>CM077170.1:51980093-52270093 GCA_039654105.1 Coreius guichenoti
CCGTTCCTACAGCGCTGAAATATGACCGGCAGTTTGCCTTCGCCACCTTCTCATAGCTGACGAACAAAAACACATGAACAGACGACCATGAATAAAAGTAAAAGAACAAACAGTCAAACATCCTGTTTGAGATTGTTCTCACAACACTGCGAAAAATGATGTTCTTCCTCAGTGTTTCTGTCTCGTTTTCCAGCACAAACATCTAAACATTCTTACATCAAGACACATTTACTGGAGAAGCAAAACGACTGAAGATATTAAGTCTTGCTTTCTGAAAAATCATGGTTTGCTCTTTTTGGAGTCTATTTCTGGAGTCTGAAAGCACAGCGTAAAATTTCATATGCATCTGTTGTGATTATCTTAAATCCGTTTTATGTAAATCACTTTGAATCACCATTGTGTATGAAATGTGCTTTTATAAATAAATGTGCCTTCCCTAATGAATGTAAATGTGTCTCTCACCTGTAGTAAAGCAGCATTTCTGAAGGTAAATCTGTGAAGCTCTGCGAGGCCTCGTCTTTCACGTAGTTGTACATGCACATCAGCTGGAAAACAAGACGACAGTCACAAACATGGCAAACACAGACGCGAATAACGTCCAGCTCTGTGGTGGAGCGTCGAGGGTACCTGACTCTCCTTCAGCTGGACCTTCTGACGTCCAGGCCGATGTCTGCAGGCTCGGACCAGCTGCTTGACCTTCACCTCACCCAGGGTCTGGACCGAAGTGCAGGTGAAACCCTGCAGCAGCGCCTCGGACAGCCTGCAGAGGGAAACAAACACACACACACATGCTGTCAAACGCCTGCTGTATGACCCATGAGCTGATACTCTCTTCATATTTCTGAGTCACTTACTCCTCGGTGTCATTACTGACACTGGCCACGGAGCCGAACAGCATCACAGCCTAATGAACCAACAATATGACTGAAAATCAGCATAAACACTCAAACAAACAAACATATAACAAAAGGCAAGCAGCATCTTTTACATGTTCCGCTCCATTCGCAAAAAAGGACTCTTTAATCTGACCCACATTAGGGGTTTAAAACTGCTTGAAGTTGAGACTTGTTTCTCATTTAGGGTCATGCAAAGTTTTTAGAATGTCTATAGTACAAAATTTGTGCCTACAGTTGTTGTTTTTTCATGCAATTCACCAAAAAAATCTATAATTTCTCACATACATATATATATGTGACCCTGGACCACAAAACCAGTCATAAGGGTCAATTTTTTAAAATTGCGATGTATACATAATCTGAAAGCTGAATAAATAAGCTTTCCATTGATGTATGGTTTGTTAGGATAGGACAACTATTTGAAAATCTGGAATCTGAGGGTGCAAAAAAATCGAAATATTGAGAAAATCGCCTTTAAAGTTGTCCAAATGAAGTCCTTAGCAACGCATATTAATACTAATAATACATTTTTTGGATATATTTAAGGTAGGAAATTTACAAAATATCGTCATGGAACATGATCTTTACTTAATATCCTAATGATTTTTGGCATAAAAGGAAAATCGATAATTATTACCCATACAATGTATTGTTGGCTTTTCCACAAATTTACCCATGAGACTTATGACTGGTTTTGTGGTCAAGGGTCACATATATATATATATTTAGTTTCTGACAAGCTGCAATAAGGGTTTTCAGTTTTTACATGATTCTTTTAGTGTTGAACTGAATTGATCTGAATAATGACTCTTTTGTCTTTTTAGAGCTGCTTTACAGCAGAATTTGAATGCTTTTCATATTTGATGAAGTTTGCATCATTGATTCTGTTATTTTCATGAAGCTGCTTTGAATCAATCTGTATTGTATAAAGCGCTGTTGCATAGAAAACCAGTGAGGTTCAATTTGACCCGAACACCATTGCAGGCACAAAATCTGATCACAGCAGGTCCTCTGGGATATTTTACAATGTTTTTCCTCTTCCATCATCATGAAAGTGGAGCCATGTCACACCTGCTCCTGTGTCCAGTGCTTGTGGTTGATCAGGGTTACATTGACAGACTCCTGAGGAACCAGCAACACCCGCGGGATCGAACCAGCCAACGCATCCGGGACATTCTCAATGACTTTAGTTTCATCGACGGACACGATCTGGGGACAAAAGGACAGAGCGTGTGAGAGGCGGTTGAAGATGAAGAGGTGAGCGTTACTCCGTTAAAGGCGTCTGAGCGGCACCTTCATGACGTAAACGAGCTGCAGGATGACCGGAGCCGAGAGGATGTTGCTGATGAACATGGGATTGTGGGATATGCTCAGGAGCTCTGAAGATGTAATGTTGGAGATGGTTTTCGACGGGACACCCTTGACAAGCGTCCCGAGAGACAGCAGGGAAGAGCCGGTGTCGATCTGCAAAACATCCCGAAGGCTTTACTCAGAAACACAAGAGTCACTCCTTGTCCTCCTTATTTTATTTTATTCTATTGTAAAGAAATAATAGACATTGTTGAAGTGATTATTGAACTTATACTTTTCGCTTCTGATTCTGATCACTAGTAGTGTGTGTAACCGGTCCTACTCAACCCACTCAGAGTGGGATTCGAACCCGGGTCTCTGGCATGGGAGGTGGGCGTTCTAACAAGGGCACTATAGACCACAGCCTCTAGCATCAGTCGCTAGCACGCCTCTTGAGGCCAGGGAGGTGAGGTTTACACGCACCCCCCTAAACCTCACTCCAATCCGGGTCACGGCACCAATGTAACTGGTCCTACTCGGCCTACCTCCCACGCCAGAGACCCCGGTTCGAATCCCACTTGGAGTGGGTCAAGTAGGACCGGTTACATGTGCAGTGCGCTGTTGTTTAGGTTCATTTTGCAAACTTTGCCCTACAAATTAGTGTTATTGAGACTCACTGGAAAGTTGGACTCAATGAGAGTTTGTATGACTGCATTAGCTTGGCCCTGATTCCAGCCGACGACGACGCTGAGTGTCGACAGGGCGCCCTTGATGACCTCAGAGGAGGCGGAGCTGATCTGACCCTCCGTCAGGCCGACGCTCTGACTGCCGAGCAGCTGTATGGTGGAGGAGGAGATGGAGGGGAGATTGGCAGCGAGAGCAGCCGTGATCTGAACAGAGGATGAAGGGAAATGTGTCAGAGCTGCAGGTCAAATGCAGTAAACTGATCAAAGAATTGACTGATTGATTGATCACCTCACGGCTTTCGGTTCCATTGCAGAAGATGTTGATTTGTTGGATGAGCAACAAGCTGTCTGATGTTCCCAGAAGCTCAAATGCAAATGATGGGATTCCACAGAGGAACTGACTTGGCAGCCTGTACACACACACACACACACACACACACGTGTGAATATAGTTGCTTTGCTTTAGTCATGCTTGTCGTCCGTGAGTCGCTGTGATACGAACCTGACGGGGTTGAAGGACGGGTTCTGGTTGTACAGCTGTGTTATATAGTAGCTCACTACGCTGGACTGGATTTTTACGGTGCTGTTGAGCAGCTGAAGGTTCTCCGGGTTTTCTAAGAACACTCCGATCTACACAATAACAAGAGCGCTGTTACTGGAAACGCTTCACTTGAATGTGTGTGTTAAGATAAATCGCTTGTTGTATTACCCATTTGTAAGTCACTTTGCTAAATGTCGTGTGTGTGTGTGTGTGTTACCTGGTTAGATGACACAAAGGAGTTGAGGTCAGACAGAGTGACGTAGCTGATGAAGACGCCAATGTAGCTGACAAGCCAGTTTGTGGAGTTCAGCTGAGGATCGGAGGCACTATAGCACCGCGGAGAGCCACCTGTACACACACACACACACACAATTACCATTTTAACACACACACAGACTCATATACACACAACTCTACAGCTGTGAAACATATAGCAAGTGCATAATCATACCATTTGTGAGATATGCCTTCATGGAGCTGTAAACATACTCGGGGGTGAAATCAGTTTTGGAGAAGTTGTAGTTGTTTCCAAGAACTGAAACACTAAACACACACACACACACACTTAGTATAAAGCGAGACATTCATGTGGAGGTATTATTTTGTGATTCGTAACACCACAGGCTTACAGTTTCCTGTATGGCATGCAGGTGGCGCTGCTGAGTTGTGCTGGGCTGATGAACTTTGAGGTGAGCAGCGGCAGATACCGAACGAGTCGAGACTCAAACCAGAGTTCCACCTCAGACCGGACCTCCACCTTCAGAACCTGAGGCCAGACGCAGGACAACACCTGCCGGGCCAAAGCCACGGACCCCAGCGGCTCCTGCGGGACACAGAGACACACAGATTCAAACAAGGACTCTGCACTGCTAACAGTGTCGGGATGATTGCACATAAAGTAAACTCATAAGTGACCTCAGAACTTTTGGTCTTCACAATGTAAAAATGTAGAATGTAATCAGGAATTCTTAGGAATATCCCGGACGAGCCCCCAGATAATAAGCGACGTTGCATGAATCAGCTGAACCGCACAAGGATCCACAAACGAATCATGAAAAAAAGTATGATTCTTTTAGGCAGGTCTGAGATCATTCGGGGTGTCCTACCTTCTCCAGGTACTGTGCGGTCTGGTTGTACTGGCTGAGCAGATTACAGAGTCCCGATCCGTTCCCGAGGGTTTGCGGCGCCTGCAGAAACTCGCTCAGCTCCGCTGTAGAGATGGAGCTCAATACCTGCCAGAGGAAAACAGGTCAGGAGGGCTGCGATGGAAAGAGAGCGAACGAGAGAGGAACGGCGCTGCGGTACCTCAGGCCTCCTGCCCGCAGGGATCAGAGACTGAAAGCTGTTCAGGTCTGGAAATCCGAAATGAAGGAAGGAAGTCTTGAGGAAGCGGTAGAAACTCCCATTGCCATAACAGCGAAGTGGATCCGCATCTGCAGGGACAAACAACATCGACAGGTGCTTCTCCAACTCTGGGCACTTTTC
This sequence comes from Coreius guichenoti, assembly GCA_039654105.1. NCBI lineage: Eukaryota > Metazoa > Chordata > Actinopteri > Cypriniformes > Gobionidae > Coreius > Coreius guichenoti. Next base: position 51,984,992 of record CM077170.1, read on the forward strand.
TGTGTGTGTGTGTATATGCGTGTGTGTGTGTATGTATGTGTGTGTGTTAGAGGTGTGTGTTGTCTACATGTTTTTCTATCCCGGTGGGGACTTCAACCTGAATGCACACAGACTCACGGGGATTCGTGAAATAAAGTTTTGTGTAATGGGTAGGTTTAGGGTTAGTGTGTGTGTGTGTGTGTGTGTGATGGGTAGGTTTAGGGGTAGGGTTAGTGTAAGGGGAGAGAATATACATTTTGTACAGTATAAAAACCATTATGTCTATGGAGAGTCCCCATAAAGATAGAGAACCAAACATGTGTGCGTATGTGTGTATGAGTGTGTGTGTGTTTTGTACCTGTGAGTAAATCTTGGATGTTGTCATAGACCTGACGTTGTGTGTTTTCATCCAGAGCCGTTCTTAAAGAGTCCAGCACACTTATACTGCATCACAAACACACAAACATAGTGAGTGAATTATCTGTAAACCTCATGGAAGTTCTCACTAGAACGGAGCTCAATGTTAGACTCTTACGCCTCCTGTGTGACGCCACAGCCTCGAATCCTGACGATGTCAAAGTACACTGTAATGTCTGCCGATGTCAAAGCAGACAGCAGAGGTCTGAGTCGAACCGTGAGCCAGATGGACACCTCTGAATCACTGACTGACGGAGACGACAGCCCACCTCTCCCAAACACCGTCTGGAGGAACGCCTGCTTCACCTCCGCAGAGTAGTTCACTTCATTCACCTGTATGACACGTGAGGGAATGCATCATTAGAAAAAGACATAAATATAACTGCATATCACAGCAGAAATAATTCCATTACATACTTGGATGTTTGGAGAAAGAACATCAAAAAAGCCTGAAAGCTGCTGTGTTTCAATAGCACTCATCACGGTGTGAACATCCTGCGGCCTGCGGAGCCGTGAAGGGGCGGAGCAAAGCTCTGCCAGCTGGGGTGGAGTCAGCAAGTCTGCAGCTTCCACCTGACAGAGAGAGAGACATGTTTTAAAACACTGAGAGGGAGAGGGAGAGAGAGAGAGAGAGAGAGAGAGAGAGAGAGAGAGAGAGAGAGAGAGAGAGAGAGAGAGAGAGAGATGAGTATTATAGCACACAGGCTGCAGTTTCTCTGCTCACCCCATTAAAGTCTCCCTTCAAGTTGATCAGTTCAGTAAAGGAGGCAAATATGCGGAACTGGCCGAAATGTTTTAGCAGCCAGTCAGAGTCACTGTTCATACTCTGCACACAGGCCTGACCTGAAATATCAGAGACATGAGACTTATGCACACGCGTACACACAAACACTGGGCTTCATGTTTAACAGGGACTCTCCATAGACATAATGATTTTTATACTGTATAAACTGTATACCCCTAAACCCATCACAGAATATAAAAGTCACTTAGTATGATTTATACGCACTCACTCACTCACTCACTCTCACTCACTCACTCACTCTCACTCACTCACTCACTCACTCACTCACTCACTCACTCACACACTCACACACTCAAACTCACTCACTCACTCACTCACTCACTCACTCACTCACTCACTCACTCACTCACTCACTCACTCACACACTCACACACTCACTCACACACTCACACACTCACTCACACACTCACACACTCACTCTCACTCACTCACTCACTCACTCACTCACTCACTCACTCACTCACTCACACTCACTCACTCACTCACTCACTCACTCACTCACTCACTCACACACTCACACTCACTCAAACTCACTCACTCACTCACTCACACACTCTCTCACACACACACACACACACACACAATACCTTGGCTGGGCTGATGGGAGAGATAGTCGCGTGTGAAACGGTAGACATCCTTACTCTGAATCAGTGTGAGGCTGCTGAAAACACTATCACAGCCTTTCAAGCTACAAACACAGAAATAAAGGAATGAATGGATGAAATACAAATGTTTCTGCTAAACACAAAGACTAAGATGTCAAGGAAGGTCCCAAGGCTTTGTTGTCTTCCAACATTAATAATAATAATAATAAATATAGCTGCGAGCAGCAATTATCGGGTTTAAGTGTTTAAGGCCTTTAAGCACATAAGATATTATGTTTTATTTAGCAAGCATGTACACACTTAGATCATAGATGGAAAAGACCATTTACAGCCAATACAGGCAATTTCCAATAGGGTTATAGCGCCACCTATGGTCCGATCTCCATACAAATTTGCATGCTTGTTTAGAATCACGTCGCATGATTTTGTGAAGTTTCACGTTTTCGTTCTAGAACGATAGGCTTTTGGGTGGGCTTGGCCACGTCTATTTTCTAAATGACCCAGCTATAGCTATCCAAAGGCCAAAGTATAATTATTGACCTAGAGAGTCCTGAGAATTGTGCCGCAGTGGTTTTATCGAGGTTGAGCCAAAAACCTAGGACTAGTTCACCAAAGTTGTTTTTTGAAATAATCTCCAATATTTTGACGATCGTTCGATTGCCGGTGTCAGTCCTAGAGGCAAAGTTGCTCAGCATGAGGAGTTCTACCATGTGGTATGAATGTTGTGGGTGTGTGCCAAAAATCCGCCTTCCAGTGGCCGATTTCTTTCGAATTTCTCACAGGCTTCTAGGGCCATGAGTCAAACAGGCCCAGCGAGTTTCATTCTGATCTGCTTCCTTTAACCTTGCCTGAAAGCTGCTCAAAATTCATTGGCTGCCGCCGGTCATGTTTTTTGAGATACACAAGTATCCTCAAAGGCAGTCTTGGCACCTTGGACAAAGACACCGCATGCCAATTTTTATGTTTTGTTCAATGTTAAAGCGCCACCAAGTGGTCAGTCGCCGCATCCTTTTTCACACGACCACAGAATGATCTCTTACATAGGTGCAGCGAGTTTGGTGAAAATGTCTCATTCCGTTCACGAGTTATAGCCATTTTAGTAAAAGTGGCTCCTCCTACTTTGAACGTTTTGGGGGCCCATAGGGACCGTGAATAGAAATGAAAACTTTTTTTGATAACTATTGACAATCAGACTCCAGAGAATCTTCCTGCACTGGTTTGGTTCCAATCGGGCCAAAAACCTAGGACTAGTGCGCAAAAGTATGTTTTTAAAAAAAATCCAAAATAACCAAAAATTGGACATGCATTTTGCCCGTCTTGAGCCAAGGATTTCAACGATATAAGACACTTTAGCATACACCTAACCCTAACCCTAAGAGTTATGAGCCATTTCACACATTTGAGCTCTGTAGCGCCCCCGTCAGGCCGATTGGGGGGCGCCTCTGTGACGTTGTAGGCGGTGTGAGTACTACCAGCCCTCAAAGTCTCTACGATTTACGGTTTGGTCTGCCCGATCACTTTTAGAGGAGAATGCTGATCCTTGGAAATTTTAACAATTACAATAGTTTCAGCGCTACGCTCTTGAACCCCTAATAAATGTTATTTGAGCAGGAAATCAGCATATTAGAATGATTTCTGGAGGATCAAGTAACAGAGCTTTTCCATCACAGAAATAAATTACAATTCAATACATATTCAAAAAGAAAAGCGTTATTTTAAATGTTAATATAACTCAATATTTTCTTATATAATAACTGATGTTTAAAAACGTTTAAAAACACTCTGAAACCAAACTTTTGAGCAGTAGTGTATCTCTGCAAATAGCCCAGAACAGACAGTGGACACACTCTCTCTTTTTAAACATGCATTACTACATACTAACCTGAACTTTATCAAATAATATGGTCATTTCATAAATAAAAAATGACCCCCTTTAATAGCATTAATGTATCCAGTTAATTGACTTCTTCTTTAGTAGCTTGTAACTTGACGAGCACAGCGAAGAGTCAATGCTTAATGTTTATTGCTGTGCATTGTGTGGGTTTTAGGGAGCAAATGAATGATTTTCACAAAGGGACAGCTCTAGAAATGGCAGAATGACCCTGGCCATTACACTGACGGCTGTACTTGGGGTCTAACCAAAGGTCAAAGCAGCTGCCCAACACTGCCCTAATTTTGTGACTTTCTCTGAAATAGACTTTTTTTTTTTGCTTGGCTAAGGACTCAATATTTCACAGGTGGTGCTTACATTTCTCTGTAAGAATCACAGCTGATGGTCTTAGGGATGACAGAAAGACTATCTGGACCAATCCCAGGGAGGAACAGGTACAAGTAAGTCTGGAACCACAGAGCAAACGTCTGCGGGTTGAAGGTTTCAAATCTGTTCACCAGGTTCATCAGTGTCATGTTCAGAATGATGCTGCTCACAGCAGTGTTGATGCTTGATACATTTCTCTGAAAACAAAGCACAATGCTGACACTTTCACATATACTCTTGAATAGGCACAGAGTACATCTGAATTTAGCCAACAACAAAAGAACACATTATAGGAATATGCAAGTCAATAAAAAATATTCCCACCTGTGCAGAAATGCTGATGAATTTGTTAAAGAAATCATCCAACTGGTTCTGGTTGGGAGAGTTTACAACCGATCCAAACACTTCTCTTACAGCAGACTCATCCTCCAACAGACCTGGTGTCAAGATTCGCTCTACCTTCTGTTCACCAGTGAGAGAGCCATACACTGCTTCCTGCACCGTACAAAAAATAAACAGTTACTTCTGACAGGAAATGAACCATGGATTCCAGATCACTGCACAAAGAATTTCAGCTCGAGAGCAAGGAGAGTTTGAATTCCAGTTTGAAAAGAGTTTTGAGTTTTACCCTAGAGATGTTGAATTCTGCCAAGTCAGAATAAGGCACAAAGGTGAAGAACTGACCAAGGTTCAAAACCAGCCAGTCAGTATCATTTTTGATGTCCTTTGTGCAGGCTGCAAAATGTAGACACAGTAATATTGCACGTTTAAGGATTCAGTCATGTTGCATAGTTTAACTGATTATGATAGCAGCTCAGCTAAATGTTGACATTATTGTACATTAATTCAAGCAGAACTTCTATTCAAAGCAACTTACAAACCTGAATACTACAAGCAGACATACCTGGCTGATTGATCTGGTTCACAGACTGCTTGAGGTAGAGCACTAGACTTGCAGCAATTTCCTCTCTTCTTTTGACTGGCATTTGTGAATAAGCTGTGCTGAGTCCTTTAACACTGTGAACAACATGAGATTCACTGACATCCTGATTCTCTCAATGTCTCTTTAATGAATGTTAACCATACAAAATATCATTCAAAAAGTTAAAACAGACAGCAGCATTTACACAGCAAAATAAAAAAAAATAAAAAACCTCCTAAACAAACTTAAAAAAATAAAATATTTTTTTCTGTAGACCAATAGAGAAAAGCAAAATTACTGAAATGATTTTTTTGAATTTTCTAAACTATATATATATATATATATATACACTCACCTAAAGGATTATTAGGAACACCATACTAATACTGTGTTTGACCCCCTTTCGCCTTCAGAACTGCCTTAATTCTACGTGGCATTGATTCAACAAGGTGCTGAAAGCATTCTTTAGAAATGTTGGCCCATATTGATAGGATAGCATCTTGCAATTGATGGAGATTTGTGGGATGCACATCCAGGGCACGAAGCTCCCGTTCCACCACATCCCAAAGATGCTCTATTGGGTTGAGATCTGGTGACTGTGGGGGCCATTTTAGTACAGTGAACTCATTGTCATGTTCAAGAAACCAATTTGAAATGATTCGAGCTTTGTGACATGGTGCATTATCCTGCTGGAAGTAGCCATCAGAGGATGGGTACATGGTGGTCATAAAGGGATGGACATGGTCAGAAACAATGCTCAGGTAGGCCGTGGCATTTAAACGATGCCCAATTGGCACTAAGGGGCCTAAAGTGTGCCAAGAAAACATCCCCCACACCATTACACCACCACCACCAGCCTGCACAGTGGTAACAAGGCATGATGGATCCATGTTCTCATTCTGTTTACGCCAAATTCTGACTCTACCATCTGAATGTCTCAACAGAAATCGAGACTCATCAGACCAGGCAACATTTTTCCAGTCTTCAACTGTCCAATTTTGGTGAGCTCGTGCAAATTGTAGCCTCTTTTTCCTATTTGTAGTGGAGATGAGTGGTACCCGGTGGGGTCTTCTGCTGTTGTAGCCCATCCGCCTCAAGGTTGTGCGTGTTGTGGCTTCACAAATGCTTTGCTGCATACCTCGGTTGTAACGAGTGGTTATTTCAGTCAAAGTTGCTCTTCTATCAGCTTGAATCAGTCAGCCCATTCTCCTCTGACCTCTAGCATCAACAAGGCATTTTCGCCCACAGGACTGCCGCATACTGGATGTTTTTCCCTTTTCACACCATTCTTTGTAAACTCTAGAAATGGTTGTGCGTGAAAATCCCAGTAACTGAGCAGATTGTGAAATACTCAGACCGGCCCGTCTGGCACCAACAACCATGCCACGCTCAAAATTGCTTAAATCACCTTTCTTTCCCATTCTGACATTCAGTTTGGAGTTCAGGAGATTGTCTTGACCAGGACCACACCCCTAAATGCATTGAAGCAACTGCCATGTGATTGGTTGATTAGATAATTGCATTAATGAGAAATTGAACAGGTGTTCCTAATAATCCTTTAGGTGAGTGTATATACATTTGGCTGACAAACTAGCTGATATAATATTTTCTTAATGTATCCCAGCCATTAAATAACTACTCAAAATTGTGTGGCAAAAGAACACATAAGAGATATTTAGGTATTGAAACAGCCTGATTAAAAAAAAAAAAGCTTTAAAGTATCACTAACATCACATGGTAGTTGGTGCAGCTGATGTCAGCTGTGACTGTGACCAGCATTTCTGCGGTGAAACTGGGGAGGATAGGGATGAGCTTCACAGTGAACCACACAACCCAGACAGAGGCCTCAAATTTCTGGATCTCCGATCTGACGATTACGAAGGTTCGGTTCATCATCACGTCTCTCACAGCAGGGGTGATATCAGGAATCTGCAGAAACACAAAACCAGGGTTGTGAACGGCACTGTAAGAGAGCAGCGTACTTTGGGCTATTCTCCATGGCATCATTGCCATCTCTGTCAGACACTTTCACTTATCCACTTGCCTCATGAGCTGTGCTCAGCGCCGTCAGAAACTCCTCTACGTTCTTGAAAGCGCCGCCTTCCTCCAGTCGGTCGAACACAGCGCTGATCTGATTGGTGTTGTTCAGTACTCCAGAGCTCAGTGTGAGTTCAGCTACTTGGGTAGGGGTCAGCAGTGCCAATGATTCAAACTTAAACACATCACGGACAACAGAAGTTATGACAGATGAAGCAGTTTATTAAAGAAATAAAACAAGATAATGACAGATGATATAAGCAACTGGAACAGGCCAAAAGTTACTCACACTGGAGAAATTTTCATTCAGGGACTTCAAATCCTCCAAGGTGGCAAAGCTGGAGAAATTGCCAAAGTTCTTCTCAAGCCAGTCGGCACTGCTCGTGGTTTTGGAAAGACAGGCAGGATCTGGATTGAACACAGAGCATTGGGAGAATTCATTGGAACACCAGTGAATTGTGAGCAATCTGAAATAACTGTGACAAGCTGAAACGAGGAAGGACGCTTAGGGAACTACAGCACGAGGAATGACAGCTCAAGACAGCGATAGCACTAAAAAGTACCTGTTAGGTCATCTCTCGACAGGAAGCGATGGACAAATTGAGCGAAGACGGCAAGTTTTTGCTCCTCCGCCATGAGGGATGCTTGACGCCCGAGAGCCTGCACCCTGAATCAGGAAAGATCAGCGGCCGTTACGGATTGCCCAGCTTTACTCTGCTAAACACCACTTGAGGATTTCCACAGCACTGAGCATACTTACACAACTTGGTAGGTGTCGCAACTGAAGTTCTTGGAGCTGAGGCAGGACAGAAAGTCCCTAGAGACTGCTGACAAAAATGGTCTCAGCCTGTCCTGGAACCAGGCGGCAACGAAGCTGGCATCCGTCAGCTGTGCAGCGCTGAAGTTGTTGACTTTCACCTCTCCAATGGCATCGAGAACACGGGACTGAGGCTGACTGTTGCTTAGGGTCTGCGAAAACAATGGGGCATGTCAATTCAGAGCTCCGAGGCAGCGTTGTATTTTCTGTTCCAGAAAAAGCAGGGGTGTCGCCTACCTTGTCGGAGATCTTTGACAGAGCATCCTCCAGGACCCCTGCGACTTTCTGGAAGAACAGCTTCCACGTCTCTGTGCTGTCGCTCATGCCGCTTGACGCCTTGCAAGTCAGCAGCGTGGAGATGTCATCAGAGGACAGAGATGATGCAACCTTGAAAGAGGTGGAGAGACTTAGGCAGTCAGAGACACAGGACACTTTGCAAAGACAAGCACTCGGGTACACAGCTCATGGAGGACTTACCGAAGAGCAGGCATATTCAGAGATGCTGAAGTCGCACAGCTGAGCTGAGAAATTAGCAGACGAATGCTGAGCCTCAAGTTGATCACTGCAAGGCACAAGAACATGATTCCCATTTACACCACTTTCTGAAGCCTACCTCTGCTTTCAGTAGACACCAAACTGATACTCACCGGTTAACATATTGACACAGCCTCGTTTCTGTAAAGGAAGACCAAAAAAAAAAATCAGATGGAGAACTTCCGTGCTACATTATCTCATGAGTTTATTGCAAAATGACTAAATTCTATCAATCGCAAACTACCGTTGTGTGTTCTGACTTACCATCTACTAACGTTTCGTTGCACTATTGCCAAAGAAGATGAAGCAAGAAGAGAAGGGAAAACAATTATCAACAGCTTCCCTTGGGATTTAAAACAACTCATAAGCCATCTAAAACAATGAAGTACTTACGAAACCGACGGGGCGGGGAGGCGTGCAGTCTGAAGAGAAGCCAAGAAAAAAGAGACTTCTGTCAATAGGAGGCCACTGGCATGTGGCTTACATTCACATACATTTTGTCAGAATTCTTTTGTTTTACTTTGGTCATGCCATACCTTCTGGTGGTGACTGTAGAAGTTGGTCTACGCTTGACTTGAGCTCCACTTCAAGTTCAGATGGGAGAACTGCCAGAGCCGACTTCAGGCCTTTCAATCTGAAGAAACATACAAAACGCAGATTTTCAATGCACAGTTCTACAGACTGCACAAAAACATGAAACCAGAGGAGCCAGATTTCTCCTCACATTGCATTGTAAGAGTCACAGGTGAGGTTGGTGGGGATCACCACCAGAACTGAGGGACGGAAGCTGGCCAGCAGGACCACGAGATTGATTTGAAACCACAGCTCGTAGTCACTCGTTTGGAAGAGGGGGAATTTGGGAGCCAGACCAGTCAAAGTCAGGTTCAGCATTGTGTCTCGGACGTCCGCGTTTGCGATGTAGGTTATGTTTTCCTGGGCGAGGGAGGGAAACAGACACTTTTAGCATCTTCTAGCATGGCCGTCTTGTTGAAAAGCATTACATTCGTGGCCATTTAGGATAATCAGGCTCATCAAAAACAAAAAAAAACACTCACCTCTTTGCTGACCTCCACAAATTTTTCAAAGAATTTCTCAAGCTGCTCCTCATCTGGGGATTTTAGGACGCTGTTCAACACCTCCTTCACCACGGTCACATTTTCAAGAGCACCGGTGGACGGATCCAACAGCAGCTCTGCTTTCTGATCGGGTGACAGGGTTTCCAGAGATGCCAGCTAAGGTGAACAAAACACCAGGAAAAAATTGCACGTGACTGTCAGAGCTCTGCTTTCTGCCCAACACTAAGCACGAGTACCGGTGCCAATCAAAGGCTCCCTTAAAGCTGTTTGACAACAAAAACATAACAGAAGGTAGGTATTTTACCACGCTGACGTTCAAGTCCTTAAGGTCTGAGTAACTGGCCACTGTGGTGAACGGGCCCAAGTTGGCTTCAAGCCATTTAGCATCGCTGCTAACGTTCTGTCTGCATTCTGTTTTTAAAGATAGGAGTGGAGAAAGATCAGTCTGCATCCCTGCACTGTTATGAAGTGGACATACAACTACGGTGAGCTGTCAGCTGGAGAAAAAAAAAAAAATACTGCAACGCACTCTATTCTGGCAATAGAGGGATGCCGCCAAAGCGTGCTCTGGGAAGGCCTACCTGGACTGCTAAATTGGGTGGCAAATTTCTTCAGGTGCTCCACCAGAACTTTGGTTATCTCCTGCGTCCTGATGAGTGTCATGTCGGGGAACACAGATCCCAGTCCTTTAACGCTGCAACACAAAGCCACAGAGGGTGATTATGTGGACGGATTGGTGCAGATCTACAAACTTCCTGTCTCCAAATTCAGGCACTCACATCACATGGTAGTTGGTGCAGCTGATGTCAGCTGTGACTGTGACCAGCATTTCTGCGGTGAAACTGGGGAGGATAGGGATGAGCTTCACAGTGAACCACACAACCCAGACAGAGGCCTCAAATTTCTGGATCTCCGATCTGATGATTACGAAGGTTCGGTTCATCATCACGTCTCTCACAGCAGGGGTGATATCAGGAATCTGCAGAAACACAAAACCAGGGTTGTGAACGGCACTGTAAGAGAGCAGCGTACTTTGGGCTATTCTCCATGGCATCATTGCCATCTCTGTCAGACACTTTCACTTATCCACTTGCCTCATGAGCTGTGCTCAGCGCCGTCAGAAACTCCTCTACGTTCTTGAAAGCGCCGCCTTCCTCCAGTCGGTCGAACACAGCGCTGATCTGATTGGTGTTGTTCAGTACTCCAGAGCTCAGTGTGAGTTCAGCTACTTGGGTAGGGGTCAGCAGTGCCAATGATTCAAACTGAAACACATCACGGACAACAGAAGTTATGACAGATGAAGCAGTTTATTAAAGAAATAAAACAAGATAATGACAGATGACATAAGCAACTGGAACAGGCCAAAAGTTACTCACACTGGAGAAATTTTCATTCAGGGACTTCAAATCCTCCAAGGTGGCAAAGCTGGAGAAATTGCCAAAGTTCTTCTCAAGCCAGTCGGCACTGCTCGTGGTTTTGGAAAGACAGGCAGGATCTGGATTGAACACAGAGCATTGGGAGAATTCATTGGAACACCAGTGAATTGTGAGCAATCTGAAATAACTGTGACAAGCTGAAACGAGGAAGGACGCTTAGGGAACTACAGCACGAGGAATGACAGCTCAAGACAGCGATAGCACTAAAAAGTACCTGTTAGGTCATCTCTCGACAGGAAGCGATGGACAAATTGAGCGAAGACGGCAAGTTTTTGCTCCTCCGCCATGAGGGATGCTTGACGCCCGAGAGCCTGCACCCTGAATCAGGAAAGATCAGCGGCCGTTACGGATTGCCCAGCTTTACTCTGCTAAACACCACTTGAGGATTTCCACAGCACTGAGCATACTTACACAACTTGGTAGGTGTCGCAACTGAAGTTCTTGGAGCTGAGGCAGGACAGAAAGTCCCTAGAGACTGCTGACAAAAATGGTCTCAGCCTGTCCTGGAACCAGGCGGCAACGAAGCTGGCATCCGTCAGCTGTGCAGCGCTGAAGTTGTTGACTTTCACCTCTCCAATGGCATCGAGAACACGGGACTGAGGCTGACTGTTGCTTAGGGTCTGCGAAAACAATGGGGCATGTCAATTCAGAGCTCCGAGGCAGCGTTGTATTTTCTGTTCCAGAAAAAGCAGGGGTGTCGCCTACCTTGTCGGAGATCTTTGACAGAGCATCCTCCAGGACCCCTGCGACTTTCTGGAAGAACAGCTTCCACGTCTCTGTGCTGTCGCTCATGCCGCTTGACGCCTTGCAAGTCAGCAGCGTGGAGATGTCATCAGAGGACAGAGATGATGCAACCTTGAAAGAGGTGGAGAGACTTAGGCAGTCAGAGACACAGGACACTTTGCAAAGACAAGCACTCGGGTACACAGCTCATGGAGGACTTACCGAAGAGCAGGCATATTCAGAGATGCTGAAGTCGCACAGCTGAGCTGAGAAATTAGCAGACGAATGCTGAGCCTCAAGTTGATCACTGCAAGGCACAAGAACATGATTCCCATTTACACCACTTTCTGAAGCCTACCTCTGCTTTCAGTAGACACCAAACTGATACTCACCGGTTAACATATTGACACAGCCTCGTTTCTGTAAAGGAAGACCAAAAAAAAAAATCAGATGGAGAACTTCCGTGCTACATTATCTCATGAGTTTATTGCAAAATGACTAAATTCTATCAATCGCAAACTACCGTTGTGTGTTCTGACTTACCATCTACTAATGTTTCGTTGCACTATTGCCAAAGAAGATGAAGCAAGAAGAGAAGGGAAAACAATTATCAACAGCTTCCCTTGGGATTTAAAACAACTCATAAGCCATCTAAAACAATGAAGTACTTACGAAACCGACGGGGCGGGGAGGCGTGCAGTCTGAAGAGAAGCCAAGAAAAAAGAGACTTCTGTCAATAGGAGGCCACTGGCATGTGGCTTACATTCACATACATTTTGTCAGAATTCTTTTGTTTTACTTTGGTCATGCCATACCTTCTGGTGGTGACTGTAGAAGTTGGTCTACGCTTGACTTGAGCTCCACTTCAAGTTCAGATGGGAGAACTGCCAGAGCCGACTTCAGGCCTTTCAATCTGAAGAAACATACAAAATGCAGATTTTCAATGCACAGTTCTACAGACTGCACAAAAACATGAAACCAGAGGAGCCAGATTTCTCCTCACATTGCATTGTAAGAGTCACAGGTGAGGTTGGTGGGGATCACCACCAGAACTGAGGGACGGAAGCTGGCCAGCAGGACCACGAGATTGATTTGAAACCACAGCTCGTAGTCACTCGTTTGGAAGAGGGGGAATTTGGGAGCCAGACCAGTCAAAGTCAGGTTCAGCATTGTGTCTCGGACGTCCGCGTTTGCGATGTAGGTTATGTTTTCCTGGGGGAGGGAGGGAAACAGACACTTTTAGCATCTTCTAGCATGGCCGTCTTGTTGAAAAGCATTACATTCGTGGCCATTTAGGATAATCAGGCTCATCAAAAACAAAAAAAAACACTCACCTCTTTGCTGACCTCCACAAATTTTTCAAAGAATTTCTCAAGCTGCTCCTCATCTGGGGATTTTAGGACGCTGCTCAACACCTCCTTCACCACGGTCACATTTTCAAGAGCACCGGTGGACGGATCCAACAGCAGCTCTGCTTTCTGATCGGGTGACAGGGTTTCCAGAGATGCCAGCTAAGGTGAACAAAACACCAGGAAAAAATTGCACGTGACTGTCAGAGCTCTGCTTTCTGCCCAACACTAAGCACGAGTACCGGTGCCAATCAAAGGCTCTCTTAAAGCTGTTTGACAACAAAAACATAACAGAAGGTAGGTATTTTACCACGCTGACGTTCAAGTCCTTAAGGTCTGAGTAACTGGCCACTGTGGTGAACGGGCCCAAGTTGGCTTCAAGCCATTTAGCATCGCTGCTAACGTTCTGTCTGCATTCTGTTTTTAAAGATAGGAGTGGAGAAAGATCAGTCTGCATCCCTGCACTGTTATGAAGTGGACATACAACTACGGTGAGCTGTCAGCTGGAGAAAAAAAAAAAAATACTGCAACGCACTCTATTCTGGCAATAGAGGGATGCCGCCAAAGCGTGCTCTGGGAAGGCCTACCTGGACTGCTAAATTGGGTGGCAAATTTCTTCAGGTGCTCCACCAGAACTTTGGTTATCTCCTGCGTCCTGATGAGTGTCATGTCGGGGAACACAGATCCCAGTCCTTTAACGCTGCAACACAAAGCCACAGAGGGTGATTATGTGGACGGATTGGTGCAGATCTACAAACTTCCTGTCTCCAAATTCAGGCACTCACATCACATGGTAGTTGGTGCAGCTGATGTCAGCTGTGACTGTGACCAGCATTTCTGCGGTGAAACTGGGGAGGATAGGGATGAGCTTCACAGTGAACCACACAACCCAGACAGAGGCCTCAAATTTCTGGATCTCCGATCTGATGATTACGAAGGTTCGGTTCATCATCACGTCTCTCACAGCAGGGGTGATATCAGGAATCTGCAGAAACACAAAACCAGGGTTGTGAACGGCACTGTAAGAGAGCAGCGTGCTTTGGGCTATTCTCCATGGCATCATTGCCGTCTCTGTCAGACACTTTCACTTATCCACTTGCCTCATGAGCTGTGCTCAGCGCCGTCAGAAACTCCTCTACGTTCTTGAAAGCGCCGCCTTCCTCCAGTCGGTCGAACACAGCGCTGATCTGATTGGTGTTGTTCAGTACTCCAGAGCTCAGTGTGAGTTCAGCTACTTGGGTAGGGGTCAGCAGTGCCAATGATTCAAACTGAAACACATCACGGACAACAGAAGTTATGACAGATGAAGCAGTTTATTAAAGAAATAAAACAAGATAATGACAGATGACATAAGCAACTGGAACAGGCCAAAAGTTACTCACACTGGAGAAATTTTCATTCAGGGACTTCAAATCCTCCAAGGTGGCAAAGCTGGAGAAATTGCCAAAGTTCTTCTCAAGCCAGTCGGCACTGCTCGTGGTTTTGGAAAGACAGGCAGGATCTGGATTGAACACAGAGCATTGGGAGAATTCATTGGAACACCAGTGAATTGTGAGCAATCTGAAATAACTCTGACAAGCTGAAACGAGGAAGGACGCTTAGGGAACTACAGCACGAGGAATGACAGCTCAAGACAGCGATAGCACTAAAAAGTACCTGTTAGGTCATCTCTCGACAGGAAGCGATGGACAAATTGAGCGAAGACGGCCTGTTTTTGCTCCTCCGCCATGAGGGATGCTTGACGCCCGAGAGCCTGCACCCTGAATCAGGAAAGATCAGCGGCCGTTACGGATTGCCCAGCTTTACTCTGCTAAACACCACTTGAGGATTTCCACAGCACTGAGCATACTTACACAACTTGGTAGGTGTCGCAACTGAAGTTCTTGGAGCTGAGGCAGGACAGAAAGTCCCTAGAGACTGCTGACAAAAATGGTCTCAGCCTGTCCTGGAACCAGGCGGCAACGAAGCTGGCATCCGTCAGCTGTGCAGCGCTGAAGTTGTTGACTTTCACCTCTCCAATGGCATCGAGAACACGGGACTGAGGCTGACTGTTGCTTAGGGTCTGCGAAAACAATGGGGCATGTCAATTCAGAGCTCCGAGGCAGCGTTGTATTTTCTGTTCCAGAAAAAGCAGGGGTGTCGCCTACCTTGTCGGAGATCTTTGACAGAGCATCCTCCAGGACCCCTGCGACTTTCTGGAAGAACAGCTTCCACGTCTCTGTGCTGTCGCTCATGCCGCTTGACGCCTTGCAAGTCAGCAGCGTGGAGATGTCATCAGAGGACAGAGATGATGCAACCTTGAAAGAGGTGGAGAGACTTAGGCAGTCAGAGACACAGGACACTTTGCAAAGACAAGCACTCGGGTACACAGCTCATGGAGGACTTACCGAAGAGCAGGCATATTCAGAGATGCTGAAGTCGCACAGCTGAGCTGAGAAATTAGCAGACGAATGCTGAGCCTCAAGTTGATCACTGCAAGGCACAAGAACATGATTCCCATTTACACCACTTTCTGAAGCCTACCTCTGCTTTCAGTAGACACCAAACTGATACTCACCGGTTAACATATTGACACAGCCTCGTTTCTGTAAAGGAAGACCAAAAAAAAAAATCAGATGGAGAACTTCCGTGCTACATTATCTCATGAGTTTATTGCAAAATGACTAAATTCTATCAATCGCAAACTACCGTTGTGTGTTCTGACTTACCATCTACTAATGTTTCGTTGCACTATTGCCAAAGAAGATGAAGCAAGAAGAGAAGGGAAAACAATTATCAACAGCTTCCCTTGGGATTTAAAACAACTCATAAGCCATCTAAAACAATGAAGTACTTACGAAACCGACGGGGCGGGGAGGCGTGCAGTCTGAAGAGAAGCCAAGAAAAAAGAGACTTCTGTCAATAGGAGGCCACTGGCATGTGGCTTACATTCACATACATTTTGTCAGAATTCTTTTGTTTTACTTTGGTCATGCCATACCTTCTGGTGGTGACTGTAGAAGTTGGTCTACGCTTGACTTGAGCTCCACTTCAAGTTCAGATGGGAGAACTGCCAGAGCCGACTTCAGGCCTTTCAATCTGAAGAAACATACAAAATGCAGATTTTCAATGCACAGTTCTACAGACTGCACAAAAACATGAAACCAGAGGAGCCAGATTTCTCCTCACATTGCATTGTAAGAGTCACAGGTGAGGTTGGTGGGGATCACCACCAGAACTGAGGGACGGAAGCTGGCCAGCAGGACCACGAGATTGATTTGAAACCACAGCTCGTAGTCACTCGTTTGGAAGAGGGGGAATTTGGGAGCCAGACCAGTCAAAGTCAGGTTCAGCATTGTGTCTCGGACGTCCGCGTTTGCGATGTAGGTTATGTTTTCCTGGGCGAGGGAGGGAAACAGACACTTTTAGCATCTTCTAGCATGGCCGTCTTGTTGAAAAGCATTACATTCGTGGCCATTTAGGATAATCAGGCTCATCAAAAACAAAAAAAAACACTCACCTCTTTGCTGACCTCCACAAATTTTTCAAAGAATTTCTCAAGCTGCTCCTCATCTGGGGATTTTAGGACGCTGCTCAACACCTCCTTCACCACGGTCACATTTTCAAGAGCACCGGTGGACGGATCCAACAGCAGCTCTGCTTTCTGATCGGGTGACAGGGTTTCCAGAGATGCCAGCTAAGGTGAACAAAACACCAGGAAAAAATTGCACGTGACTGTCAGAGCTCTGCTTTCTGCCCAACACTAAGCACGAGTACCGGTGCCAATCAAAGGCTCTCTTAAAGCTGTTTGACAACAAAAACATAACAGAAGGTAGGTATTTTACCACGCTGACGTTCAAGTCCTTAAGGTCTGAGTAACTGGCCACTGTGGTGAACGGGCCCAAGTTGGCTTCAAGCCATTTAGCATCGCTGCTAACGTTCTGTCTGCATTCTGTTTTTAAAGATAGGAGTGGAGAAAGATCAGTCTGCATCCCTGCACTGTTATGAAGTGGACATACAACTACGGTGAGCTGTCAGCTGGAGAAAAAAAAAAAAATACTGCAACGCACTCTATTCTGGCAATAGAGGGATGCCGCCAAAGCGTGCTCTGGGAAGGCCTACCTGGACTGCTAAATTGGGTGGCAAATTTCTTCAGGTGCTCCACCAGAACTTTGGTTATCTCCTGCGTCCTGATGAGTGTCATGTCGGGGAACACAGATCCCAGTCCTTTAACGCTGTAACACAAAGCCACAGAGGGTGATTATGTGGACGGATTGGTGCAGATCTACAAACTTCCTGTCTCCAAATTCAGGCACTCACATCACATGGTAGTTGGTGCAGCTGATGTCAGCTGTGACTGTGACCAGCATTTCTGCGGTGAAACTGGGGAGGATAGGGATGAGCTTCACAGTGAACCACACAACCCAGACAGAGGCCTCAAATTTCTGGATCTCCGATCTGATGATTACGAAGGTTCGGTTCATCATCACGTCTCTCACAGCAGGGGTGATATCAGGAATCTGCAGAAACACAAAACCAGGGTTGTGAACGGCACTGTAAGAGAGCAGCGTACTTTGGGCTATTCTCCATGGCATCATTGCCGTCTCTGTCAGACACTTTCACTTATCCACTTGCCTCATGAGCTGTGCTCAGCGCCGTCAGAAACTCCTCTACGTTCTTGAAAGCGCCGCCTTCCTCCAGTCGGTCGAACACAGCGCTGATCTGATTGGTGTTGTTCAGTACTCCAGAGCTCAGTGTGAGTTCAGCTACTTGGGTAGGGGTCAGCAGTGCCAATGATTCAAACTGAAACACATCACGGACAACAGAAGTTATGACAGATGAAGCAGTTTATTAAAGAAATAAAACAAGATAATGACAGATGACATAAGCAACTGGAACAGGCCAAAAGTTACTCACACTGGAGAAATTTTCATTCAGGGACTTCAAATCCTCCAAGGTGGCAAAGCTGGAGAAATTGCCAAAGTTCTTCTCAAGCCAGTCGGCAAAGCTCGTGGTTTTGGAAAGACAGGCAGGATCTGGATTGAACACAGAGCATTGGGAGAATTCATTGGAACACCAGTGAATTGTGAGCAATCTGAAATAACTCTGACAAGCTGAAACGAGGAAGGACGCTTAGGGAACTACAGCACGAGGAATGACAGCTCAAGACAGCGATAGCACTAAAAAGTACCTGTTAGGTCATCTCTCGACAGGAAGCGATGGACAAATTGAGCGAAGACGGCCTGTTTTTGCTCCTCCGCCATGAGGGATGCTTGACGCCCGAGAGCCTGCACCCTGAATCAGGAAAGATCAGCGGCCGTTACGGATTGCCCAGCTTTACTCTGCTAAACACCACTTGAGGATTTCCACAGCACTGAGCATACTTACACAACTTGGTAGGTGTCGCAACTGAAGTTCTTGGAGCTGAGGCAGGACAGAAAGTCCCTAGAGACTGCTGACAAAAATGGTCTCAGCCTGTCCTGGAACCAGGCGGCAACGAAGCTGGCATCCGTCAGCTGTGCAGCGCTGAAGTTGTTGACTTTCACCTCTCCAATGGCATCGAGAACACGGGACTGAGGCTGACTGTTGCTTAGGGTCTGCGAAAACAATGGGGCATGTCAATTCAGAGCTCCGAGGCAGCGTTGTATTTTCTGTTCCAGAAAAAGCAGGGGTGTCGCCTACCTTGTCGGAGATCTTTGACAGAGCATCCTCCAGGACCCCTGCGACTTTCTGGAAGAACAGCTTCCACGTCTCTGTGCTGTCGCTCATGCCGCTTGACGCCTTGCAAGTCAGCAGCGTGGAGATGTCATCAGAGGACAGAGATGATGCAACCTTGAAAGAGGTGGAGAGACTTAGGCAGTCAGAGACACAGGACACTTTGCAAAGACAAGCACTCGGGTACACAGCTCATGGAGGACTTACCGAAGAGCAGGCATATTCAGAGATGCTGAAGTCGCACAGCTGAGCTGAGAAATTAGCAGACGAATGCTGAGCCTCAAGTTGATCACTGCAAGGCACAAGAACATGATTCCCATTTACACCACTTTCTGAAGCCTACCTCTGCTTTCAGTAGACACCAAACTGATACTCACCGGTTAACATATTGACACAGCCTCGTTTCTGTAAAGGAAGACCAAAAAAAAAAATCAGATGGAGAACTTCCGTGCTACATTATCTCATGAGTTTATTGCAAAATGACTAAATTCTATCAATCGCAAACTACCGTTGTGTGTTCTGACTTACCATCTACTAATGTTTCGTTGCACTATTGCCAAAGAAGATGAAGCAAGAAGAGAAGGGAAAACAATTATCAACAGCTTCCCTTGGGATTTAAAACAACTCATAAGCCATCTAAAACAATGAAGTACTTACGAAACCGACGGGGCGGGGAGGCGTGCAGTCTGAAGAGAAGCCAAGAAAAAAGAGACTTCTGTCAATAGGAGGCCACTGGCATGTGGCTTACATTCACATACATTTTGTCAGAATTCTTTTGTTTTACTTTGGTCATGCCATACCTTCTGGTGGTGACTGTAGAAGTTGGTCTACGCTTGACTTGAGCTCCACTTCAAGTTCAGATGGGAGAACTGCCAGAGCCGACTTCAGGCCTTTCAATCTGAAGAAACATACAAAACGCAGATTTTCAATGCACAGTTCTACAGACTGCACAAAAACATGAAACCAGAGGAGCCAGATTTCTCCTCACATTGCATTGTAAGAGTCACAGGTGAGGTTGGTGGGGATCACCACCAGAACTGAGGGACGGAAGCTGGCCAGCAGGACCACGAGATTGATTTGAAACCACAGCTCGTAGTCACTCGTTTGGAAGAGGGGGAATTTGGGAGCCAGACCAGTCAAAGTCAGGTTCAGCATTGTGTCTCGGACGTCCGCGTTTGCGATGTAGGTTATGTTTTCCTGGGCGAGGGAGGGAAACAGACACTTTTAGCATCTTCTAGCATGGCCGTCTTGTTGAAAAGCATTACATTCGTGGCCATTTAGGATAATCAGGCTCATCAAAAACAAAAAAAAACACTCACCTCTTTGCTGACCTCCACAAATTTTTCAAAGAATTTCTCAAGCTGCTCCTCATCTGGGGATTTTAGGACGCTGCTCAACACCTCCTTCACCACGGTCACATTTTCAAGAGCACCGGTGGACGGATCCAACAGCAGCTCTGCTTTCTGATCGGGTGACAGGGTTTCCAGAGATGCCAGCTAAGGTGAACAAAACACCAGGAAAAAATTGCCCGTGACTGTCAGAGCTCTGCTTTCTGCCCAACACTAAGCACGAGTACCGGTGCCAATCAAAGGCTCTCTTAAAGCTGTTTGACAACAAAAACATAACAGAAGGTAGGTATTTTACCACGCTGACGTTCAAGTCCTTAAGGTCTGAGTAACTGGCCACTGTGGTGAACGGGCCCAAGTTGGCTTCAAGCCATTTAGCATCGCTGCTAACGTTCTGTCTGCATTCTGTTTTTAAAGATAGGAGTGGAGAAAGATCAGTCTGCATCCCTGCACTGTTATGAAGTGGACATACAACTACGGTGAGCTGTCAGCTGGAGAAAAAAAAAAAAATACTGCAACGCACTCTATTCTGGCAATAGAGGGATGCCGCCAAAGCGTGCTCTGGGAAGGCCTACCTGGACTGCTAAATTGGGTGGCAAATTTCTTCAGGTGCTCCACCAGAACTTTGGTTATCTCCTGCGTCCTGATGAGTGTCATGTCGGGGAACACAGATCCCAGTCCTTTAACGCTGCAACACAAAGCCACAGAGGGTGATTATGTGGACGGATTGGTGCAGATCTACAAACTTCCTGTCTCCAAATTCAGGCACTCACATCACATGGTAGTTGGTGCAGCTGATGTCAGCTGTGACTGTGACCAGCATTTCTGCGGTGAAACTGGGGAGGATAGGGATGAGCTTCACAGTGAACCACACAACCCAGACAGAGGCCTCAAATTTCTGGATCTCCGATCTGATGATTACGAAGGTTCGGTTCATCATCACGTCTCTCACAGCAGGGGTGATATCAGGAATCTGCAGAAACACAAAACCAGGGTTGTGAACGGCACTGTAAGAGAGCAGCGTACTTTGGGCTATTCTCCATGGCATCATTGCCGTCTCTGTCAGACACTTTCACTTATCCACTTGCCTCATGAGCTGTGCTCAGCGCCGTCAGAAACTCCTCTACGTTCTTGAAAGCGCCGCCTTCCTCCAGTCGGTCGAACACAGCGCTGATCTGATTGGTGTTGTTCAGTACTCCAGAGCTCAGTGTGAGTTCAGCTACTTGGGTAGGGGTCAGCAGTGCCAATGATTCAAACTGAAACACATCACGGACAACAGAAGTTATGACAGATGAAGCAGTTTATT
The DNA here is from genome assembly GCA_039654105.1 of Coreius guichenoti. Taxonomy (NCBI): domain Eukaryota; kingdom Metazoa; phylum Chordata; class Actinopteri; order Cypriniformes; family Gobionidae; genus Coreius; species Coreius guichenoti. The sequence continues at coordinate 52,006,295 of CM077170.1, forward strand.
AAAGAAGTAAAACAAGATAATGACAGATGACATAAGCAACTGCAACAGGCCAAAAGTTACTCACACTGGAGAAATTTTCATTCAGGGACTTCAAATCCTCCAAGGTGGCAAAGCTGGAGAAATTGCCAAAGTTCTTCTCAAGCCAGTCGGCACTGCTCGTGGTTTTGGAAAGACAGGCAGGATCTGGATTGAACACAGAGCATTGGGAGAATTCATTGGAACACCAGTGAATTGTGAGCAATCTGAAATAACTGTGACAAGCTGAAACGAGGAAGGACGCTTAGGGAACTACAGCACGAGGAATGACAGCTCAAGACAGCGATAGCACTAAAAAGTACCTGTTAGGTCATCTCTCGACAGGAAGCGATGGACAAATTGAGCGAAGACGGCCTGTTTTTGCTCCTCCGCCATGAGGGATGCTTGACGCCCGAGAGCCTGCACCCTGAATCAGGAAAGATCAGCGGCCGTTACGGATTGCCCAGCTTTACTCTGCTAAACACCACTTGAGGATTTCCACAGCACTGAGCATACTTACACAACTTGGTAGGTGTCGCAACTGAAGTTCTTGGAGCTGAGGCAGGACAGAAAGTCCCTAGAGACTGCTGACAAAAATGGTCTCAGCCTGTCCTGGAACCAGGCGGCAACGAAGCTGGCATCCGTCAGCTGTGCAGCGCTGAAGTTGTTGACTTTCACCTCTCCAATGGCATCGAGAACACGGGACTGAGGCTGACTGTTGCTTAGGGTCTGCGAAAACAATGGGGCATGTCAATTCAGAGCTCCGAGGCAGCGTTGTATTTTCTGTTCCAGAAAAAGCAGGGGTGTCGCCTACCTTGTCGGAGATCTTTGACAGAGCATCCTCCAGGACCCCTGCGACTTTCTGGAAGAACAGCTTCCACGTCTCTGTGCTGTCGCTCATGCCGCTTGACGCCTTGCAAGTCAGCAGCGTGGAGATGTCATCAGAGGACAGAGATGATGCAACCTTGAAAGAGGTGGAGAGACTTAGGCAGTCAGAGACACAGGACACTTTGCAAAGACAAGCACTCGGGTACACAGCTCATGGAGGACTTACCGAAGAGCAGGCATATTCAGAGATGCTGAAGTCGCACAGCTGAGCTGAGAAATTAGCAGACGAATGCTGAGCCTCAAGTTGATCACTGCAAGGCACAAGAACATGATTCCCATTTACACCACTTTCTGAAGCCTACCTCTGCTTTCAGTAGACACCAAACTGATACTCACCGGTTAACATATTGACACAGCCTCGTTTCTGTAAAGGAAGACCAAAAAAAAAAATCAGATGGAGAACTTCCGTGCTACATTATCTCATGAGTTTATTGCAAAATGACTAAATTCTATCAATCGCAAACTACCGTTGTGTGTTCTGACTTACCATCTACTAATGTTTCGTTGCACTATTGCCAAAGAAGATGAAGCAAGAAGAGAAGGGAAAACAATTATCAACAGCTTCCCTTGGGATTTAAAACAACTCATAAGCCATCTAAAACAATGAAGTACTTACGAAACCGACGGGGCGGGGAGGCGTGCAGTCTGAAGAGAAGCCAAGAAAAAAGAGACTTCTGTCAATAGGAGGCCACTGGCATGTGGCTTACATTCACATACATTTTGTCAGAATTCTTTTGTTTTACTTTGGTCATGCCATACCTTCTGGTGGTGACTGTAGAAGTTGGTCTACGCTTGACTTGAGCTCCACTTCAAGTTCAGATGGGAGAACTGCCAGAGCCGACTTCAGGCCTTTCAATCTGAAGAAACATACAAAACGCAGATTTTCAATGCACAGTTCTACAGACTGCACAAAAACATGAAACCAGAGGAGCCAGATTTCTCCTCACATTGCATTGTAAGAGTCACAGGTGAGGTTGGTGGGGATCACCACCAGAACTGAGGGACGGAAGCTGGCCAGCAGGACCACGAGATTGATTTGAAACCACAGCTCGTAGTCACTCGTTTGGAAGAGGGGGAATTTGGGAGCCAGACCAGTCAAAGTCAGGTTCAGCATTGTGTCTCGGACGTCCGCGTTTGCGATGTAGGTTATGTTTTCCTGGGCGAGGGAGGGAAACAGACACTTTTAGCATCTTCTAGCATGGCCGTCTTGTTGAAAAGCATTACATTCGTGGCCATTTAGGATAATCAGGCTCATCAAAAACAAAAAAAAACACTCACCTCTTTGCTGACCTCCACAAATTTTTCAAAGAATTTCTCAAGCTGCTCCTCATCTGGGGATTTTAGGACGCTGCTCAACACCTCCTTCACCACGGTCACATTTTCAAGAGCACCGGTGGACGGATCCAACAGCAGCTCTGCTTTCTGATCGGGTGACAGGGTTTCCAGAGATGCCAGCTAAGGTGAACAAAACACCAGGAAAAAATTGCACGTGACTGTCAGAGCTCTGCTTTCTGCCCAACACTAAGCACGAGTACCGGTGCCAATCAAAGGCTCTCTTAAAGCTGTTTGACAACAAAAACATAACAGAAGGTAGGTATTTTACCACGCTGACGTTCAAGTCCTTAAGGTCTGAGTAACTGGCCACTGTGGTGAACGGGCCCAAGTTGGCTTCAAGCCATTTAGCATCGCTGCTAACGTTCTGTCTGCATTCTGTTTTTAAAGATAGGAGTGGAGAAAGATCAGTCTGCATCCCTGCACTGTTATGAAGTGGACATACAACTACGGTGAGCTGTCAGCTGGAGAAAAAAAAAAAAATACTGCAACGCACTCTATTCTGGCAATAGAGGGATGCCGCCAAAGCGTGCTCTGGGAAGGCCTACCTGGACTGCTAAATTGGGTGGCAAATTTCTTCAGGTGCTCCACCAGAACTTTGGTTATCTCCTGCGTCCTGATGAGTGTCATGTCGGGGAACACAGATCCCAGTCCTTTAACGCTGCAACACAAAGCCACAGAGGGTGATTATGTGGACGGATTGGTGCAGATCTACAAACTTCCTGTCTCCAAATTCAGGCACTCACATCACATGGTAGTTGGTGCAGCTGATGTCAGCTGTGACTGTGACCAGCATTTCTGCGGTGAAACTGGGGAGGATAGGGATGAGCTTCACAGTGAACCACACAACCCAGACAGAGGCCTCAAATTTCTGGATCTCCGATCTGATGATTACGAAGGTTCGGTTCATCATCACGTCTCTCACAGCAGGGGTGATATCAGGAATCTGCAGAAACACAAAACCAGGGTTGTGAACGGCACTGTAAGAGAGCAGCGTACTTTGGGCTATTCTCCATGGCATCATTGCCATCTCTGTCAGACACTTTCACTTATCCACTTGCCTCATGAGCTGTGCTCAGCGCCGTCAGAAACTCCTCTACGTTCTTGAAAGCGCCGCCTTCCTCCAGTCGGTCGAACACAGCGCTGATCTGATTGGTGTTGTTCAGTACTCCAGAGCTCAGTGTGAGTTCAGCTACTTGGGTAGGGGTCAGCAGTGCCAATGATTCAAACTGAAACACATCACGGACAACAGAAGTTATGACAGATGAAGCAGTTTATTAAAGAAATAAAACAAGATAATGACAGATGACATAAGCAACTGGAACAGGCCAAAAGTTACTCACACTGGAGAAATTTTCATTCAGGGACTTCAAATCCTCCAAGGTGGCAAAGCTGGAGAAATTGCCAAAGTTCTTCTCAAGCCAGTCGGCACTGCTCGTGGTTTTGGAAAGACAGGCAGGATCTGGATTGAACACAGAGCATTGGGAGAATTCATTGGAACACCAGTGAATTGTGAGCAATCTGAAATAACTGTGACAAGCTGAAACGAGGAAGGACGCTTAGGGAACTACAGCACGAGGAATGACAGCTCAAGACAGCGATAGCACTAAAAAGTACCTGTTAGGTCATCTCTCGACAGGAAGCGATGGACAAATTGAGCGAAGACGGCCTGTTTTTGCTCCTCCGCCATGAGGGATGCTTGACGCCCGAGAGCCTGCACCCTGAATCAGGAAAGATCAGCGGCCGTTACGGATTGCCCAGCTTTACTCTGCTAAACACCACTTGAGGATTTCCACAGCACTGAGCATACTTACACAACTTGGTAGGTGTCGCAACTGAAGTTCTTGGATCTGAGGCAGGACAGAAAGTCCCTAGAGACTGCTGACAAAAATGGTCTCAGCCTGTCCTGGAACCAGGCGGCAACGAAGCTGGCATCCGTCAGCTGTGCAGCGCTGAAGTTGTTGACTTTCACCTCTCCAATGGCATCGAGAACACGGGACTGAGGCTGACTGTTGCTTAGGGTCTGCGAAAACAATGGGGCATGTCAATTCAGAGCTCCGAGGCAGCGTTGTATTTTCTGTTCCAGAAAAAGCAGGGGTGTCGCCTACCTTGTCGGAGATCTTTGACAGAGCATCCTCCAGGACCCCTGCGACTTTCTGGAAGAACAGCTTCCACGTCTCTGTGCTGTCGCTCATGCCGCTTGACGCCTTGCAAGTCAGCAGCGTGGAGATGTCATCAGAGGACAGAGATGATGCAACCTTGAAAGAGGTGGAGAGACTTAGGCAGTCAGAGACACAGGACACTTTGCAAAGACAAGCACTCGGGTACACAGCTCATGGAGGACTTACCGAAGAGCAGGCATATTCAGAGATGCTGAAGTCGCACAGCTGAGCTGAGAAATTAGCAGACGAATGCTGAGCCTCAAGTTGATCACTGCAAGGCACAAGAACATGATTCCCATTTACACCACTTTCTGAAGCCTACCTCTGCTTTCAGTAGACACCAAACTGATACTCACCGGTTAACATATTGACACAGCCTCGTTTCTGTAAAGGAAGACCAAAAAAAAAAATCAGATGGAGAACTTCCGTGCTACATTATCTCATGAGTTTATTGCAAAATGACTAAATTCTATCAATCGCAAACTACCGTTGTGTGTTCTGACTTACCATCTACTAATGTTTCGTTGCACTATTGCCAAAGAAGATGAAGCAAGAAGAGAAGGGAAAACAATTATCAACAGCTTCCCTTGGGATTTAAAACAACTCATAAGCCATCTAAAACAATGAAGTACTTACGAAACCGACGGGGCGGGGAGGCGTGCAGTCTGAAGAGAAGCCAAGAAAAAAGAGACTTCTGTCAATAGGAGGCCACTGGCATGTGGCTTACATTCACATACATTTTGTCAGAATTCTTTTGTTTTACTTTGGTCATGCCATACCTTCTGGTGGTGACTGTAGAAGTTGGTCTACGCTTGACTTGAGCTCCACTTCAAGTTCAGATGGGAGAACTGCCAGAGCCGACTTCAGGCCTTTCAATCTGAAGAAACATACAAAACGCAGATTTTCAATGCACAGTTCTACAGACTGCACAAAAACATGAAACCAGAGGAGCCAGATTTCTCCTCACATTGCATTGTAAGAGTCACAGGTGAGGTTGGTGGGGATCACCACCAGAACTGAGGGACGGAAGCTGGCCAGCAGGACCACGAGATTGATTTGAAACCACAGCTCGTAGTCACTCGTTTGGAAGAGGGGGAATTTGGGAGCCAGACCAGTCAAAGTCAGGTTCAGCATTGTGTCTCGGACGTCCGCGTTTGCGATGTAGGTTATGTTTTCCTGGGCGAGGGAGGGAAACAGACACTTTTAGCATCTTCTAGCATGGCCGTCTTGTTGAAAAGCATTACATTCGTGGCCATTTAGGATAATCAGGCTCATCAAAAACAAAAAAAAACACTCACCTCTTTGCTGACCTCCACAAATTTTTCAAAGAATTTCTCAAGCTGCTCCTCATCTGGGGATTTTAGGACGCTGCTCAACACCTCCTTCACCACGGTCACATTTTCAAGAGCACCGGTGGACGGATCCAACAGCAGCTCTGCTTTCTGATCGGGTGACAGGGTTTCCAGAGATGCCAGCTAAGGTGAACAAAACACCAGGAAAAAATTGCACGTGACTGTCAGAGCTCTGCTTTCTGCCCAACACTAAGCACGAGTACCGGTGCCAATCAAAGGCTCTCTTAAAGCTGTTTGACAACAAAAACATAACAGAAGGTAGGTATTTTACCACGCTGACGTTCAAGTCCTTAAGGTCTGAGTAACTGGCCACTGTGGTGAACGGGCCCAAGTTGGCTTCAAGCCATTTAGCATCGCTGCTAACGTTCTGTCTGCATTCTGTTTTTAAAGATAGGAGTGGAGAAAGATCAGTCTGCATCCCTGCACTGTTATGAAGTGGACATACAACTACGGTGAGCTGTCAGCTGGAGAAAAAAAAAAAAATACTGCAACGCACTCTATTCTGGCAATAGAGGGATGCCGCCAAAGCGTGCTCTGGGAAGGCCTACCTGGACTGCTAAATTGGGTGGCAAATTTCTTCAGGTGCTCCACCAGAACTTTGGTTATCTCCTGCGTCCTGATGAGTGTCATGTCGGGGAACACAGATCCCAGTCCTTTAACGCTGCAACACAAAGCCACAGAGGGTGATTATGTGGACGGATTGGTGCAGATCTACAAACTTCCTGTCTCCAAATTCAGGCACTCACATCACATGGTAGTTGGTGCAGCTGATGTCAGCTGTGACTGTGACCAGCATTTCTGCGGTGAAACTGGGGAGGATAGGGATGAGCTTCACAGTGAACCACACAACCCAGACAGAGGCCTCAAATTTCTGGATCTCCGATCTGATGATTACGAAGGTTCGGTTCATCATCACGTCTCTCACAGCAGGGGTGATATCAGGAATCTGCAGAAACACAAAACCAGGGTTGTGAACGGCACTGTAAGAGAGCAGCGTACTTTGGGCTATTCTCCATGGCATCATTGCCGTCTCTGTCAGACACTTTCACTTATCCACTTGCCTCATGAGCTGTGCTCAGCGCCGTCAGAAACTCCTCTACGTTCTTGAAAGCGCCGCCTTCCTCCAGTCGGTCGAACACAGCGCTGATCTGATTGGTGTTGTTCAGTACTCCAGAGCTCAGTGTGAGTTCAGCTACTTGGGTAGGGGTCAGCAGTGCCAATGATTCAAACTGAAACACATCACGGACAACAGAAGTTATGACAGATGAAGCAGTTTATTAAAGAAATAAAACAAGATAATGACAGATGACATAAGCAACTGGAACAGGCCAAAAGTTACTCACACTGGAGAAATTTTCATTCAGGGACTTCAAATCCTCCAAGGTGGCAAAGCTGGAGAAATTGCCAAAGTTCTTCTCAAGCCAGTCGGCACTGCTCGTGGTTTTGGAAAGACAGGCAGGATCTGGATTGAACACAGAGCATTGGGAGAATTCATTGGAACACCAGTGAATTGTGAGCAATTTGAAATAACTGTGACAAGCTGAAACGAGGAAGGACGCTTAGGGAACTACAGCACGAGGAATGACAGCTCAAGACAGCGATAGCACTAAAAAGTACCTGTTAGGTCATCTCTCGACAGGAAGCGATGGACAAATTGAGCGAAGACGGCCTGTTTTTGCTCCTCCGCCATGAGGGATGCTTGACGCCCGAGAGCCTGCACCCTGAATCAGGAAAGATCAGCGGCCGTTACGGATTGCCCAGCTTTACTCTGCTAAACACCACTTGAGGATTTCCACAGCACTGAGCATACTTACACAACTTGGTAGGTGTCGCAACTGAAGTTCTTGGAGCTGAGGCAGGACAGAAAGTCCCTAGAGACTGCTGACAAAAATGGTCTCAGCCTGTCCTGGAACCAGGCGGCAACGAAGCTGGCATCCGTCAGCTGTGCAGCGCTGAAGTTGTTGACTTTCACCTCTCCAATGGCATCGAGAAGACGGGACTGAGGCTGACTGTTGCTTAGGGTCTGCGAAAACAATGGGGCATGTCAATTCAGAGCTCCGAGGCAGCGTTGTATTTTCTGTTCCAGAAAAAGCAGGGGTGTCGCCTACCTTGTCGGAGATCTTTGACAGAGCATCCTCCAGGACCCCTGCGACTTTCTGGAAGAACAGCTTCCACGTCTCTGTGCTGTCGCTCATGCCGCTTGACGCCTTGCAAGTCAGCAGCGTGGAGATGTCATCAGAGGACAGAGATGATGCAACCTTGAAAGAGGTGGAGAGACTTAGGCAGTCAGAGACACAGGACACTTTGCAAAGACAAGCACTCGGGTACACAGCTCATGGAGGACTTACCGAAGAGCAGGCATATTCAGAGATGCTGAAGTCGCACAGCTGAGCTGAGAAATTAGCAGACGAATGCTGAGCCTCAAGTTGATCACTGCAAGGCACAAGAACATGATTCCCATTTACACCACTTTCTGAAGCCTACCTCTGCTTTCAGTAGACACCAAACTGATACTCACCGGTTAACATATTGACACAGCCTCGTTTCTGTAAAGGAAGACCAAAAAAAAAAATCAGATGGAGAACTTCCGTGCTACATTATCTCATGAGTTTATTGCAAAATGACTAAATTCTATCAATCGCAAACTACCGTTGTGTGTTCTGACTTACCATCTACTAATGTTTCGTTGCACTATTGCCAAAGAAGATGAAGCAAGAAGAGAAGGGAAAACAATTATCAACAGCTTCCCTTGGGATTTAAAACAACTCATAAGCCATCTAAAACAATGAAGTACTTACGAAACCGACGGGGCGGGGAGGCGTGCAGTCTGAAGAGAAGCCAAGAAAAAAGAGACTTCTGTCAATAGGAGGCCACTGGCATGTGGCTTACATTCACATACATTTTGTCAGAATTCTTTTGTTTTACTTTGGTCATGCCATACCTTCTGGTGGTGACTGTAGAAGTTGGTCTACGCTTGACTTGAGCTCCACTTCAAGTTCAGATGGGAGAACTGCCAGAGCCGACTTCAGGCCTTTCAATCTGAAGAAACATACAAAACGCAGATTTTCAATGCACAGTTCTACAGACTGCACAAAAACATGAAACCAGAGGAGCCAGATTTCTCCTCACATTGCATTGTAAGAGTCACAGGTGAGGTTGGTGGGGATCACCACCAGAACTGAGGGACGGAAGCTGGCCAGCAGGACCACGAGATTGATTTGAAACCACAGCTCGTAGTCACTCGTTTGGAAGAGGGGGAATTTGGGAGCCAGACCAGTCAAAGTCAGGTTCAGCATTGTGTCTCGGACGTCCGCGTTTGCGATGTAGGTTATGTTTTCCTGGGCGAGGGAGGGAAACAGACACTTTTAGCATCTTCTAGCATGGCCGTCTTGTTGAAAAGCATTACATTCGTGGCCATTTAGGATAATCAGGCTCATCAAAAACAAAAAAAAACACTCACCTCTTTGCTGACCTCCACAAATTTTTCAAAGAATTTCTCAAGCTGCTCCTCATCTGGGGATTTTAGGACGCTGCTCAACACCTCCTTCACCACGGTCACATTTTCAAGAGCACCGGTGGACGGATCCAACAGCAGCTCTGCTTTCTGATCGGGTGACAGGGTTTCCAGAGATGCCAGCTAAGGTGAACAAAACACCAGGAAAAAATTGCACGTGACTGTCAGAGCTCTGCTTTCTGCCCAACACTAAGCACGAGTACCGGTGCCAATCAAAGGCTCTCTTAAAGCTGTTTGACAACAAAAACATAACAGAAGGTAGGTATTTTACCACGCTGACGTTCAAGTCCTTAAGGTCTGAGTAACTGGCCACTGTGGTGAACGGGCCCAAGTTGGCTTCAAGCCATTTAGCATCGCTGCTAACGTTCTGTCTGCATTCTGTTTTTAAAGATAGGAGTGGAGAAAGATCAGTCTGCATCCCTGCACTGTTATGAAGTGGACATACAACTACGGTGAGCTGTCAGCTGGAGAAAAAAAAAAAAATACTGCAACGCACTCTATTCTGGCAATAGAGGGATGCCGCCAAAGCGTGCTCTGGGAAGGCCTACCTGGACTGCTAAATTGGGTGGCAAATTTCTTCAGGTGCTCCACCAGAACTTTGGTTATCTCCTGCGTCCTGATGAGTGTCATGTCGGGGAACACAGATCCCAGTCCTTTAACGCTGCAACACAAAGCCACAGAGGGTGATTATGTGGACGGATTGGTGCAGATCTACAAACTTCCTGTCTCCAAATTCAGGCACTCACATCACATGGTAGTTGGTGCAGCTGATGTCAGCTGTGACTGTGACCAGCATTTCTGCGGTGAAACTGGGGAGGATAGGGATGAGCTTCACAGTGAACCACACAACCCAGACAGAGGCCTCAAATTTCTGGATCTCCGATCTGATGATTACGAAGGTTCGGTTCATCATCACGTCTCTCACAGCAGGGGTGATATCAGGAATCTGCAGAAACACAAAACCAGGGTTGTGAACGGCACTGTAAGAGAGCAGCGTGCTTTGGGCTATTCTCCATGGCATCATTGCCGTCTCTGTCAGACACTTTCACTTATCCACTTGCCTCATGAGCTGTGCTCAGCGCCGTCAGAAACTCCTCTACGTTCTTGAAAGCGCCGCCTTCCTCCAGTCGGTCGAACACAGCGCTGATCTGATTGGTGTTGTTCAGTACTCCAGAGCTCAGTGTGAGTTCAGCTACTTGGGTAGGGGTCAGCAGTGCCAATGATTCAAACTGAAACACATCACGGACAACAGAAGTTATGACAGATGAAGCAGTTTATTAAAGAAATAAAACAAGATAATGACAGATGACATAAGCAACTGGAACAGGCCAAAAGTTACTCACACTGGAGAAATTTTCATTCAGGGACTTCAAATCCTCCAAGGTGGCAAAGCTGGAGAAATTGCCAAAGTTCTTCTCAAGCCAGTCGGCACTGCTCGTGGTTTTGGAAAGACAGGCAGGATCTGGATTGAACACAGAGCATTGGGAGAATTCATTGGAACACCAGTGAATTGTGAGCAATCTGAAATAACTCTGACAAGCTGAAACGAGGAAGGACGCTTAGGGAACTACAGCACGAGGAATGACAGCTCAAGACAGCGATAGCACTAAAAAGTACCTGTTAGGTCATCTCTCGACAGGAAGCGATGGACAAATTGAGCGAAGACGGCCTGTTTTTGCTCCTCCGCCATGAGGGATGCTTGACGCCCGAGAGCCTGCACCCTGAATCAGGAAAGATCAGCGGCCGTTACGGATTGCCCAGCTTTACTCTGCTAAACACCACTTGAGGATTTCCACAGCACTGAGCATACTTACACAACTTGGTAGGTGTCGCAACTGAAGTTCTTGGAGCTGAGGCAGGACAGAAAGTCCCTAGAGACTGCTGACAAAAATGGTCTCAGCCTGTCCTGGAACCAGGCGGCAACGAAGCTGGCATCCGTCAGCTGTGCAGCGCTGAAGTTGTTGACTTTCACCTCTCCAATGGCATCGAGAACACGGGACTGAGGCTGACTGTTGCTTAGGGTCTGCGAAAACAATGGGGCATGTCAATTCAGAGCTCCGAGGCAGCGTTGTATTTTCTGTTCCAGAAAAAGCAGGGGTGTCGCCTACCTTGTCGGAGATCTTTGACAGAGCATCCTCCAGGACCCCTGCGACTTTCTGGAAGAACAGCTTCCACGTCTCTGTGCTGTCGCTCATGCCGCTTGACGCCTTGCAAGTCAGCAGCGTGGAGATGTCATCAGAGGACAGAGATGATGCAACCTTGAAAGAGGTGGAGAGACTTAGGCAGTCAGAGACACAGGACACTTTGCAAAGACAAGCACTCGGGTACACAGCTCATGGAGGACTTACCGAAGAGCAGGCATATTCAGAGATGCTGAAGTCGCACAGCTGAGCTGAGAAATTAGCAGACGAATGCTGAGCCTCAAGTTGATCACTGCAAGGCACAAGAACATGATTCCCATTTACACCACTTTCTGAAGCCTACCTCTGCTTTCAGTAGACACCAAACTGATACTCACCGGTTAACATATTGACACAGCCTCGTTTCTGTAAAGGAAGACCAAAAAAAAAAATCAGATGGAGAACTTCCGTGCTACATTATCTCATGAGTTTATTGCAAAATGACTAAATTCTATCAATCGCAAACTACCGTTGTGTGTTCTGACTTACCATCTACTAATGTTTCGTTGCACTATTGCCAAAGAAGATGAAGCAAGAAGAGAAGGGAAAACAATTATCAACAGCTTCCCTTGGGATTTAAAACAACTCATAAGCCATCTAAAACAATGAAGTACTTACGAAACCGACGGGGCGGGGAGGCGTGCAGTCTGAAGAGAAGCCAAGAAAAAAGAGACTTCTGTCAATAGGAGGCCACTGGCATGTGGCTTACATTCACATACATTTTGTCAGAATTCTTTTGTTTTACTTTGGTCATGCCATACCTTCTGGTGGTGACTGTAGAAGTTGGTCTACGCTTGACTTGAGCTCCACTTCAAGTTCAGATGGGAGAACTGCCAGAGCCGACTTCAGGCCTTTCAATCTGAAGAAACATACAAAATGCAGATTTTCAATGCACAGTTCTACAGACTGCACAAAAACATGAAACCAGAGGAGCCAGATTTCTCCTCACATTGCATTGTAAGAGTCACAGGTGAGGTTGGTGGGGATCACCACCAGAACTGAGGGACGGAAGCTGGCCAGCAGGACCACGAGATTGATTTGAAACCACAGCTCGTAGTCACTCGTTTGGAAGAGGGGGAATTTGGGAGCCAGACCAGTCAAAGTCAGGTTCAGCATTGTGTCTCGGACGTCCGCGTTTGCGATGTAGGTTATGTTTTCCTGGGCGAGGGAGGGAAACAGACACTTTTAGCATCTTCTAGCATGGCCGTCTTGTTGAAAAGCATTACATTCGTGGCCATTTAGGATAATCAGGCTCATCAAAAACAAAAAAAAACACTCACCTCTTTGCTGACCTCCACAAATTTTTCAAAGAATTTCTCAAGCTGCTCCTCATCTGGGGATTTTAGGACGCTGCTCAACACCTCCTTCACCACGGTCACATTTTCAAGAGCACCGGTGGACGGATCCAACAGCAGCTCTGCTTTCTGATCGGGTGACAGGGTTTCCAGAGATGCCAGCTAAGGTGAACAAAACACCAGGAAAAAATTGCACGTGACTGTCAGAGCTCTGCTTTCTGCCCAACACTAAGCACGAGTACCGGTGCCAATCAAAGGCTCTCTTAAAGCTGTTTGACAACAAAAACATAACAGAAGGTAGGTATTTTACCACGCTGACGTTCAAGTCCTTAAGGTCTGAGTAACTGGCCACTGTGGTGAACGGGCCCAAGTTGGCTTCAAGCCATTTAGCATCGCTGCTAACGTTCTGTCTGCATTCTGTTTTTAAAGATAGGAGTGGAGAAAGATCAGTCTGCATCCCTGCACTGTTATGAAGTGGACATACAACTACGGTGAGCTGTCAGCTGGAGAAAAAAAAAAAAATACTGCAACGCACTCTATTCTGGCAATAGAGGGATGCCGCCAAAGCGTGCTCTGGGAAGGCCTACCTGGACTGCTAAATTGGGTGGCAAATTTCTTCAGGTGCTCCACCAGAACTTTGGTTATCTCCTGCGTCCTGATGAGTGTCATGTCGGGGAACACAGATCCCAGTCCTTTAACGCTGTAACACAAAGCCACAGAGGGTGATTATGTGGACGGATTGGTGCAGATCTACAAACTTCCTGTCTCCAAATTCAGGCACTCACATCACATGGTAGTTGGTGCAGCTGATGTCAGCTGTGACTGTGACCAGCATTTCTGCGGTGAAACTGGGGAGGATAGGGATGAGCTTCACAGTGAACCACACAACCCAGACAGAGGCCTCAAATTTCTGGATCTCCGATCTGATGATTACGAAGGTTCGGTTCATCATCACGTCTCTCACAGCAGGGGTGATATCAGGAATCTGCAGAAACACAAAACCAGGGTTGTGAACGGCACTGTAAGAGAGCAGCGTACTTTGGGCTATTCTCCATGGCATCATTGCCGTCTCTGTCAGACACTTTCACTTATCCACTTGCCTCATGAGCTGTGCTCAGCGCCGTCAGAAACTCCTCTACGTTCTTGAAAGCGCCGCCTTCCTCCAGTCGGTCGAACACAGCGCTGATCTGATTGGTGTTGTTCAGTACTCCAGAGCTCAGTGTGAGTTCAGCTACTTGGGTAGGGGTCAGCAGTGCCAATGATTCAAACTGAAACACATCACGGACAACAGAAGTTATGACAGATGAAGCAGTTTATTAAAGAAATAAAACAAGATAATGACAGATGACATAAGCAACTGGAACAGGCCAAAAGTTACTCACACTGGAGAAATTTTCATTCAGGGACTTCAAATCCTCCAAGGTGGCAAAGCTGGAGAAATTGCCAAAGTTCTTCTCAAGCCAGTCGGCACTGCTCGTGGTTTTGGAAAGACAGGCAGGATCTGGATTGAACACAGAGCATTGGGAGAATTCATTGGAACACCAGTGAATTGTGAGCAATCTGAAATAACTCTGACAAGCTGAAACGAGGAAGGACGCTTAGGGAACTACAGCACGAGGAATGACAGCTCAAGACAGCGATAGCACTAAAAAGTACCTGTTAGGTCATCTCTCGACAGGAAGCGATGGACAAATTGAGCGAAGACGGCCTGTTTTTGCTCCTCCGCCATGAGGGATGCTTGACGCCCGAGAGCCTGCACCCTGAATCAGGAAAGATCAGCGGCCGTTACGGATTGCCCAGCTTTACTCTGCTAAACACCACTTGAGGATTTCCACAGCACTGAGCATACTTACACAACTTGGTAGGTGTCGCAACTGAAGTTCTTGGAGCTGAGGCAGGACAGAAAGTCCCTAGAGACTGCTGACAAAAATGGTCTCAGCCTGTCCTGGAACCAGGCGGCAACGAAGCTGGCATCCGTCAGCTGTGCAGCGCTGAAGTTGTTGACTTTCACCTCTCCAATGGCATCGAGAACACGGGACTGAGGCTGACTGTTGCTTAGGGTCTGCGAAAACAATGGGGCATGTCAATTCAGAGCTCCGAGGCAGCGTTGTATTTTCTGTTCCAGAAAAAGCAGGGGTGTCGCCTACCTTGTCGGAGATCTTTGACAGAGCATCCTCCAGGACCCCTGCGACTTTCTGGAAGAACAGCTTCCACGTCTCTGTGCTGTCGCTCATGCCGCTTGACGCCTTGCAAGTCAGCAGCGTGGAGATGTCATCAGAGGACAGAGATGATGCAACCTTGAAAGAGGTGGAGAGACTTAGGCAGTCAGAGACACAGGACACTTTGCAAAGACAAGCACTCGGGTACACAGCTCATGGAGGACTTACCGAAGAGCAGGCATATTCAGAGATGCTGAAGTCGCACAGCTGAGCTGAGAAATTAGCAGACGAATGCTGAGCCTCAAGTTGATCACTGCAAGGCACAAGAACATGATTCCCATTTACACCACTTTCTGAAGCCTACCTCTGCTTTCAGTAGACACCAAACTGATACTCACCGGTTAACATATTGACACAGCCTCGTTTCTGTAAAGGAAGACCAAAAAAAAAAATCAGATGGAGAACTTCCGTGCTACATTATCTCATGAGTTTATTGCAAAATGACTAAATTCTATCAATCGCAAACTACCGTTGTGTGTTCTGACTTACCATCTACTAATGTTTCGTTGCACTATTGCCAAAGAAGATGAAGCAAGAAGAGAAGGGAAAACAATTATCAACAGCTTCCCTTGGGATTTAAAACAACTCATAAGCCATCTAAAACAATGAAGTACTTACGAAACCGACGGGGCGGGGAGGCGTGCAGTCTGAAGAGAAGCCAAGAAAAAAGAGACTTCTGTCAATAGGAGGCCACTGGCATGTGGCTTACATTCACATACATTTTGTCAGAATTCTTTTGTTTTACTTTGGTCATGCCATACCTTCTGGTGGTGACTGTAGAAGTTGGTCTACGCTTGACTTGAGCTCCACTTCAAGTTCAGATGGGAGAACTGCCAGAGCCGACTTCAGGCCTTTCAATCTGAAGAAACATACAAAACGCAGATTTTCAATGCACAGTTCTACAGACTGCACAAAAACATGAAACCAGAGGAGCCAGATTTCTCCTCACATTGCATTGTAAGAGTCACAGGTGAGGTTGGTGGGGATCACCACCAGAACTGAGGGACGGAAGCTGGCCAGCAGGACCACGAGATTGATTTGAAACCACAGCTCGTAGTCACTCGTTTGGAAGAGGGGGAATTTGGGAGCCAGACCAGTCAAAGTCAGGTTCAGCATTGTGTCTCGGACGTCCGCGTTTGCGATGTAGGTTATGTTTTCCTGGGCGAGGGAGGGAAACAGACACTTTTAGCATCTTCTAGCATGGCCGTCTTGTTGAAAAGCATTACATTCGTGGCCATTTAGGATAATCAGGCTCATCAAAAACAAAAAAAAACACTCACCTCTTTGCTGACCTCCACAAATTTTTCAAAGAATTTCTCAAGCTGCTCCTCATCTGGGGATTTTAGGACGCTGCTCAACACCTCCTTCACCACGGTCACATTTTCAAGAGCACCGGTGGACGGATCCAACAGCAGCTCTGCTTTCTGATCGGGTGACAGGGTTTCCAGAGATGCCAGCTAAGGTGAACAAAACACCAGGAAAAAATTGCCCGTGACTGTCAGAGCTCTGCTTTCTGCCCAACACTAAGCACGAGTACCGGTGCCAATCAAAGGCTCTCTTAAAGCTGTTTGACAACAAAAACATAACAGAAGGTAGGTATTTTACCACGCTGACGTTCAAGTCCTTAAGGTCTGAGTAACTGGCCACTGTGGTGAACGGGCCCAAGTTGGCTTCAAGCCATTTAGCATCGCTGCTAACGTTCTGTCTGCATTCTGTTTTTAAAGATAGGAGTGGAGAAAGATCAGTCTGCATCCCTGCACTGTTATGAAGTGGACATACAACTACGGTGAGCTGTCAGCTGGAGAAAAAAAAAAAAATACTGCAACGCACTCTATTCTGGCAATAGAGGGATGCCGCCAAAGCGTGCTCTGGGAAGGCCTACCTGGACTGCTAAATTGGGTGGCAAATTTCTTCAGGTGCTCCACCAGAACTTTGGTTATCTCCTGCGTCCTGATGAGTGTCATGTCGGGGAACACAGATCCCAGTCCTTTAACGCTGCAACACAAAGCCACAGAGGGTGATTATGTGGACGGATTGGTGCAGATCTACAAACTTCCTGTCTCCAAATTCAGGCACTCACATCACATGGTAGTTGGTGCAGCTGATGTCAGCTGTGACTGTGACCAGCATTTCTGCGGTGAAACTGGGGAGGATAGGGATGAGCTTCACAGTGAACCACACAACCCAGACAGAGGCCTCAAATTTCTGGATCTCCGATCTGATGATTACGAAGGTTCGGTTCATCATCACGTCTCTCACAGCAGGGGTGATATCAGGAATCTGCAGAAACACAAAACCAGGGTTGTGAACGGCACTGTAAGAGAGCAGCGTACTTTGGGCTATTCTCCATGGCATCATTGCCATCTCTGTCAGACACTTTCACTTATCCACTTGCCTCATGAGCTGTGCTCAGCGCCGTCAGAAACTCCTCTACGTTCTTGAAAGCGCCGCCTTCCTCCAGTCGGTCGAACACAGCGCTGATCTGATTGGTGTTGTTCAGTACTCCAGAGCTCAGTGTGAGTTCAGCTACTTGGGTAGGGGTCAGCAGTGCCAATGATTCAAACTGAAACACATCACGGACAACAGAAGTTATGACAGATGAAGCAGTTTATTAAAGAAATAAAACAAGATAATGACAGATGACATAAGCAACTGGAACAGGCCAAAAGTTACTCACACTGGAGAAATTTTCATTCAGGGACTTCAAATCCTCCAAGGTGGCAAAGCTGGAGAAATTGCCAAAGTTCTTCTCAAGCCAGTCGGCACTGCTCGTGGTTTTGGAAAGACAGGCAGGATCTGGATTGAACACAGAGCATTGGGAGAATTCATTGGAACACCAGTGAATTGTGAGCAATCTGAAATAACTGTGACAAGCTGAAACGAGGAAGGACGCTTAGGGAACTACAGCACGAGGAATGACAGCTCAAGACAGCGATAGCACTAAAAAGTACCTGTTAGGTCATCTCTCGACAGGAAGCGATGGACAAATTGAGCGAAGACGGCCTGTTTTTGCTCCTCCGCCATGAGGGATGCTTGACGCCCGAGAGCCTGCACCCTGAATCAGGAAAGATCAGCGGCCGTTACGGATTGCCCAGCTTTACTCTGCTAAACACCACTTGAGGATTTCCACAGCACTGAGCATACTTACACAACTTGGTAGGTGTCGCAACTGAAGTTCTTGGAGCTGAGGCAGGACAGAAAGTCCCTAGAGACTGCTGACAAAAATGGTCTCAGCCTGTCCTGGAACCAGGCGGCAACGAAGCTGGCATCCGTCAGCTGTGCAGCGCTGAAGTTGTTGACTTTCACCTCTCCAATGGCATCGAGAACACGGGACTGAGGCTGACTGTTGCTTAGGGTCTGCGAAAACAATGGGGCATGTCAATTCAGAGCTCCGAGGCAGCGTTGTATTTTCTGTTCCAGAAAAAGCAGGGGTGTCGCCTACCTTGTCGGAGATCTTTGACAGAGCATCCTCCAGGACCCCTGCGACTTTCTGGAAGAACAGCTTCCACGTCTCTGTGCTGTCGCTCATGCCGCTTGACGCCTTGCAAGTCAGCAGCGTGGAGATGTCATCAGAGGACAGAGATGATGCAACCTTGAAAGAGGTGGAGAGACTTAGGCAGTCAGAGACACAGGACACTTTGCAAAGACAAGCACTCGGGTACACAGCTCATGGAGGACTTACCGAAGAGCAGGCATATTCAGAGATGCTGAAGTCGCACAGCTGAGCTGAGAAATTAGCAGACGAATGCTGAGCCTCAAGTTGATCACTGCAAGGCACAAGAACATGATTCCCATTTACACCACTTTCTGAAGCCTACCTCTGCTTTCAGTAGACACCAAACTGATACTCACCGGTTAACATATTGACACAGCCTCGTTTCTGTAAAGGAAGACCAAAAAAAAAAATCAGATGGAGAACTTCCGTGCTACATTATCTCATGAGTTTATTGCAAAATGACTAAATTCTATCAATCGCAAACTACCGTTGTGTGTTCTGACTTACCATCTACTAATGTTTCGTTGCACTATTGCCAAAGAAGATGAAGCAAGAAGAGAAGGGAAAACAATTATCAACAGCTTCCCTTGGGATTTAAAACAACTCATAAGCCATCTAAAACAATGAAGTACTTACGAAACCGACGGGGCGGGGAGGCGTGCAGTCTGAAGAGAAGCCAAGAAAAAAGAGACTTCTGTCAATAGGAGGCCACTGGCATGTGGCTTACATTCACATACATTTTGTCAGAATTCTTTTGTTTTACTTTGGTCATGCCATACCTTCTGGTGGTGACTGTAGAAGTTGGTCTACGCTTGACTTGAGCTCCACTTCAAGTTCAGATGGGAGAACTGCCAGAGCCGACTTCAGGCCTTTCAATCTGAAGAAACATACAAAACGCAGATTTTCAATGCACAGTTCTACAGACTGCACAAAAACATGAAACCAGAGGAGCCAGATTTCTCCTCACATTGCATTGTAAGAGTCACAGGTGAGGTTGGTGGGGATCACCACCAGAACTGAGGGACGGAAGCTGGCCAGCAGGACCACGAGATTGATTTGAAACCACAGCTCGTAGTCACTCGTTTGGAAGAGGGGGAATTTGGGAGCCAGACCAGTCAAAGTCAGGTTCAGCATTGTGTCTCGGACGTCCGCGTTTGCGATGTAGGTTATGTTTTCCTGGGCGAGGGAGGGAAACAGACACTTTTAGCATCTTCTAGCATGGCCGTCTTGTTGAAAAGCATTACATTCGTGGCCATTTAGGATAATCAGGCTCATCAAAAACAAAAAAAAACACTCACCTCTTTGCTGACCTCCACAAATTTTTCAAAGAATTTCTCAAGCTGCTCCTCATCTGGGGATTTTAGGACGCTGCTCAACACCTCCTTCACCACGGTCACATTTTCAAGAGCACCGGTGGACGGATCCAACAGCAGCTCTGCTTTCTGATCGGGTGACAGGGTTTCCAGAGATGCCAGCTAAGGTGAACAAAACACCAGGAAAAAATTGCACGTGACTGTCAGAGCTCTGCTTTCTGCCCAACACTAAGCACGAGTACCGGTGCCAATCAAAGGCTCTCTTAAAGCTGTTTGACAACAAAAACATAACAGAAGGTAGGTATTTTACCACGCTGACGTTCAAGTCCTTAAGGTCTGAGTAACTGGCCACTGTGGTGAACGGGCCCAAGTTGGCTTCAAGCCATTTAGCATCGCTGCTAACGTTCTGTCTGCATTCTGTTTTTAAAGATAGGAGTGGAGAAAGATCAGTCTGCATCCCTGCACTGTTATGAAGTGGACATACAACTACGGTGAGCTGTCAGCTGGAGAAAAAAAAAAAAATACTGCAACGCACTCTATTCTGGCAATAGAGGGATGCCGCCAAAGCGTGCTCTGGGAAGGCCTACCTGGACTGCTAAATTGGGTGGCAAATTTCTTCAGGTGCTCCACCAGAACTTTGGTTATCTCCTGCGTCCTGATGAGTGTCATGTCGGGGAACACAGATCCCAGTCCTTTAACGCTGCAACACAAAGCCACAGAGGGTGATTATGTGGACGGATTGGTGCAGATCTACAAACTTCCTGTCTCCAAATTCAGGCACTCACATCACATGGTAGTTGGTGCAGCTGATGTCAGCTGTGACTGTGACCAGCATTTCTGCGGTGAAACTGGGGAGGATAGGGATGAGCTTCACAGTGAACCACACAACCCAGACAGAGGCCTCAAATTTCTGGATCTCCGATCTGATGATTACGAAGGTTCGGTTCATCATCACGTCTCTCACAGCAGGGGTGATATCAGGAATCTGCAGAAACACAAAACCAGGGTTGTGAACGGCACTGTAAGAGAGCAGCGTACTTTGGGCTATTCTCCATGGCATCATTGCCGTCTCTGTCAGACACTTTCACTTATCCACTTGCCTCATGAGCTGTGCTCAGCGCCGTCAGAAACTCCTCTACGTTCTTGAAAGCGCCGCCTTCCTCCAGTCGGTCGAACACAGCGCTGATCTGATTGGTGTTGTTCAGTACTCCAGAGCTCAGTGTGAGTTCAGCTACTTGGGTAGGGGTCAGCAGTGCCAATGATTCAAACTGAAACACATCACGGACAACAGAAGTTATGACAGATGAAGCAGTTTATTAAAGAAATAAAACAAGATAATGACAGATGACATAAGCAACTGCAACAGGCCAAAAGTTACTCACACTGGAGAAATTTTCATTCAGGGACTTCAAATCCTCCAAGGTGGCAAAGCTGGAGAAATTGCCAAAGTTCTTCTCAAGCCAGTCGGCACTGCTCGTGGTTTTGGAAAGACAGGCAGGATCTGGATTGAACACAGAGCATTGGGAGAATTCATTGGAACACCAGTGAATTGTGAGCAATCTGAAATAACTGTGACAAGCTGAAACGAGGAAGGACGCTTAGGGAACTACAGCACGAGGAATGACAGCTCAAGACAGCGATAGCACTAAAAAGTACCTGTTAGGTCATCTCTCGACAGGAAGCGATGGACAAATTGAGCGAAGACGGCCTGTTTTTGCTCCTCCGCCATGAGGGATGCTTGACGCCCGAGAGCCTGCACCCTGAATCAGGAAAGATCAGCGGCCGTTACGGATTGCCCAGCTTTACTCTGCTAAACACCACTTGAGGATTTCCACAGCACTGAGCATACTTACACAACTTGGTAGGTGTCGCAACTGAAGTTCTTGGAGCTGAGGCAGGACAGAAAGTCCCTAGAGACTGCTGACAAAAATGGTCTCAGCCTGTCCTGGAACCAGGCGGCAACGAAGCTGGCATCCGTCAGCTGTGCAGCGCTGAAGTTGTTGACTTTCACCTCTCCAATGGCATCGAGAACACGGGACTGAGGCTGACTGTTGCTTAGGGTCTGCGAAAACAATGGGGCATGTCAATTCAGAGCTCCGAGGCAGCGTTGTATTTTCTGTTCCAGAAAAAGCAGGGGTGTCGCCTACCTTGTCGGAGATCTTTGACAGAGCATCCTCCAGGACCCCTGCGACTTTCTGGAAGAACAGCTTCCACGTCTCTGTGCTGTCGCTCATGCCGCTTGACGCCTTGCAAGTCAGCAGCGTGGAGATGTCATCAGAGGACAGAGATGATGCAACCTTGAAAGAGGTGGAGAGACTTAGGCAGTCAGAGACACAGGACACTTTGCAAAGACAAGCACTCGGGTACACAGCTCATGGAGGACTTACCGAAGAGCAGGCATATTCAGAGATGCTGAAGTCGCACAGCTGAGCTGAGAAATTAGCAGACGAATGCTGAGCCTCAAGTTGATCACTGCAAGGCACAAGAACATGATTCCCATTTACACCACTTTCTGAAGCCTACCTCTGCTTTCAGTAGACACCAAACTGATACTCACCGGTTAACATATTGACACAGCCTCGTTTCTGTAAAGGAAGACCAAAAAAAAAAATCAGATGGAGAACTTCCGTGCTACATTATCTCATGAGTTTATTGCAAAATGACTAAATTCTATCAATCGCAAACTACCGTTGTGTGTTCTGACTTACCATCTACTAATGTTTCGTTGCACTATTGCCAAAGAAGATGAAGCAAGAAGAGAAGGGAAAACAATTATCAACAGCTTCCCTTGGGATTTAAAACAACTCATAAGCCATCTAAAACAATGAAGTACTTACGAAACCGACGGGGCGGGGAGGCGTGCAGTCTGAAGAGAAGCCAAGAAAAAAGAGACTTCTGTCAATAGGAGGCCACTGGCATGTGGCTTACATTCACATACATTTTGTCAGAATTCTTTTGTTTTACTTTGGTCATGCCATACCTTCTGGTGGTGACTGTAGAAGTTGGTCTACGCTTGACTTGAGCTCCACTTCAAGTTCAGATGGGAGAACTGCCAGAGCCGACTTCAGGCCTTTCAATCTGAAGAAACATACAAAACGCAGATTTTCAATGCACAGTTCTACAGACTGCACAAAAACATGAAACCAGAGGAGCCAGATTTCTCCTCACATTGCATTGTAAGAGTCACAGGTGAGGTTGGTGGGGATCACCACCAGAACTGAGGGACGGAAGCTGGCCAGCAGGACCACGAGATTGATTTGAAACCACAGCTCGTAGTCACTCGTTTGGAAGAGGGGGAATTTGGGAGCCAGACCAGTCAAAGTCAGGTTCAGCATTGTGTCTCGGACGTCCGCGTTTGCGATGTAGGTTATGTTTTCCTGGGCGAGGGAGGGAAACAGACACTTTTAGCATCTTCTAGCATGGCCGTCTTGTTGAAAAGCATTACATTCGTGGCCATTTAGGATAATCAGGCTCATCAAAAACAAAAAAAAACACTCACCTCTTTGCTGACCTCCACAAATTTTTCAAAGAATTTCTCAAGCTGCTCCTCATCTGGGGATTTTAGGACGCTGCTCAACAC
Source organism: Coreius guichenoti (assembly GCA_039654105.1). Lineage (NCBI taxonomy): Eukaryota > Metazoa > Chordata > Actinopteri > Cypriniformes > Gobionidae > Coreius > Coreius guichenoti. The sequence continues at coordinate 52,029,641 of CM077170.1, forward strand.
CTCCTTCACCACGGTCACATTTTCAAGAGCACCGGTGGACGGATCCAACAGCAGCTCTGCTTTCTGATCGGGTGACAGGGTTTCCAGAGATGCCAGCTAAGGTGAACAAAACACCAGGAAAAAATTGCACGTGACTGTCAGAGCTCTGCTTTCTGCCCAACACTAAGCACGAGTACCGGTGCCAATCAAAGGCTCTCTTAAAGCTGTTTGACAACAAAAACATAACAGAAGGTAGGTATTTTACCACGCTGACGTTCAAGTCCTTAAGGTCTGAGTAACTGGCCACTGTGGTGAACGGGCCCAAGTTGGCTTCAAGCCATTTAGCATCGCTGCTAACGTTCTGTCTGCATTCTGTTTTTAAAGATAGGAGTGGAGAAAGATCAGTCTGCATCCCTGCACTGTTATGAAGTGGACATACAACTACGGTGAGCTGTCAGCTGGAGAAAAAAAAAAAAATACTGCAACGCACTCTATTCTGGCAATAGAGGGATGCCGCCAAAGCGTGCTCTGGGAAGGCCTACCTGGACTGCTAAATTGGGTGGCAAATTTCTTCAGGTGCTCCACCAGAACTTTGGTTATCTCCTGCGTCCTGATGAGTGTCATGTCGGGGAACACAGATCCCAGTCCTTTAACGCTGCAACACAAAGCCACAGAGGGTGATTATGTGGACGGATTGGTGCAGATCTACAAACTTCCTGTCTCCAAATTCAGGCACTCACATCACATGGTAGTTGGTGCAGCTGATGTCAGCTGTGACTGTGACCAGCATTTCTGCGGTGAAACTGGGGAGGATAGGGATGAGCTTCACAGTGAACCACACAACCCAGACAGAGGCCTCAAATTTCTGGATCTCCGATCTGATGATTACGAAGGTTCGGTTCATCATCACGTCTCTCACAGCAGGGGTGATATCAGGAATCTGCAGAAACACAAAACCAGGGTTGTGAACGGCACTGTAAGAGAGCAGCGTACTTTGGGCTATTCTCCATGGCATCATTGCCGTCTCTGTCAGACACTTTCACTTATCCACTTGCCTCATGAGCTGTGCTCAGCGCCGTCAGAAACTCCTCTACGTTCTTGAAAGCGCCGCCTTCCTCCAGTCGGTCGAACACAGCGCTGATCTGATTGGTGTTGTTCAGTACTCCAGAGCTCAGTGTGAGTTCAGCTACTTGGGTAGGGGTCAGCAGTGCCAATGATTCAAACTGAAACACATCACGGACAACAGAAGTTATGACAGATGAAGCAGTTTATTAAAGAAATAAAACAAGATAATGACAGATGACATAAGCAACTGCAACAGGCCAAAAGTTACTCACACTGGAGAAATTTTCATTCAGGGACTTCAAATCCTCCAAGGTGGCAAAGCTGGAGAAATTGCCAAAGTTCTTCTCAAGCCAGTCGGCACTGCTCGTGGTTTTGGAAAGACAGGCAGGATCTGGATTGAACACAGAGCATTGGGAGAATTCATTGGAACACCAGTGAATTGTGAGCAATCTGAAATAACTGTGACAAGCTGAAACGAGGAAGGACGCTTAGGGAACTACAGCACGAGGAATGACAGCTCAAGACAGCGATAGCACTAAAAAGTACCTGTTAGGTCATCTCTCGACAGGAAGCGATGGACAAATTGAGCGAAGACGGCCTGTTTTTGCTCCTCCGCCATGAGGGATGCTTGACGCCCGAGAGCCTGCACCCTGAATCAGGAAAGATCAGCGGCCGTTACGGATTGCCCAGCTTTACTCTGTTAAACACCACTTGAGGATTTCCACAGCACTGAGCATACTTACACAACTTGGTAGGTGTCGCAACTGAAGTTCTTGGAGCTGAGGCAGGACAGAAAGTCCCTAGAGACTGCTGACAAAAATGGTCTCAGCCTGTCCTGGAACCAGGCGGCAACGAAGCTGGCATCCGTCAGCTGTGCAGCGCTGAAGTTGTTGACTTTCACCTCTCCAATGGCATCGAGAACACGGGACTGAGGCTGACTGTTGCTTAGGGTCTGCGAAAACAATGGGGCATGTCAATTCAGAGCTCCGAGGCAGCGTTGTATTTTCTGTTCCAGAAAAAGCAGGGGTGTCGCCTACCTTGTCGGAGATCTTTGACAGAGCATCCTCCAGGACCCCTGCGACTTTCTGGAAGAACAGCTTCCACGTCTCTGTGCTGTCGCTCATGCCGCTTGACGCCTTGCAAGTCAGCAGCGTGGAGATGTCATCAGAGGACAGAGATGATGCAACCTTGAAAGAGGTGGAGAGACTTAGGCAGTCAGAGACACAGGACACTTTGCAAAGACAAGCACTCGGGTACACAGCTCATGGAGGACTTACCGAAGAGCAGGCATATTCAGAGATGCTGAAGTCGCACAGCTGAGCTGAGAAATTAGCAGACGAATGCTGAGCCTCAAGTTGATCACTGCAAGGCACAAGAACATGATTCCCATTTACACCACTTTCTGAAGCCTACCTCTGCTTTCAGTAGACACCAAACTGATACTCACCGGTTAACATATTGACACAGCCTCGTTTCTGTAAAGGAAGACCAAAAAAAAAAATCAGATGGAGAACTTCCGTGCTACATTATCTCATGAGTTTATTGCAAAATGACTAAATTCTATCAATCGCAAACTACCGTTGTGTGTTCTGACTTACCATCTACTAATGTTTCGTTGCACTATTGCCAAAGAAGATGAAGCAAGAAGAGAAGGGAAAACAATTATCAACAGCTTCCCTTGGGATTTAAAACAACTCATAAGCCATCTAAAACAATGAAGTACTTACGAAACCGACGGGGCGGGGAGGCGTGCAGTCTGAAGAGAAGCCAAGAAAAAAGAGACTTCTGTCAATAGGAGGCCACTGGCATGTGGCTTACATTCACATACATTTTGTCAGAATTCTTTTGTTTTACTTTGGTCATGCCATACCTTCTGGTGGTGACTGTAGAAGTTGGTCTACGCTTGACTTGAGCTCCACTTCAAGTTCAGATGGGAGAACTGCCAGAGCCGACTTCAGGCCTTTCAATCTGAAGAAACATACAAAACGCAGATTTTCAATGCACAGTTCTACAGACTGCACAAAAACATGAAACCAGAGGAGCCAGATTTCTCCTCACATTGCATTGTAAGAGTCACAGGTGAGGTTGGTGGGGATCACCACCAGAACTGAGGGACGGAAGCTGGCCAGCAGGACCACGAGATTGATTTGAAACCACAGCTCGTAGTCACTCGTTTGGAAGAGGGGGAATTTGGGAGCCAGACCAGTCAAAGTCAGGTTCAGCATTGTGTCTCGGACGTCCGCGTTTGCGATGTAGGTTATGTTTTCCTGGGCGAGGGAGGGAAACAGACACTTTTAGCATCTTCTAGCATGGCCGTCTTGTTGAAAAGCATTACATTCGTGGCCATTTAGGATAATCAGGCTCATCAAAAACAAAAAAAAACACTCACCTCTTTGCTGACCTCCACAAATTTTTCAAAGAATTTCTCAAGCTGCTCCTCATCTGGGGATTTTAGGACGCTGCTCAACACCTCCTTCACCACGGTCACATTTTCAAGAGCACCGGTGGACGGATCCAACAGCAGCTCTGCTTTCTGATCGGGTGACAGGGTTTCCAGAGATGCCAGCTAAGGTGAACAAAACACCAGGAAAAAATTGCACGTGACTGTCAGAGCTCTGCTTTCTGCCCAACACTAAGCACGAGTACCGGTGCCAATCAAAGGCTCTCTTAAAGCTGTTTGACAACAAAAACATAACAGAAGGTAGGTATTTTACCACGCTGACGTTCAAGTCCTTAAGGTCTGAGTAACTGGCCACTGTGGTGAACGGGCCCAAGTTGGCTTCAAGCCATTTAGCATCGCTGCTAACGTTCTGTCTGCATTCTGTTTTTAAAGATAGGAGTGGAGAAAGATCAGTCTGCATCCCTGCACTGTTATGAAGTGGACATACAACTACGGTGAGCTGTCAGCTGGAGAAAAAAAAAAAAATACTGCAACGCACTCTATTCTGGCAATAGAGGGATGCCGCCAAAGCGTGCTCTGGGAAGGCCTACCTGGACTGCTAAATTGGGTGGCAAATTTCTTCAGGTGCTCCACCAGAACTTTGGTTATCTCCTGCGTCCTGATGAGTGTCATGTCGGGGAACACAGATCCCAGTCCTTTAACGCTGCAACACAAAGCCACAGAGGGTGATTATGTGGACGGATTGGTGCAGATCTACAAACTTCCTGTCTCCAAATTCAGGCACTCACATCACATGGTAGTTGGTGCAGCTGATGTCAGCTGTGACTGTGACCAGCATTTCTGCGGTGAAACTGGGGAGGATAGGGATGAGCTTCACAGTGAACCACACAACCCAGACAGAGGCCTCAAATTTCTGGATCTCCGATCTGATGATTACGAAGGTTCGGTTCATCATCACGTCTCTCACAGCAGGGGTGATATCAGGAATCTGCAGAAACACAAAACCAGGGTTGTGAACGGCACTGTAAGAGAGCAGCGTACTTTGGGCTATTCTCCATGGCATCATTGCCGTCTCTGTCAGACACTTTCACTTATCCACTTGCCTCATGAGCTGTGCTCAGCGCCGTCAGAAACTCCTCTACGTTCTTGAAAGCGCCGCCTTCCTCCAGTCGGTCGAACACAGCGCTGATCTGATTGGTGTTGTTCAGTACTCCAGAGCTCAGTGTGAGTTCAGCTACTTGGGTAGGGGTCAGCAGTGCCAATGATTCAAACTGAAACACATCACGGACAACAGAAGTTATGACAGATGAAGCAGTTTATTAAAGAAATAAAACAAGATAATGACAGATGACATAAGCAACTGCAACAGGCCAAAAGTTACTCACACTGGAGAAATTTTCATTCAGGGACTTCAAATCCTCCAAGGTGGCAAAGCTGGAGAAATTGCCAAAGTTCTTCTCAAGCCAGTCGGCACTGCTCGTGGTTTTGGAAAGACAGGCAGGATCTGGATTGAACACAGAGCATTGGGAGAATTCATTGGAACACCAGTGAATTGTGAGCAATCTGAAATAACTGTGACAAGCTGAAACGAGGAAGGACGCTTAGGGAACTACAGCACGAGGAATGACAGCTCAAGACAGCGATAGCACTAAAAAGTACCTGTTAGGTCATCTCTCGACAGGAAGCGATGGACAAATTGAGCGAAGACGGCCTGTTTTTGCTCCTCCGCCATGAGGGATGCTTGACGCCCGAGAGCCTGCACCCTGAATCAGGAAAGATCAGCGGCCGTTACGGATTGCCCAGCTTTACTCTGTTAAACACCACTTGAGGATTTCCACAGCACTGAGCATACTTACACAACTTGGTAGGTGTCGCAACTGAAGTTCTTGGAGCTGAGGCAGGACAGAAAGTCCCTAGAGACTGCTGACAAAAATGGTCTCAGCCTGTCCTGGAACCAGGCGGCAACGAAGCTGGCATCCGTCAGCTGTGCAGCGCTGAAGTTGTTGACTTTCACCTCTCCAATGGCATCGAGAACACGGGACTGAGGCTGACTGTTGCTTAGGGTCTGCGAAAACAATGGGGCATGTCAATTCAGAGCTCCGAGGCAGCGTTGTATTTTCTGTTCCAGAAAAAGCAGGGGTGTCGCCTACCTTGTCGGAGATCTTTGACAGAGCATCCTCCAGGACCCCTGCGACTTTCTGGAAGAACAGCTTCCACGTCTCTGTGCTGTCGCTCATGCCGCTTGACGCCTTGCAAGTCAGCAGCGTGGAGATGTCATCAGAGGACAGAGATGATGCAACCTTGAAAGAGGTGGAGAGACTTAGGCAGTCAGAGACACAGGACACTTTGCAAAGACAAGCACTCGGGTACACAGCTCATGGAGGACTTACCGAAGAGCAGGCATATTCAGAGATGCTGAAGTCGCACAGCTGAGCTGAGAAATTAGCAGACGAATGCTGAGCCTCAAGTTGATCACTGCAAGGCACAAGAACATGATTCCCATTTACACCACTTTCTGAAGCCTACCTCTGCTTTCAGTAGACACCAAACTGATACTCACCGGTTAACATATTGACACAGCCTCGTTTCTGTAAAGGAAGACCAAAAAAAAAAATCAGATGGAGAACTTCCGTGCTACATTATCTCATGAGTTTATTGCAAAATGACTAAATTCTATCAATCGCAAACTACCGTTGTGTGTTCTGACTTACCATCTACTAATGTTTCGTTGCACTATTGCCAAAGAAGATGAAGCAAGAAGAGAAGAGAAAACAATTATCAACAGCTTCCCTTGGGATTTAAAACAACTCATAAGCCATCTAAAACAATGAAGTACTTACGAAACCGACGGGGCGGGGAGGCGTGCAGTCTGAAGAGAAGCCAAGAAAAAAGAGACTTCTGTCAATAGGAGGCCACTGGCATGTGGCTTACATTCACATACATTTTGTCAGAATTCTTTTGTTTTACTTTGGTCATGCCATACCTTCTGGTGGTGACTGTAGAAGTTGGTCTATGCTTGACTTGAGCTCCACTTCAAGTTCAGATGGGAGAACTGCCAGAGCCGACTTCAGGCCTTTCAATCTGAAGAAACATACAAAATGCAGATTTTCAATGCACAGTTCTACAGACTGCACAAAAACATGAAACCAGAGGAGCCAGATTTCTCCTCACATTGCATTGTAAGAGTCACAGGTGAGGTTGGTGGGGATCACCACCAGAACTGAGGGACGGAAGCTGGCCAGCAGGACCACGAGATTGATTTGAAACCACAGCTCGTAGTCACTCGTTTGGAAGAGGGGGAATTTGGGAGCCAGACCAGTCAAAGTCAGGTTCAGCATTGTGTCTCGGACGTCCGCGTTTGCGATGTAGGTTATGTTTTCCTGGGCGAGGGAGGGAAACAGACACTTTTAGCATCTTCTAGCATGGCCGTCTTGTTGAAAAGCATTACATTCGTGGCCATTTAGGATAATCAGGCTCATCAAAAACAAAAAAAAACACTCACCTCTTTGCTGACCTCCACAAATTTTTCAAAGAATTTCTCAAGCTGCTCCTCATCTGGGGATTTTAGGACGCTGCTCAACACCTCCTTCACCACGGTCACATTTTCAAGAGCACCGGTGGACGGATCCAACAGCAGCTCTGCTTTCTGATCGGGTGACAGGGTTTCCAGAGATGCCAGCTAAGGTGAACAAAACACCAGGAAAAAATTGCACGTGACTGTCAGAGCTCTGCTTTCTGCCCAACACTAAGCACGAGTACCGGTGCCAATCAAAGGCTCTCTTAAAGCTGTTTGACAACAAAAACATAACAGAAGGTAGGTATTTTACCACGCTGACGTTCAAGTCCTTAAGGTCTGAGTAACTGGCCACTGTGGTGAACGGGCCCAAGTTGGCTTCAAGCCATTTAGCATCGCTGCTAACGTTCTGTCTGCATTCTGTTTTTAAAGATAGGAGTGGAGAAAGATCAGTCTGCATCCCTGCACTGTTATGAAGTGGACATACAACTACGGTGAGCTGTCAGCTGGAGAAAAAAAAAAAAATACTGCAACGCACTCTATTCTGGCAATAGAGGGATGCCGCCAAAGCGTGCTCTGGGAAGGCCTACCTGGACTGCTAAATTGGGTGGCAAATTTCTTCAGGTGCTCCACCAGAACTTTGGTTATCTCCTGCGTCCTGATGAGTGTCATGTCGGGGAACACAGATCCCAGTCCTTTAACGCTGCAACACAAAGCCACAGAGGGTGATTATGTGGACGGATTGGTGCAGATCTACAAACTTCCTGTCTCCAAATTCAGGCACTCACATCACATGGTAGTTGGTGCAGCTGATGTCAGCTGTGACTGTGACCAGCATTTCTGCGGTGAAACTGGGGAGGATAGGGATGAGCTTCACAGTGAACCACACAACCCAGACAGAGGCCTCAAATTTCTGGATCTCCGATCTGATGATTACGAAGGTTCGGTTCATCATCACGTCTCTCACAGCAGGGGTGATATCAGGAATCTGCAGAAACACAAAACCAGGGTTGTGAACGGCACTGTAAGAGAGCAGCGTACTTTGGGCTATTCTCCATGGCATCATTGCCGTCTCTGTCAGACACTTTCACTTATCCACTTGCCTCATGAGCTGTGCTCAGCGCCGTCAGAAACTCCTCTACGTTCTTGAAAGCGCCGCCTTCCTCCAGTCGGTCGAACACAGCGCTGATCTGATTGGTGTTGTTCAGTACTCCAGAGCTCAGTGTGAGTTCAGCTACTTGGGTAGGGGTCAGCAGTGCCAATGATTCAAACTGAAACACATCACGGACAACAGAAGTTATGACAGATGAAGCAGTTTATTAAAGAAATAAAACAAGATAATGACAGATGACATAAGCAACTGCAACAGGCCAAAAGTTACTCACACTGGAGAAATTTTCATTCAGGGACTTCAAATCCTCCAAGGTGGCAAAGCTGGAGAAATTGCCAAAGTTCTTCTCAAGCCAGTCGGCACTGCTCGTGGTTTTGGAAAGACAGGCAGGATCTGGATTGAACACAGAGCATTGGGAGAATTCATTGGAACACCAGTGAATTGTGAGCAATCTGAAATAACTGTGACAAGCTGAAACGAGGAAGGACGCTTAGGGAACTACAGCACGAGGAATGACAGCTCAAGACAGCGATAGCACTAAAAAGTACCTGTTAGGTCATCTCTCGACAGGAAGCGATGGACAAATTGAGCGAAGACGGCCTGTTTTTGCTCCTCCGCCATGAGGGATGCTTGACGCCCGAGAGCCTGCACCCTGAATCAGGAAAGATCAGCGGCCGTTACGGATTGCCCAGCTTTACTCTGCTAAACACCACTTGAGGATTTCCACAGCACTGAGCATACTTACACAACTTGGTAGGTGTCGCAACTGAAGTTCTTGGAGCTGAGGCAGGACAGAAAGTCCCTAGAGACTGCTGACAAAAATGGTCTCAGCCTGTCCTGGAACCAGGCGGCAACGAAGCTGGCATCCGTCAGCTGTGCAGCGCTGAAGTTGTTGACTTTCACCTCTCCAATGGCATCGAGAACACGGGACTGAGGCTGACTGTTGCTTAGGGTCTGCGAAAACAATGGGGCATGTCAATTTAGAGCTCCGAGGCAGCGTTGTATTTTCTGTTCCAGAAAAAGCAGGGGTGTCGCCTACCTTGTCGGAGATCTTTGACAGAGCATCCTCCAGGACCCCTGCGACTTTCTGGAAGAACAGCTTCCACGTCTCTGTGCTGTCGCTCATGCCGCTTGACGCCTTGCAAGTCAGCAGCGTGGAGATGTCATCAGAGGACAGAGATGATGCAACCTTGAAAGAGGTGGAGAGACTTAGGCAGTCAGAGACACAGGACACTTTGCAAAGACAAGCACTCGGGTACACAGCTCATGGAGGACTTACCGAAGAGCAGGCATATTCAGAGATGCTGAAGTCGCACAGCTGAGCTGAGAAATTAGCAGACGAATGCTGAGCCTCAAGTTGATCACTGCAAGGCACAAGAACATGATTCCCATTTACACCACTTTCTGAAGCCTACCTCTGCTTTAAGTAGACACCAAACTGATACTCACCGGTTAACATATTGACACAGCCTCGTTTCTGTAAAGGAAGACCAAAAAAAAAAATCAGATGGAGAACTTCCGTGCTACATTATCTCATGAGTTTATTGCAAAATGACTAAATTCTATCAATCGCAAACTACCGTTGTGTGTTCTGACTTACCATCTACTAATGTTTCGTTGCACTATTGCCAAAGAAGATGAAGCAAGAAGAGAAGGGAAAACAATTATCAACAGCTTCCCTTGGGATTTAAAACAACTCATAAGCCATCTAAAACAATGAAGTACTTACGAAACCGACGGGGCGGGGAGGCGTGCAGTCTGAAGAGAAGCCAAGAAAAAAGAGACTTCTGTCAATAGGAGGCCACTGGCATGTGGCTTACATTCACATACATTTTGTCAGAATTCTTTTGTTTTACTTTGGTCATGCCATACCTTCTGGTGGTGACTGTAGAAGTTGGTCTACGCTTGACTTGAGCTCCACTTCAAGTTCAGATGGGAGAACTGCCAGAGCCGACTTCAGGCCTTTCAATCTGAAGAAACATACAAAACGCAGATTTTCAATGCACAGTTCTACAGACTGCACAAAAACATGAAACCAGAGGAGCCAGATTTCTCCTCACATTGCATTGTAAGAGTCACAGGTGAGGTTGGTGGGGATCACCACCAGAACTGAGGGACGGAAGCTGGCCAGCAGGACCACGAGATTGATTTGAAACCACAGCTCGTAGTCACTTGTTTGGAAGAGGGGGAATTTGGGAGCCAGACCAGTCAAAGTCAGGTTCAGCATTGTGTCTCGGACGTCCGCGTTTGCGATGTAGGTTATGTTTTCCTGGGCGAGGGAGGGAAACAGACACTTTTAGCATCTTCTAGCATGGCCGTCTTGTTGAAAAGCATTACATTCGTGGCCATTTAGGATAATCAGGCTCATCAAAAACAAAAAAAAACACTCACCTCTTTGCTGACCTCCACAAATTTTTCAAAGAATTTCTCAAGCTGCTCCTCATCTGGGGATTTTAGGACGCTGCTCAACACCTCCTTCACCACGGTCACATTTTCAAGAGCACCGGTGGACGGATCCAACAGCAGCTCTGCTTTCTGATCGGGTGACAGGGTTTCCAGAGATGCCAGCTAAGGTGAACAAAACACCAGGAAAAAATTGCACGTGACTGTCAGAGCTCTGCTTTCTGCCCAACACTAAGCACGAGTACCGGTGCCAATCAAAGGCTCTCTTAAAGCTGTTTGACAACAAAAACATAACAGAAGGTAGGTATTTTACCACGCTGACGTTCAAGTCCTTAAGGTCTGAGTAACTGGCCACTGTGGTGAACGGGCCCAAGTTGGCTTCAAGCCATTTAGCATCGCTGCTAACGTTCTGTCTGCATTCTGTTTTTAAAGATAGGAGTGGAGAAAGATCAGTCTGCATCCCTGCACTGTTATGAAGTGGACATACAACTACGGTGAGCTGTCAGCTGGAGAAAAAAAAAAAAATACTGCAACGCACTCTATTCTGGCAATAGAGGGATGCCGCCAAAGCGTGCTCTGGGAAGGCCTACCTGGACTGCTAAATTGGGTGGCAAATTTCTTCAGGTGCTCCACCAGAACTTTGGTTATCTCCTGCGTCCTGATGAGTGTCATGTCGGGGAACACAGATCCCAGTCCTTTAACGCTGCAACACAAAGCCACAGAGGGTGATTATGTGGACGGATTGGTGCAGATCTACAAACTTCCTGTCTCCAAATTCAGGCACTCACATCACATGGTAGTTGGTGCAGCTGATGTCAGCTGTGACTGTGACCAGCATTTCTGCGGTGAAACTGGGGAGGATAGGGATGAGCTTCACAGTGAACCACACAACCCAGACAGAGGCCTCAAATTTCTGGATCTCCGATCTGATGATTACGAAGGTTCGGTTCATCATCACGTCTCTCACAGCAGGGGTGATATCAGGAATCTGCAGAAACACAAAACCAGGGTTGTGAACGGCACTGTAAGAGAGCAGCGTACTTTGGGCTATTCTCCATGGCATCATTGCCGTCTCTGTCAGACACTTTCACTTATCCACTTGCCTCATGAGCTGTGCTCAGCGCCGTCAGAAACTCCTCTACGTTCTTGAAAGCGCCGCCTTCCTCCAGTCGGTCGAACACAGCGCTGATCTGATTGGTGTTGTTCAGTACTCCAGAGCTCAGTGTGAGTTCAGCTACTTGGGTAGGGGTCAGCAGTGCCAATGATTCAAACTGAAACACATCACGGACAACAGAAGTTATGACAGATGAAGCAGTTTATTAAAGAAATAAAACAAGATAATGACAGATGACATAAGCAACTGCAACAGGCCAAAAGTTACTCACACTGGAGAAATTTTCATTCAGGGACTTCAAATCCTCCAAGGTGGCAAAGCTGGAGAAATTGCCAAAGTTCTTCTCAAGCCAGTCGGCACTGCTCGTGGTTTTGGAAAGACAGGCAGGATCTGGATTGAACACAGAGCATTGGGAGAATTCATTGGAACACCAGTGAATTGTGAGCAATCTGAAATAACTGTGACAAGCTGAAACGAGGAAGGACGCTTAGGGAACTACAGCACGAGGAATGACAGCTCAAGACAGCGATAGCACTAAAAAGTACCTGTTAGGTCATCTCTCGACAGGAAGCGATGGACAAATTGAGCGAAGACGGCCTGTTTTTGCTCCTCCGCCATGAGGGATGCTTGACGCCCGAGAGCCTGCACCCTGAATCAGGAAAGATCAGCGGCCGTTACGGATTGCCCAGCTTTACTCTGCTAAACACCACTTGAGGATTTCCACAGCACTGAGCATACTTACACAACTTGGTAGGTGTCGCAACTGAAGTTCTTGGAGCTGAGGCAGGACAGAAAGTCCCTAGAGACTGCTGACAAAAATGGTCTCAGCCTGTCCTGGAACCAGGCGGCAACGAAGCTGGCATCCGTCAGCTGTGCAGCGCTGAAGTTGTTGACTTTCACCTCTCCAATGGCATCGAGAACACGGGACTGAGGCTGACTGTTGCTTAGGGTCTGCGAAAACAATGGGGCATGTCAATTCAGAGCTCCGAGGCAGCGTTGTATTTTCTGTTCCAGAAAAAGCAGGGGTGTCGCCTACCTTGTCGGAGATCTTTGACAGAGCATCCTCCAGGACCCCTGCGACTTTCTGGAAGAACAGCTTCCACGTCTCTGTGCTGTCGCTCATGCCGCTTGACGCCTTGCAAGTCAGCAGCGTGGAGATGTCATCAGAGGACAGAGATGATGCAACCTTGAAAGAGGTGGAGAGACTTAGGCAGTCAGAGACACAGGACACTTTGCAAAGACAAGCACTCGGGTACACAGCTCATGGAGGACTTACCGAAGAGCAGGCATATTCAGAGATGCTGAAGTCGCACAGCTGAGCTGAGAAATTAGCAGACGAATGCTGAGCCTCAAGTTGATCACTGCAAGGCACAAGAACATGATTCCCATTTACACCACTTTCTGAAGCCTACCTCTGCTTTCAGTAGACACCAAACTGATACTCACCGGTTAACATATTGACACAGCCTCGTTTCTGTAAAGGAAGACCAAAAAAAAAAATCAGATGGAGAACTTCCGTGCTACATTATCTCATGAGTTTATTGCAAAATGACTAAATTCTATCAATCGCAAACTACCGTTGTGTGTTCTGACTTACCATCTACTAATGTTTCGTTGCACTATTGCCAAAGAAGATGAAGCAAGAAGAGAAGGGAAAACAATTATCAACAGCTTCCCTTGGGATTTAAAACAACTCATAAGCCATCTAAAACAATGAAGTACTTACGAAACCGACGGGGCGGGGAGGCGTGCAGTCTGAAGAGAAGCCAAGAAAAAAGAGACTTCTGTCAATAGGAGGCCACTGGCATGTGGCTTACATTCACATACATTTTGTCAGAATTCTTTTGTTTTACTTTGGTCATGCCATACCTTCTGGTGGTGACTGTAGAAGTTGGTCTACGCTTGACTTGAGCTCCACTTCAAGTTCAGATGGGAGAACTGCCAGAGCCGACTTCAGGCCTTTCAATCTGAAGAAACATACAAAACGCAGATTTTCAATGCACAGTTCTACAGACTGCACAAAAACATGAAACCAGAGGAGCCAGATTTCTCCTCACATTGCATTGTAAGAGTCACAGGTGAGGTTGGTGGGGATCACCACCAGAACTGAGGGACGGAAGCTGGCCAGCAGGACCACGAGATTGATTTGAAACCACAGCTCGTAGTCACTTGTTTGGAAGAGGGGGAATTTGGGAGCCAGACCAGTCAAAGTCAGGTTCAGCATTGTGTCTCGGACGTCCGCGTTTGCGATGTAGGTTATGTTTTCCTGGGCGAGGGAGGGAAACAGACACTTTTAGCATCTTCTAGCATGGCCGTCTTGTTGAAAAGCATTACATTCGTGGCCATTTAGGATAATCAGGCTCATCAAAAACAAAAAAAAACACTCACCTCTTTGCTGACCTCCACAAATTTTTCAAAGAATTTCTCAAGCTGCTCCTCATCTGGGGATTTTAGGACGCTGCTCAACACCTCCTTCACCACGGTCACATTTTCAAGAGCACCGGTGGACGGATCCAACAGCAGCTCTGCTTTCTGATCGGGTGACAGGGTTTCCAGAGATGCCAGCTAAGGTGAACAAAACACCAGGAAAAAATTGCACGTGACTGTCAGAGCTCTGCTTTCTGCCCAACACTAAGCACGAGTACCGGTGCCAATCAAAGGCTCTCTTAAAGCTGTTTGACAACAAAAACATAACAGAAGGTAGGTATTTTACCACGCTGACGTTCAAGTCCTTAAGGTCTGAGTAACTGGCCACTGTGGTGAACGGGCCCAAGTTGGCTTCAAGCCATTTAGCATCGCTGCTAACGTTCTGTCTGCATTCTGTTTTTAAAGATAGGAGTGGAGAAAGATCAGTCTGCATCCCTGCACTGTTATGAAGTGGACATACAACTACGGTGAGCTGTCAGCTGGAGAAAAAAAAAAAAATACTGCAACGCACTCTATTCTGGCAATAGAGGGATGCCGCCAAAGCGTGCTCTGGGAAGGCCTACCTGGACTGCTAAATTGGGTGGCAAATTTCTTCAGGTGCTCCACCAGAACTTTGGTTATCTCCTGCGTCCTGATGAGTGTCATGTCGGGGAACACAGATCCCAGTCCTTTAACGCTGCAACACAAAGCCACAGAGGGTGATTATGTGGACGGATTGGTGCAGATCTACAAACTTCCTGTCTCCAAATTCAGGCACTCACATCACATGGTAGTTGGTGCAGCTGATGTCAGCTGTGACTGTGACCAGCATTTCTGCGGTGAAACTGGGGAGGATAGGGATGAGCTTCACAGTGAACCACACAACCCAGACAGAGGCCTCAAATTTCTGGATCTCCGATCTGATGATTACGAAGGTTCGGTTCATCATCACGTCTCTCACAGCAGGGGTGATATCAGGAATCTGCAGAAACACAAAACCAGGGTTGTGAACGGCACTGTAAGAGAGCAGCATACTTTGGGCTATTCTCCATGGCATCATTGCCGTCTCTGTCAGACACTTTCACTTATCCACTTGCCTCATGAGCTGTGCTCAGCGCCGTCAGAAACTCCTCTACGTTCTTGAAAGCGCCGCCTTCCTCCAGTCGGTCGAACACAGCGCTGATCTGATTGGTGTTGTTCAGTACTCCAGAGCTCAGTGTGAGTTCAGCTACTTGGGTAGGGGTCAGCAGTGCCAATGATTCAAACTGAAACACATCACGGACAACAGAAGTTATGACAGATGAAGCAGTTTATTAAAGAAATAAAACAAGATAATGACAGATGACATAAGCAACTGCAACAGGCCAAAAGTTACTCACACTGGAGAAATTTTCATTCAGGGACTTCAAATCCTCCAAGGTGGCAAAGCTGGAGAAATTGCCAAAGTTCTTCTCAAGCCAGTCGGCACTGCTCGTGGTTTTGGAAAGACAGGCAGGATCTGGATTGAACACAGAGCATTGGGAGAATTCATTGGAACACCAGTGAATTGTGAGCAATCTGAAATAACTGTGACAAGCTGAAACGAGGAAGGACGCTTAGGGAACTACAGCACGAGGAATGACAGCTCAAGACAGCGATAGCACTAAAAAGTACCTGTTAGGTCATCTCTCGACAGGAAGCGATGGACAAATTGAGCGAAGACGGCCTGTTTTTGCTCCTCCGCCATGAGGGATGCTTGACGCCCGAGAGCCTGCACCCTGAATCAGGAAAGATCAGCGGCCGTTACGGATTGCCCAGCTTTACTCTGCTAAACACCACTTGAGGATTTCCACAGCACTGAGCATACTTACACAACTTGGTAGGTGTCGCAACTGAAGTTCTTGGAGCTGAGGCAGGACAGAAAGTCCCTAGAGACTGCTGACAAAAATGGTCTCAGCCTGTCCTGGAACCAGGCGGCAACGAAGCTGGCATCCGTCAGCTGTGCAGCGCTGAAGTTGTTGACTTTCACCTCTCCAATGGCATCGAGAACACGGGACTGAGGCTGACTGTTGCTTAGGGTCTGCGAAAACAATGGGGCATGTCAATTCAGAGCTCCGAGGCAGCGTTGTATTTTCTGTTCCAGAAAAAGCAGGGGTGTCGCCTACCTTGTCGGAGATCTTTGACAGAGCATCCTCCAGGACCCCTGCGACTTTCTGGAAGAACAGCTTCCACGTCTCTGTGCTGTCGCTCATGCCGCTTGACGCCTTGCAAGTCAGCAGCGTGGAGATGTCATCAGAGGACAGAGATGATGCAACCTTGAAAGAGGTGGAGAGACTTAGGCAGTCAGAGACACAGGACACTTTGCAAAGACAAGCACTCGGGTACACAGCTCATGGAGGACTTACCGAAGAGCAGGCATATTCAGAGATGCTGAAGTCGCACAGCTGAGCTGAGAAATTAGCAGACGAATGCTGAGCCTCAAGTTGATCACTGCAAGGCACAAGAACATGATTCCCATTTACACCACTTTCTGAAGCCTACCTCTGCTTTCAGTAGACACCAAACTGATACTCACCGGTTAACATATTGACACAGCCTCGTTTCTGTAAAGGAAGACCAAAAAAAAAAATCAGATGGAGAACTTCCGTGCTACATTATCTCATGAGTTTATTGCAAAATGACTAAATTCTATCAATCGCAAACTACCGTTGTGTGTTCTGACTTACCATCTACTAATGTTTCGTTGCACTATTGCCAAAGAAGATGAAGCAAGAAGAGAAGGGAAAACAATTATCAACAGCTTCCCTTGGGATTTAAAACAACTCATAAGCCATCTAAAACAATGAAGTACTTACGAAACCGACGGGGCGGGGAGGCGTGCAGTCTGAAGAGAAGCCAAGAAAAAAGAGACTTCTGTCAATAGGAGGCCACTGGCATGTGGCTTACATTCACATACATTTTGTCAGAATTCTTTTGTTTTACTTTGGTCATGCCATACCTTCTGGTGGTGACTGTAGAAGTTGGTCTACGCTTGACTTGAGCTCCACTTCAAGTTCAGATGGGAGAACTGCCAGAGCCGACTTCAGGCCTTTCAATCTGAAGAAACATACAAAACGCAGATTTTCAATGCACAGTTCTACAGACTGCACAAAAACATGAAACCAGAGGAGCCAGATTTCTCCTCACATTGCATTGTAAGAGTCACAGGTGAGGTTGGTGGGGATCACCACCAGAACTGAGGGACGGAAGCTGGCCAGCAGGACCACGAGATTGATTTGAAACCACAGCTCGTAGTCACTTGTTTGGAAGAGGGGGAATTTGGGAGCCAGACCAGTCAAAGTCAGGTTCAGCATTGTGTCTCGGACGTCCGCGTTTGCGATGTAGGTTATGTTTTCCTGGGCGAGGGAGGGAAACAGACACTTTTAGCATCTTCTAGCATGGCCGTCTTGTTGAAAAGCATTACATTCGTGGCCATTTAGGATAATCAGGCTCATCAAAAACAAAAAAAAACACTCACCTCTTTGCTGACCTCCACAAATTTTTCAAAGAATTTCTCAAGCTGCTCCTCATCTGGGGATTTTAGGACGCTGCTCAACACCTCCTTCACCACGGTCACATTTTCAAGAGCACCGGTGGACGGATCCAACAGCAGCTCTGCTTTCTGATCGGGTGACAGGGTTTCCAGAGATGCCAGCTAAGGTGAACAAAACACCAGGAAAAAATTGCACGTGACTGTCAGAGCTCTGCTTTCTGCCCAACACTAAGCACGAGTACCGGTGCCAATCA
Source organism: Coreius guichenoti (assembly GCA_039654105.1). Taxonomy (NCBI): domain Eukaryota; kingdom Metazoa; phylum Chordata; class Actinopteri; order Cypriniformes; family Gobionidae; genus Coreius; species Coreius guichenoti. The sequence continues at coordinate 52,047,399 of CM077170.1, forward strand.
AAGGCTCTCTTAAAGCTGTTTGACAACAAAAACATAACAGAAGGTAGGTATTTTACCACGCTGACGTTCAAGTCCTTAAGGTCTGAGTAACTGGCCACTGTGGTGAACGGGCCCAAGTTGGCTTCAAGCCATTTAGCATCGCTGCTAACGTTCTGTCTGCATTCTGTTTTTAAAGATAGGAGTGGAGAAAGATCAGTCTGCATCCCTGCACTGTTATGAAGTGGACATACAACTACGGTGAGCTGTCAGCTGGAGAAAAAAAAAAAAATACTGCAACGCACTCTATTCTGGCAATAGAGGGATGCCGCCAAAGCGTGCTCTGGGAAGGCCTACCTGGACTGCTAAATTGGGTGGCAAATTTCTTCAGGTGCTCCACCAGAACTTTGGTTATCTCCTGCGTCCTGATGAGTGTCATGTCGGGGAACACAGATCCCAGTCCTTTAACGCTGCAACACAAAGCCACAGAGGGTGATTATGTGGACGGATTGGTGCAGATCTACAAACTTCCTGTCTCCAAATTCAGGCACTCACATCACATGGTAGTTGGTGCAGCTGATGTCAGCTGTGACTGTGACCAGCATTTCTGCGGTGAAACTGGGGAGGATAGGGATGAGCTTCACAGTGAACCACACAACCCAGACAGAGGCCTCAAATTTCTGGATCTCCGATCTGATGATTACGAAGGTTCGGTTCATCATCACGTCTCTCACAGCAGGGGTGATATCAGGAATCTGCAGAAACACAAAACCAGGGTTGTGAACGGCACTGTAAGAGAGCAGCGTACTTTGGGCTATTCTCCATGGCATCATTGCCGTCTCTGTCAGACACTTTCACTTATCCACTTGCCTCATGAGCTGTGCTCAGCGCCGTCAGAAACTCCTCTACGTTCTTGAAAGCGCCGCCTTCCTCCAGTCGGTCGAACACAGCGCTGATCTGATTGGTGTTGTTCAGTACTCCAGAGCTCAGTGTGAGTTCAGCTACTTGGGTAGGGGTCAGCAGTGCCAATGATTCAAACTGAAACACATCACGGACAACAGAAGTTATGACAGATGAAGCAGTTTATTAAAGAAATAAAACAAGATAATGACAGATGACATAAGCAACTGCAACAGGCCAAAAGTTACTCACACTGGAGAAATTTTCATTCAGGGACTTCAAATCCTCCAAGGTGGCAAAGCTGGAGAAATTGCCAAAGTTCTTCTCAAGCCAGTCGGCACTGCTCGTGGTTTTGGAAAGACAGGCAGGATCTGGATTGAACACAGAGCATTGGGAGAATTCATTGGAACACCAGTGAATTGTGAGCAATCTGAAATAACTGTGACAAGCTGAAACGAGGAAGGACGCTTAGGGAACTACAGCACGAGGAATGACAGCTCAAGACAGCGATAGCACTAAAAAGTACCTGTTAGGTCATCTCTCGACAGGAAGCGATGGACAAATTGAGCGAAGACGGCCTGTTTTTGCTCCTCCGCCATGAGGGATGCTTGACGCCCGAGAGCCTGCACCCTGAATCAGGAAAGATCAGCGGCCGTTACGGATTGCCCAGCTTTACTCTGCTAAACACCACTTGAGGATTTCCACAGCACTGAGCATACTTACACAACTTGGTAGGTGTCGCAACTGAAGTTCTTGGAGCTGAGGCAGGACAGAAAGTCCCTAGAGACTGCTGACAAAAATGGTCTCAGCCTGTCCTGGAACCAGGCGGCAACGAAGCTGGCATCCGTCAGCTGTGCAGCGCTGAAGTTGTTGACTTTCACCTCTCCAATGGCATCGAGAACACGGGACTGAGGCTGACTGTTGCTTAGGGTCTGCGAAAACAATGGGGCATGTCAATTCAGAGCTCCGAGGCAGCGTTGTATTTTCTGTTCCAGAAAAAGCAGGGGTGTCGCCTACCTTGTCGGAGATCTTTGACAGAGCATCCTCCAGGACCCCTGCGACTTTCTGGAAGAACAGCTTCCACGTCTCTGTGCTGTCGCTCATGCCGCTTGACGCCTTGCAAGTCAGCAGCGTGGAGATGTCATCAGAGGACAGAGATGATGCAACCTTGAAAGAGGTGGAGAGACTTAGGCAGTCAGAGACACAGGACACTTTGCAAAGACAAGCACTCGGGTACACAGCTCATGGAGGACTTACCGAAGAGCAGGCATATTCAGAGATGCTGAAGTCGCACAGCTGAGCTGAGAAATTAGCAGACGAATGCTGAGCCTCAAGTTGATCACTGCAAGGCACAAGAACATGATTCCCATTTACACCACTTTCTGAAGCCTACCTCTGCTTTCAGTAGACACCAAACTGATACTCACCGGTTAACATATTGACACAGCCTCGTTTCTGTAAAGGAAGACCAAAAAAAAAAATCAGATGGAGAACTTCCGTGCTACATTATCTCATGAGTTTATTGCAAAATGACTAAATTCTATCAATCGCAAACTACCGTTGTGTGTTCTGACTTACCATCTACTAATGTTTCGTTGCACTATTGCCAAAGAAGATGAAGCAAGAAGAGAAGGGAAAACAATTATCAACAGCTTCCCTTGGGATTTAAAACAACTCATAAGCCATCTAAAACAATGAAGTACTTACGAAACCGACGGGGCGGGGAGGCGTGCAGTCTGAAGAGAAGCCAAGAAAAAAGAGACTTCTGTCAATAGGAGGCCACTGGCATGTGGCTTACATTCACATACATTTTGTCAGAATTCTTTTGTTTTACTTTGGTCATGCCATACCTTCTGGTGGTGACTGTAGAAGTTGGTCTACGCTTGACTTGAGCTCCACTTCAAGTTCAGATGGGAGAACTGCCAGAGCCGACTTCAGGCCTTTCAATCTGAAGAAACATACAAAACGCAGATTTTCAATGCACAGTTCTACAGACTGCACAAAAACATGAAACCAGAGGAGCCAGATTTCTCCTCACATTGCATTGTAAGAGTCACAGGTGAGGTTGGTGGGGATCACCACCAGAACTGAGGGACGGAAGCTGGCCAGCAGGACCACGAGATTGATTTGAAACCACAGCTCGTAGTCACTCGTTTGGAAGAGGGGGAATTTGGGAGCCAGACCAGTCAAAGTCAGGTTCAGCATTGTGTCTCGGACGTCCGCGTTTGCGATGTAGGTTATGTTTTCCTGGGCGAGGGAGGGAAACAGACACTTTTAGCATCTTCTAGCATGGCCGTCTTGTTGAAAAGCATTACATTCGTGGCCATTTAGGATAATCAGGCTCATCAAAAACAAAAAAAAACACTCACCTCTTTGCTGACCTCCACAAATTTTTCAAAGAATTTCTCAAGCTGCTCCTCATCTGGGGATTTTAGGACGCTGCTCAACACCTCCTTCACCACGGTCACATTTTCAAGAGCACCGGTGGACGGATCCAACAGCAGCTCTGCTTTCTGATCGGGTGACAGGGTTTCCAGAGATGCCAGCTAAGGTGAACAAAACACCAGGAAAAAATTGCACGTGACTGTCAGAGCTCTGCTTTCTGCCCAACACTAAGCACGAGTACCGGTGCCAATCAAAGGCTCTCTTAAAGCTGTTTGACAACAAAAACATAACAGAAGGTAGGTATTTTACCACGCTGACGTTCAAGTCCTTAAGGTCTGAGTAACTGGCCACTGTGGTGAACGGGCCCAAGTTGGCTTCAAGCCATTTAGCATCGCTGCTAACGTTCTGTCTGCATTCTGTTTTTAAAGATAGGAGTGGAGAAAGATCAGTCTGCATCCCTGCACTGTTATGAAGTGGACATACAACTACGGTGAGCTGTCAGCTGGAGAAAAAAAAAAAAATACTGCAACGCACTCTATTCTGGCAATAGAGGGATGCCGCCAAAGCGTGCTCTGGGAAGGCCTACCTGGACTGCTAAATTGGGTGGCAAATTTCTTCAGGTGCTCCACCAGAACTTTGGTTATCTCCTGCGTCCTGATGAGTGTCATGTCGGGGAACACAGATCCCAGTCCTTTAACGCTGCAACACAAAGCCACAGAGGGTGATTATGTGGACGGATTGGTGCAGATCTACAAACTTCCTGTCTCCAAATTCAGGCACTCACATCACATGGTAGTTGGTGCAGCTGATGTCAGCTGTGACTGTGACCAGCATTTCTGCGGTGAAACTGGGGAGGATAGGGATGAGCTTCACAGTGAACCACACAACCCAGACAGAGGCCTCAAATTTCTGGATCTCCGATCTGATGATTACGAAGGTTCGGTTCATCATCACGTCTCTCACAGCAGGGGTGATATCAGGAATCTGCAGAAACACAAAACCAGGGTTGTGAACGGCACTGTAAGAGAGCAGCGTACTTTGGGCTATTCTCCATGGCATCATTGCCGTCTCTGTCAGACACTTTCACTTATCCACTTGCCTCATGAGCTGTGCTCAGCGCCGTCAGAAACTCCTCTACGTTCTTGAAAGCGCCGCCTTCCTCCAGTCGGTCGAACACAGCGCTGATCTGATTGGTGTTGTTCAGTACTCCAGAGCTCAGTGTGAGTTCAGCTACTTGGGTAGGGGTCAGCAGTGCCAATGATTCAAACTGAAACACATCACGGACAACAGAAGTTATGACAGATGAAGCAGTTTATTAAAGAAATAAAACAAGATAATGACAGATGACATAAGCAACTGGAACAGGCCAAAAGTTACTCACACTGGAGAAATTTTCATTCAGGGACTTCAAATCCTCCAAGGTGGCAAAGCTGGAGAAATTGCCAAAGTTCTTCTCAAGCCAGTCGGCACTGCTCGTGGTTTTGGAAAGACAGGCAGGATCTGGATTGAACACAGAGCATTGGGAGAATTCATTGGAACACCAGTGAATTGTGAGCAATCTGAAATAACTGTGACAAGCTGAAACGAGGAAGGACGCTTAGGGAACTACAGCACGAGGAATGACAGCTCAAGACAGCGATAGCACTAAAAAGTACCTGTTAGGTCATCTCTCGACAGGAAGCGATGGACAAATTGAGCGAAGACGGCCTGTTTTTGCTCCTCCGCCATGAGGGATGCTTGACGCCCGAGAGCCTGCACCCTGAATCAGGAAAGATCAGCGGCCGTTACGGATTGCCCAGCTTTACTCTGCTAAACACCACTTGAGGATTTCCACAGCACTGAGCATACTTACACAACTTGGTAGGTGTCGCAACTGAAGTTCTTGGAGCTGAGGCAGGACAGAAAGTCCCTAGAGACTGCTGACAAAAATGGTCTCAGCCTGTCCTGGAACCAGGCGGCAACGAAGCTGGCATCCGTCAGCTGTGCAGCGCTGAAGTTGTTGACTTTCACCTCTCCAATGGCATCGAGAACACGGGACTGAGGCTGACTGTTGCTTAGGGTCTGCGAAAACAATGGGGCATGTCAATTCAGAGCTCCGAGGCAGCGTTGTATTTTCTGTTCCAGAAAAAGCAGGGGTGTCGCCTACCTTGTCGGAGATCTTTGACAGAGCATCCTCCAGGACCCCTGCGACTTTCTGGAAGAACAGCTTCCACGTCTCTGTGCTGTCGCTCATGCCGCTTGACGCCTTGCAAGTCAGCAGCGTGGAGATGTCATCAGAGGACAGAGATGATGCAACCTTGAAAGAGGTGGAGAGACTTAGGCAGTCAGAGACACAGGACACTTTGCAAAGACAAGCACTCGGGTACACAGCTCATGGAGGACTTACCGAAGAGCAGGCATATTCAGAGATGCTGAAGTCGCACAGCTGAGCTGAGAAATTAGCAGACGAATGCTGAGCCTCAAGTTGATCACTGCAAGGCACAAGAACATGATTCCCATTTACACCACTTTCTGAAGCCTACCTCTGCTTTCAGTAGACACCAAACTGATACTCACCGGTTAACATATTGACACAGCCTCGTTTCTGTAAAGGAAGACCAAAAAAAAAAATCAGATGGAGAACTTCCGTGCTACATTATCTCATGAGTTTATTGCAAAATGACTAAATTCTATCAATCGCAAACTACCGTTGTGTGTTCTGACTTACCATCTACTAATGTTTCGTTGCACTATTGCCAAAGAAGATGAAGCAAGAAGAGAAGAGAAAACAATTATCAACAGCTTCCCTTGGGATTTAAAACAACTCATAAGCCATCTAAAACAATGAAGTACTTACGAAACCGACGGGGCGGGGAGGCGTGCAGTCTGAAGAGAAGCCAAGAAAAAAGAGACTTCTGTCAATAGGAGGCCACTGGCATGTGGCTTACATTCACATACATTTTGTCAGAATTCTTTTGTTTTACTTTGGTCATGCCATACCTTCTGGTGGTGACTGTAGAAGTTGGTCTACGCTTGACTTGAGCTCCACTTCAAGTTCAGATGGGAGAACTGCCAGAGCCGACTTCAGGCCTTTCAATCTGAAGAAACATACAAAATGCAGATTTTCAATGCACAGTTCTACAGACTGCACAAAAACATGAAACCAGAGGAGCCAGATTTCTCCTCACATTGCATTGTAAGAGTCACAGGTGAGGTTGGTGGGGATCACCACCAGAACTGAGGGACGGAAGCTGGCCAGCAGGACCACGAGATTGATTTGAAACCACAGCTCGTAGTCACTCGTTTGGAAGAGGGGGAATTTGGGAGCCAGACCAGTCAAAGTCAGGTTCAGCATTGTGTCTCGGACGTCCGCGTTTGCGATGTAGGTTATGTTTTCCTGGGCGAGGGAGGGAAACAGACACTTTTAGCATCTTCTAGCATGGCCGTCTTGTTGAAAAGCATTACATTCGTGGCCATTTAGGATAATCAGGCTCATCAAAAACAAAAAAAAACACTCACCTCTTTGCTGACCTCCACAAATTTTTCAAAGAATTTCTCAAGCTGCTCCTCATCTGGGGATTTTAGGACGCTGCTCAACACCTCCTTCACCACGGTCACATTTTCAAGAGCACCGGTGGACGGATCCAACAGCAGCTCTGCTTTCTGATCGGGTGACAGGGTTTCCAGAGATGCCAGCTAAGGTGAACAAAACACCAGGAAAAAATTGCACGTGACTGTCAGAGCTCTGCTTTCTGCCCAACACTAAGCACGAGTACCGGTGCCAATCAAAGGCTCTCTTAAAGCTGTTTGACAACAAAAACATAACAGAAGGTAGGTATTTTACCACGCTGACGTTCAAGTCCTTAAGGTCTGAGTAACTGGCCACTGTGGTGAACGGGCCCAAGTTGGCTTCAAGCCATTTAGCATCGCTGCTAACGTTCTGTCTGCATTCTGTTTTTAAAGATAGGAGTGGAGAAAGATCAGTCTGCATCCCTGCACTGTTATGAAGTGGACATACAACTACGGTGAGCTGTCAGCTGGAGAAAAAAAAAAAAATACTGCAACGCACTCTATTCTGGCAATAGAGGGATGCCGCCAAAGCGTGCTCTGGGAAGGCCTACCTGGACTGCTAAATTGGGTGGCAAATTTCTTCAGGTGCTCCACCAGAACTTTGGTTATCTCCTGCGTCCTGATGAGTGTCATGTCGGGGAACACAGATCCCAGTCCTTTAACGCTGCAACACAAAGCCACAGAGGGTGATTATGTGGACGGATTGGTGCAGATCTACAAACTTCCTGTCTCCAAATTCAGGCACTCACATCACATGGTAGTTGGTGCAGCTGATGTCAGCTGTGACTGTGACCAGCATTTCTGCGGTGAAACTGGGGAGGATAGGGATGAGCTTCACAGTGAACCACACAACCCAGACAGAGGCCTCAAATTTCTGGATCTCCGATCTGATGATTACGAAGGTTCGGTTCATCATCACGTCTCTCACAGCAGGGGTGATATCAGGAATCTGCAGAAACACAAAACCAGGGTTGTGAACGGCACTGTAAGAGAGCAGCGTACTTTGGGCTATTCTCCATGGCATCATTGCCGTCTCTGTCAGACACTTTCACTTATCCACTTGCCTCATGAGCTGTGCTCAGCGCCGTCAGAAACTCCTCTACGTTCTTGAAAGCGCCGCCTTCCTCCAGTCGGTCGAACACAGCGCTGATCTGATTGGTGTTGTTCAGTACTCCAGAGCTCAGTGTGAGTTCAGCTACTTGGGTAGGGGTCAGCAGTGCCAATGATTCAAACTGAAACACATCACGGACAACAGAAGTTATGACAGATGAAGCAGTTTATTAAAGAAATAAAACAAGATAATGACAGATGACATAAGCAACTGCAACAGGCCAAAAGTTACTCACACTGGAGAAATTTTCATTCAGGGACTTCAAATCCTCCAAGGTGGCAAAGCTGGAGAAATTGCCAAAGTTCTTCTCAAGCCAGTCGGCACTGCTCGTGGTTTTGGAAAGACAGGCAGGATCTGGATTGAACACAGAGCATTGGGAGAATTCATTGGAACACCAGTGAATTGTGAGCAATCTGAAATAACTGTGACAAGCTGAAACGAGGAAGGACGCTTAGGGAACTACAGCACGAGGAATGACAGCTCAAGACAGCGATAGCACTAAAAAGTACCTGTTAGGTCATCTCTCGACAGGAAGCGATGGACAAATTGAGCGAAGACGGCCTGTTTTTGCTCCTCCGCCATGAGGGATGCTTGACGCCCGAGAGCCTGCACCCTGAATCAGGAAAGATCAGCGGCCGTTACGGATTGCCCAGCTTTACTCTGCTAAACACCACTTGAGGATTTCCACAGCACTGAGCATACTTACACAACTTGGTAGGTGTCGCAACTGAAGTTCTTGGAGCTGAGGCAGGACAGAAAGTCCCTAGAGACTGCTGACAAAAATGGTCTCAGCCTGTCCTGGAACCAGGCGGCAACGAAGCTGGCATCCGTCAGCTGTGCAGCGCTGAAGTTGTTGACTTTCACCTCTCCAATGGCATCGAGAACACGGGACTGAGGCTGACTGTTGCTTAGGGTCTGCGAAAACAATGGGGCATGTCAATTCAGAGCTCCGAGGCAGCGTTGTATTTTCTGTTCCAGAAAAAGCAGGGGTGTCGCCTACCTTGTCGGAGATCTTTGACAGAGCATCCTCCAGGACCCCTGCGACTTTCTGGAAGAACAGCTTCCACGTCTCTGTGCTGTCGCTCATGCCGCTTGACGCCTTGCAAGTCAGCAGCGTGGAGATGTCATCAGAGGACAGAGATGATGCAACCTTGAAAGAGGTGGAGAGACTTAGGCAGTCAGAGACACAGGACACTTTGCAAAGACAAGCACTCGGGTACACAGCTCATGGAGGACTTACCGAAGAGCAGGCATATTCAGAGATGCTGAAGTCGCACAGCTGAGCTGAGAAATTAGCAGACGAATGCTGAGCCTCAAGTTGATCACTGCAAGGCACAAGAACATGATTCCCATTTACACCACTTTCTGAAGCCTACCTCTGCTTTCAGTAGACACCAAACTGATACTCACCGGTTAACATATTGACACAGCCTCGTTTCTGTAAAGGAAGACCAAAAAAAAAAATCAGATGGAGAACTTCCGTGCTACATTATCTCATGAGTTTATTGCAAAATGACTAAATTCTATCAATCGCAAACTACCGTTGTGTGTTCTGACTTACCATCTACTAATGTTTCGTTGCACTATTGCCAAAGAAGATGAAGCAAGAAGAGAAGGGAAAACAATTATCAACAGCTTCCCTTGGGATTTAAAACAACTCATAAGCCATCTAAAACAATGAAGTACTTACGAAACCGACGGGGCGGGGAGGCGTGCAGTCTGAAGAGAAGCCAAGAAAAAAGAGACTTCTGTCAATAGGAGGCCACTGGCATGTGGCTTACATTCACATACATTTTGTCAGAATTCTTTTGTTTTACTTTGGTCATGCCATACCTTCTGGTGGTGACTGTAGAAGTTGGTCTACGCTTGACTTGAGCTCCACTTCAAGTTCAGATGGGAGAACTGCCAGAGCCGACTTCAGGCCTTTCAATCTGAAGAAACATACAAAACGCAGATTTTCAATGCACAGTTCTACAGACTGCACAAAAACATGAAACCAGAGGAGCCAGATTTCTCCTCACATTGCATTGTAAGAGTCACAGGTGAGGTTGGTGGGGATCACCACCAGAACTGAGGGACGGAAGCTGGCCAGCAGGACCACGAGATTGATTTGAAACCACAGCTCGTAGTCACTCGTTTGGAAGAGGGGGAATTTGGGAGCCAGACCAGTCAAAGTCAGGTTCAGCATTGTGTCTCGGACGTCCGCGTTTGCGATGTAGGTTATGTTTTCCTGGGCGAGGGAGGGAAACAGACACTTTTAGCATCTTCTAGCATGGCCGTCTTGTTGAAAAGCATTACATTCGTGGCCATTTAGGATAATCAGGCTCATCAAAAACAAAAAAAAACACTCACCTCTTTGCTGACCTCCACAAATTTTTCAAAGAATTTCTCAAGCTGCTCCTCATCTGGGGATTTTAGGACGCTGCTCAACACCTCCTTCACCACGGTCACATTTTCAAGAGCACCGGTGGACGGATCCAACAGCAGCTCTGCTTTCTGATCGGGTGACAGGGTTTCCAGAGATGCCAGCTAAGGTGAACAAAACACCAGGAAAAAATTGCACGTGACTGTCAGAGCTCTGCTTTCTGCCCAACACTAAGCACGAGTACCGGTGCCAATCAAAGGCTCTCTTAAAGCTGTTTGACAACAAAAACATAACAGAAGGTAGGTATTTTACCACGCTGACGTTCAAGTCCTTAAGGTCTGAGTAACTGGCCACTGTGGTGAACGGGCCCAAGTTGGCTTCAAGCCATTTAGCATCGCTGCTAACATTCTGTCTGCATTCTGTTTTTAAAGATAGGAGTGGAGAAAGATCAGTCTGCATCCCTGCACTGTTATGAAGTGGACATACAACTACGGTGAGCTGTCAGCTGGAGAAAAAAAAAAAAATACTGCAACGCACTCTATTCTGGCAATAGAGGGATGCCGCCAAAGCGTGCTCTGGGAAGGCCTACCTGGACTGCTAAATTGGGTGGCAAATTTCTTCAGGTGCTCCACCAGAACTTTGGTTATCTCCTGCGTCCTGATGAGTGTCATGTCGGGGAACACAGATCCCAGTCCTTTAACGCTGCAACACAAAGCCACAGAGGGTGATTATGTGGACGGATTGGTGCAGATCTACAAACTTCCTGTCTCCAAATTCAGGCACTCACATCACATGGTAGTTGGTGCAGCTGATGTCAGCTGTGACTGTGACCAGCATTTCTGCGGTGAAACTGGGGAGGATAGGGATGAGCTTCACAGTGAACCACACAACCCAGACAGAGGCCTCAAATTTCTGGATCTCCGATCTGATGATTACGAAGGTTCGGTTCATCATCACGTCTCTCACAGCAGGGGTGATATCAGGAATCTGCAGAAACACAAAACCAGGGTTGTGAACGGCACTGTAAGAGAGCAGCGTACTTTGGGCTATTCTCCATGGCATCATTGCCGTCTCTGTCAGACACTTTCACTTATCCACTTGCCTCATGAGCTGTGCTCAGCGCCGTCAGAAACTCCTCTACGTTCTTGAAAGCGCCGCCTTCCTCCAGTCGGTCGAACACAGCGCTGATCTGATTGGTGTTGTTCAGTACTCCAGAGCTCAGTGTGAGTTCAGCTACTTGGGTAGGGGTCAGCAGTGCCAATGATTCAAACTGAAACACATCACGGACAACAGAAGTTATGACAGATGAAGCAGTTTATTAAAGAAATAAAACAAGATAATGACAGATGACATAAGCAACTGCAACAGGCCAAAAGTTACTCACACTGGAGAAATTTTCATTCAGGGACTTCAAATCCTCCAAGGTGGCAAAGCTGGAGAAATTGCCAAAGTTCTTCTCAAGCCAGTCGGCACTGCTCGTGGTTTTGGAAAGACAGGCAGGATCTGGATTGAACACAGAGCATTGGGAGAATTCATTGGAACACCAGTGAATTGTGAGCAATCTGAAATAACTGTGACAAGCTGAAACGAGGAAGGACGCTTAGGGAACTACAGCACGAGGAATGACAGCTCAAGACAGCGATAGCACTAAAAAGTACCTGTTAGGTCATCTCTCGACAGGAAGCGATGGACAAATTGAGCGAAGACGGCCTGTTTTTGCTCCTCCGCCATGAGGGATGCTTGACGCCCGAGAGCCTGCACCCTGAATCAGGAAAGATCAGCGGCCGTTACGGATTGCCCAGCTTTACTCTGCTAAACACCACTTGAGGATTTCCACAGCACTGAGCATACTTACACAACTTGGTAGGTGTCGCAACTGAAGTTCTTGGAGCTGAGGCAGGACAGAAAGTCCCTAGAGACTGCTGACAAAAATGGTCTCAGCCTGTCCTGGAACCAGGCGGCAACGAAGCTGGCATCCGTCAGCTGTGCAGCGCTGAAGTTGTTGACTTTCACCTCTCCAATGGCATCGAGAACACGGGACTGAGGCTGACTGTTGCTTAGGGTCTGCGAAAACAATGGGGCATGTCAATTCAGAGCTCCGAGGCAGCGTTGTATTTTCTGTTCCAGAAAAAGCAGGGGTGTCGCCTACCTTGTCGGAGATCTTTGACAGAGCATCCTCCAGGACCCCTGCGACTTTCTGGAAGAACAGCTTCCACGTCTCTGTGCTGTCGCTCATGCCGCTTGACGCCTTGCAAGTCAGCAGCGTGGAGATATCATCAGAGGACAGAGATGATGCAACCTTGAAAGAGGTGGAGAGACTTAGGCAGTCAGAGACACAGGACACTTTGCAAAGACAAGCACTCGGATACACAGCTCATGGAGGACTTACCGAAGAGCAGGCATATTCAGAGATGCTGAAGTCGCACAGCTGAGCTGAGAAATTAGCAGACGAATGCTGAGCCTCAAGTTGATCACTGCAAGGCACAAGAACATGATTCCCATTTACACCACTTTCTGAAGCCTACCTCTGCTTTCAGTAGACACCAAACTGATACTCACCGGTTAACATATTGACACAGCCTCGTTTCTGTAAAGGAAGACCAAAAAAAAAAATCAGATGGAGAACTTCCGTGCTACATTATCTCATGAGTTTATTGCAAAATGACTAAATTCTATCAATCGCAAACTACCGTTGTGTGTTCTGACTTACCATCTACTAATGTTTCGTTGCACTATTGCCAAAGAAGATGAAGCAAGAAGAGAAGAGAAAACAATTATCAACAGCTTCCCTTGGGATTTAAAACAACTCATAAGCCATCTAAAACAATGAAGTACTTACGAAACCGACGGGGCGGGGAGGCGTGCAGTCTGAAGAGAAGCCAAGAAAAAAGAGACTTCTGTCAATAGGAGGCCACTGGCATGTGGCTTACATTCACATACATTTTGTCAGAATTCTTTTGTTTTACTTTGGTCATGCCATACCTTCTGGTGGTGACTGTAGAAGTTGGTCTACGCTTGACTTGAGCTCCACTTCAAGTTCAGATGGGAGAACTGCCAGAGCCGACTTCAGGCCTTTCAATCTGAAGAAACATACAAAATGCAGATTTTCAATGCACAGTTCTACAGACTGCACAAAAACATGAAACCAGAGGAGCCAGATTTCTCCTCACATTGCATTGTAAGAGTCACAGGTGAGGTTGGTGGGGATCACCACCAGAACTGAGGGACGGAAGCTGGCCAGCAGGACCACGAGATTGATTTGAAACCACAGCTCGTAGTCACTCGTTTGGAAGAGGGGGAATTTGGGAGCCAGACCAGTCAAAGTCAGGTTCAGCATTGTGTCTCGGACGTCCGCGTTTGCGATGTAGGTTATGTTTTCCTGGGCGAGGGAGGGAAACAGACACTTTTAGCATCTTCTAGCATGGCCGTCTTGTTGAAAAGCATTACATTCGTGGCCATTTAGGATAATCAGGCTCATCAAAAACAAAAAAAAACACTCACCTCTTTGCTGACCTCCACAAATTTTTCAAAGAATTTCTCAAGCTGCTCCTCATCTGGGGATTTTAGGACGCTGCTCAACACCTCCTTCACCACGGTCACATTTTCAAGAGCACCGGTGGACGGATCCAACAGCAGCTCTGCTTTCTGATCGGGTGACAGGGTTTCCAGAGATGCCAGCTAAGGTGAACAAAACACCAGGAAAAAATTGCACGTGACTGTCAGAGCTCTGCTTTCTGCCCAACACTAAGCACGAGTACCGGTGCCAATCAAAGGCTCTCTTAAAGCTGTTTGACAACAAAAACATAACAGAAGGTAGGTATTTTACCACGCTGACGTTCAAGTCCTTAAGGTCTGAGTAACTGGCCACTGTGGTGAACGGGCCCAAGTTGGCTTCAAGCCATTTAGCATCGCTGCTAACGTTCTGTCTGCATTCTGTTTTTAAAGATAGGAGTGGAGAAAGATCAGTCTGCATCCCTGCACTGTTATGAAGTGGACATACAACTACGGTGAGCTGTCAGCTGGAGAAAAAAAAAAAAATACTGCAACGCACTCTATTCTGGCAATAGAGGGATGCCGCCAAAGCGTGCTCTGGGAAGGCCTACCTGGACTGCTAAATTGGGTGGCAAATTTCTTCAGGTGCTCCACCAGAACTTTGGTTATCTCCTGCGTCCTGATGAGTGTCATGTCGGGGAACACAGATCCCAGTCCTTTAACGCTGCAACACAAAGCCACAGAGGGTGATTATGTGGACGGATTGGTGCAGATCTACAAACTTCCTGTCTCCAAATTCAGGCACTCACATCACATGGTAGTTGGTGCAGCTGATGTCAGCTGTGACTGTGACCAGCATTTCTGCGGTGAAACTGGGGAGGATAGGGATGAGCTTCACAGTGAACCACACAACCCAGACAGAGGCCTCAAATTTCTGGATCTCCGATCTGATGATTACGAAGGTTCGGTTCATCATCACGTCTCTCACAGCAGGGGTGATATCAGGAATCTGCAGAAACACAAAACCAGGGTTGTGAACGGCACTGTAAGAGAGCAGCGTACTTTGGGCTATTCTCCATGGCATCATTGCCGTCTCTGTCAGACACTTTCACTTATCCACTTGCCTCATGAGCTGTGCTCAGCGCCGTCAGAAACTCCTCTACGTTCTTGAAAGCGCCGCCTTCCTCCAGTCGGTCGAACACAGCGCTGATCTGATTGGTGTTGTTCAGTACTCCAGAGCTCAGTGTGAGTTCAGCTACTTGGGTAGGGGTCAGCAGTGCCAATGATTCAAACTGAAACACATCACGGACAACAGAAGTTATGACAGATGAAGCAGTTTATTAAAGAAATAAAACAAGATAATGACAGATGACATAAGCAACTGGAACAGGCCAAAAGTTACTCACACTGGAGAAATTTTCATTCAGGGACTTCAAATCCTCCAAGGTGGCAAAGCTGGAGAAATTGCCAAAGTTCTTCTCAAGCCAGTCGGCACTGCTCGTGGTTTTGGAAAGACAGGCAGGATCTGGATTGAACACAGAGCATTGGGAGAATTCATTGGAACACCAGTGAATTGTGAGCAATCTGAAATAACTGTGACAAGCTGAAACGAGGAAGGACGCTTAGGGAACTACAGCACGAGGAATGACAGCTCAAGACAGCGATAGCACTAAAAAGTACCTGTTAGGTCATCTCTCGACAGGAAGCGATGGACAAATTGAGCGAAGACGGCCTGTTTTTGCTCCTCCGCCATGAGGGATGCTTGACGCCCGAGAGCCTGCACCCTGAATCAGGAAAGATCAGCGGCCGTTACGGATTGCCCAGCTTTACTCTGCTAAACACCACTTGAGGATTTCCACAGCACTGAGCATACTTACACAACTTGGTAGGTGTCGCAACTGAAGTTCTTGGAGCTGAGGCAGGACAGAAAGTCCCTAGAGACTGCTGACAAAAATGGTCTCAGCCTGTCCTGGAACCAGGCGGCAACGAAGCTGGCATCCGTCAGCTGTGCAGCGCTGAAGTTGTTGACTTTCACCTCTCCAATGGCATCGAGAAGACGGGACTGAGGCTGACTGTTGCTTAGGGTCTGCGAAAACAATGGGGCATGTCAATTCAGAGCTCCGAGGCAGCGTTGTATTTTCTGTTCCAGAAAAAGCAGGGGTGTCGCCTACCTTGTCGGAGATCTTTGACAGAGCATCCTCCAGGACCCCTGCGACTTTCTGGAAGAACAGCTTCCACGTCTCTGTGCTGTCGCTCATGCCGCTTGACGCCTTGCAAGTCAGCAGCGTGGAGATGTCATCAGAGGACAGAGATGATGCAACCTTGAAAGAGGTGGAGAGACTTAGGCAGTCAGAGACACAGGACACTTTGCAAAGACAAGCACTCGGGTACACAGCTCATGGAGGACTTACCGAAGAGCAGGCATATTCAGAGATGCTGAAGTCGCACAGCTGAGCTGAGAAATTAGCAGACGAATGCTGAGCCTCAAGTTGATCACTGCAAGGCACAAGAACATGATTCCCATTTACACCACTTTCTGAAGCCTACCTCTGCTTTCAGTAGACACCAAACTGATACTCACCGGTTAACATATTGACACAGCCTCGTTTCTGTAAAGGAAGACCAAAAAAAAAAATCAGATGGAGAACTTCCGTGCTACATTATCTCA
The DNA here is from genome assembly GCA_039654105.1 of Coreius guichenoti. Lineage (NCBI taxonomy): Eukaryota > Metazoa > Chordata > Actinopteri > Cypriniformes > Gobionidae > Coreius > Coreius guichenoti. The sequence continues at coordinate 52,063,845 of CM077170.1, forward strand.
TGAGTTTATTGCAAAATGACTAAATTCTATCAATCGCAAACTACCGTTGTGTGTTCTGACTTACCATCTACTAATGTTTCGTTGCACTATTGCCAAAGAAGATGAAGCAAGAAGAGAAGGGAAAACAATTATCAACAGCTTCCCTTGGGATTTAAAACAACTCATAAGCCATCTAAAACAATGAAGTACTTACGAAACCGACGGGGCGGGGAGGCGTGCAGTCTGAAGAGAAGCCAAGAAAAAAGAGACTTCTGTCAATAGGAGGCCACTGGCATGTGGCTTACATTCACATACATTTTGTCAGAATTCTTTTGTTTTACTTTGGTCATGCCATACCTTCTGGTGGTGACTGTAGAAGTTGGTCTACGCTTGACTTGAGCTCCACTTCAAGTTCAGATGGGAGAACTGCCAGAGCCGACTTCAGGCCTTTCAATCTGAAGAAACATACAAAACGCAGATTTTCAATGCACAGTTCTACAGACTGCACAAAAACATGAAACCAGAGGAGCCAGATTTCTCCTCACATTGCATTGTAAGAGTCACAGGTGAGGTTGGTGGGGATCACCACCAGAACTGAGGGACGGAAGCTGGCCAGCAGGACCACGAGATTGATTTGAAACCACAGCTCGTAGTCACTCGTTTGGAAGAGGGGGAATTTGGGAGCCAGACCAGTCAAAGTCAGGTTCAGCATTGTGTCTCGGACGTCCGCGTTTGCGATGTAGGTTATGTTTTCCTGGGCGAGGGAGGGAAACAGACACTTTTAGCATCTTCTAGCATGGCCGTCTTGTTGAAAAGCATTACATTCGTGGCCATTTAGGATAATCAGGCTCATCAAAAACAAAAAAAAACACTCACCTCTTTGCTGACCTCCACAAATTTTTCAAAGAATTTCTCAAGCTGCTCCTCATCTGGGGATTTTAGGACGCTGCTCAACACCTCCTTCACCACGGTCACATTTTCAAGAGCACCGGTGGACGGATCCAACAGCAGCTCTGCTTTCTGATCGGGTGACAGGGTTTCCAGAGATGCCAGCTAAGGTGAACAAAACACCAGGAAAAAATTGCACGTGACTGTCAGAGCTCTGCTTTCTGCCCAACACTAAGCACGAGTACCGGTGCCAATCAAAGGCTCTCTTAAAGCTGTTTGACAACAAAAACATAACAGAAGGTAGGTATTTTACCACGCTGACGTTCAAGTCCTTAAGGTCTGAGTAACTGGCCACTGTGGTGAACGGGCCCAAGTTGGCTTCAAGCCATTTAGCATCGCTGCTAACGTTCTGTCTGCATTCTGTTTTTAAAGATAGGAGTGGAGAAAGATCAGTCTGCATCCCTGCACTGTTATGAAGTGGACATACAACTACGGTGAGCTGTCAGCTGGAGAAAAAAAAAAAAATACTGCAACGCACTCTATTCTGGCAATAGAGGGATGCCGCCAAAGCGTGCTCTGGGAAGGCCTACCTGGACTGCTAAATTGGGTGGCAAATTTCTTCAGGTGCTCCACCAGAACTTTGGTTATCTCCTGCGTCCTGATGAGTGTCATGTCGGGGAACACAGATCCCAGTCCTTTAACGCTGCAACACAAAGCCACAGAGGGTGATTATGTGGACGGATTGGTGCAGATCTACAAACTTCCTGTCTCCAAATTCAGGCACTCACATCACATGGTAGTTGGTGCAGCTGATGTCAGCTGTGACTGTGACCAGCATTTCTGCGGTGAAACTGGGGAGGATAGGGATGAGCTTCACAGTGAACCACACAACCCAGACAGAGGCCTCAAATTTCTGGATCTCCGATCTGATGATTACGAAGGTTCGGTTCATCATCACGTCTCTCACAGCAGGGGTGATATCAGGAATCTGCAGAAACACAAAACCAGGGTTGTGAACGGCACTGTAAGAGAGCAGCGTACTTTGGGCTATTCTCCATGGCATCATTGCCGTCTCTGTCAGACACTTTCACTTATCCACTTGCCTCATGAGCTGTGCTCAGCGCCGTCAGAAACTCCTCTACGTTCTTGAAAGCGCCGCCTTCCTCCAGTCGGTCGAACACAGCGCTGATCTGATTGGTGTTGTTCAGTACTCCAGAGCTCAGTGTGAGTTCAGCTACTTGGGTAGGGGTCAGCAGTGCCAATGATTCAAACTGAAACACATCACGGACAACAGAAGTTATGACAGATGAAGCAGTTTATTAAAGAAATAAAACAAGATAATGACAGATGACATAAGCAACTGGAACAGGCCAAAAGTTACTCACACTGGAGAAATTTTCATTCAGGGACTTCAAATCCTCCAAGGTGGCAAAGCTGGAGAAATTGCCAAAGTTCTTCTCAAGCCAGTCGGCACTGCTCGTGGTTTTGGAAAGACAGGCAGGATCTGGATTGAACACAGAGCATTGGGAGAATTCATTGGAACACCAGTGAATTGTGAGCAATCTGAAATAACTGTGACAAGCTGAAACGAGGAAGGACGCTTAGGGAACTACAGCACGAGGAATGACAGCTCAAGACAGCGATAGCACTAAAAAGTACCTGTTAGGTCATCTCTCGACAGGAAGCGATGGACAAATTGAGCGAAGACGGCCTGTTTTTGCTCCTCCGCCATGAGGGATGCTTGACGCCCGAGAGCCTGCACCCTGAATCAGGAAAGATCAGCGGCCGTTACGGATTGCCCAGCTTTACTCTGCTAAACACCACTTGAGGATTTCCACAGCACTGAGCATACTTACACAACTTGGTAGGTGTCGCAACTGAAGTTCTTGGAGCTGAGGCAGGACAGAAAGTCCCTAGAGACTGCTGACAAAAATGGTCTCAGCCTGTCCTGGAACCAGGCGGCAACGAAGCTGGCATCCGTCAGCTGTGCAGCGCTGAAGTTGTTGACTTTCACCTCTCCAATGGCATCGAGAACACGGGACTGAGGCTGACTGTTGCTTAGGGTCTGCGAAAACAATGGGGCATGTCAATTCAGAGCTCCGAGGCAGCGTTGTATTTTCTGTTCCAGAAAAAGCAGGGGTGTCGCCTACCTTGTCGGAGATCTTTGACAGAGCATCCTCCAGGACCCCTGCGACTTTCTGGAAGAACAGCTTCCACGTCTCTGTGCTGTCGCTCATGCCGCTTGACGCCTTGCAAGTCAGCAGCGTGGAGATGTTATCAGAGGACAGAGATGATGCAACCTTGAAAGAGGTGGAGAGACTTAGGCAGTCAGAGACACAGGACACTTTGCAAAGACAAGCACTCGGGTACACAGCTCATGGAGGACTTACCGAAGAGCAGGCATATTCAGAGATGCTGAAGTCGCACAGCTGAGCTGAGAAATTAGCAGACGAATGCTGAGCCTCAAGTTGATCACTGCAAGGCACAAGAACATGATTCCCATTTACACCACTTTCTGAAGCCTACCTCTGCTTTCAGTAGACACCAAACTGATACTCACCGGTTAACATATTGACACAGCCTCGTTTCTGTAAAGGAAGACCAAAAAAAAAAATCAGATGGAGAACTTCCGTGCTACATTATCTCATGAGTTTATTGCAAAATGACTAAATTCTATCAATCGCAAACTACCGTTGTGTGTTCTGACTTACCATCTACTAATGTTTCGTTGCACTATTGCCAAAGAAGATGAAGCAAGAAGAGAAGGGAAAACAATTATCAACAGCTTCCCTTGGGATTTAAAACAACTCATAAGCCATCTAAAACAATGAAGTACTTACGAAACCGACGGGGCGGGGAGGCGTGCAGTCTGAAGAGAAGCCAAGAAAAAAGAGACTTCTGTCAATAGGAGGCCACTGGCATGTGGCTTACATTCACATACATTTTGTCAGAATTCTTTTGTTTTACTTTGGTCATGCCATACCTTCTGGTGGTGACTGTAGAAGTTGGTCTACGCTTGACTTGAGCTCCACTTCAAGTTCAGATGGGAGAACTGCCAGAGCCGACTTCAGGCCTTTCAATCTGAAGAAACATACAAAACGCAGATTTTCAATGCACAGTTCTACAGACTGCACAAAAACATGAAACCAGAGGAGCCAGATTTCTCCTCACATTGCATTGTAAGAGTCACAGGTGAGGTTGGTGGGGATCACCACCAGAACTGAGGGACGGAAGCTGGCCAGCAGGACCACGAGATTGATTTGAAACCACAGCTCGTAGTCACTCGTTTGGAAGAGGGGGAATTTGGGAGCCAGACCAGTCAAAGTCAGGTTCAGCATTGTGTCTCGGACGTCCGCGTTTGCGATGTAGGTTATGTTTTCCTGGGCGAGGGAGGGAAACAGACACTTTTAGCATCTTCTAGCATGGCCGTCTTGTTGAAAAGCATTACATTCGTGGCCATTTAGGATAATCAGGCTCATCAAAAACAAAAAAAAACACTCACCTCTTTGCTGACCTCCACAAATTTTTCAAAGAATTTCTCAAGCTGCTCCTCGTCTGGGGATTTTAGGACGCTGCTCAACACCTCCTTCACCACGGTCACATTTTCAAGAGCACCGGTGGACGGATCCAACAGCAGCTCTGCTTTCTGATCGGGTGACAGGGTTTCCAGAGATGCCAGCTAAGGTGAACAAAACACCAGGAAAAAATTGCACGTGACTGTCAGAGCTCTGCTTTCTGCCCAACACTAAGCACGAGTACCGGTGCCAATCAAAGGCTCTCTTAAAGCTGTTTGACAACAAAAACATAACAGAAGGTAGGTATTTTACCACGCTGACGTTCAAGTCCTTAAGGTCTGAGTAACTGGCCACTGTGGTGAACGGGCCCAAGTTGGCTTCAAGCCATTTAGCATCGCTGCTAACGTTCTGTCTGCATTCTGTTTTTAAAGATAGGAGTGGAGAAAGATCAGTCTGCATCCCTGCACTGTTATGAAGTGGACATACAACTACGGTGAGCTGTCAGCTGGAGAAAAAAAAAAAAATACTGCAACGCACTCTATTCTGGCAATAGAGGGATGCCGCCAAAGCGTGCTCTGGGAAGGCCTACCTGGACTGCTAAATTGGGTGGCAAATTTCTTCAGGTGCTCCACCAGAACTTTGGTTATCTCCTGCGTCCTGATGAGTGTCATGTCGGGGAACACAGATCCCAGTCCTTTAACGCTGCAACACAAAGCCACAGAGGGTGATTATGTGGACGGATTGGTGCAGATCTACAAACTTCCTGTCTCCAAATTCAGGCACTCACATCACATGGTAGTTGGTGCAGCTGATGTCAGCTGTGACTGTGACCAGCATTTCTGCGGTGAAACTGGGGAGGATAGGGATGAGCTTCACAGTGAACCACACAACCCAGACAGAGGCCTCAAATTTCTGGATCTCCGATCTGATGATTACGAAGGTTCGGTTCATCATCACGTCTCTCACAGCAGGGGTGATATCAGGAATCTGCAGAAACACAAAACCAGGGTTGTGAACGGCACTGTAAGAGAGCAGCGTACTTTGGGCTATTCTCCATGGCATCATTGCCGTCTCTGTCAGACACTTTCACTTATCCACTTGCCTCATGAGCTGTGCTCAGCGCCGTCAGAAACTCCTCTACGTTCTTGAAAGCGCCGCCTTCCTCCAGTCGGTCGAACACAGCGCTGATCTGATTGGTGTTGTTCAGTACTCCAGAGCTCAGTGTGAGTTCAGCTACTTGGGTAGGGGTCAGCAGTGCCAATGATTCAAACTGAAACACATCACGGACAACAGAAGTTATGACAGATGAAGCAGTTTATTAAAGAAATAAAACAAGATAATGACAGATGACATAAGCAACTGCAACAGGCCAAAAGTTACTCACACTGGAGAAATTTTCATTCAGGGACTTCAAATCCTCCAAGGTGGCAAAGCTGGAGAAATTGCCAAAGTTCTTCTCAAGCCAGTCGGCACTGCTCGTGGTTTTGGAAAGACAGGCAGGATCTGGATTGAACACAGAGCATTGGGAGAATTCATTGGAACACCAGTGAATTGTGAGCAATCTGAAATAACTGTGACAAGCTGAAACGAGGAAGGACGCTTAGGGAACTACAGCACGAGGAATGACAGCTCAAGACAGCGATAGCACTAAAAAGTACCTGTTAGGTCATCTCTCGACAGGAAGCGATGGACAAATTGAGCGAAGACGGCCTGTTTTTGCTCCTCCGCCATGAGGGATGCTTGACGCCCGAGAGCCTGCACCCTGAATCAGGAAAGATCAGCGGCCGTTACGGATTGCCCAGCTTTACTCTGCTAAACACCACTTGAGGATTTCCACAGCACTGAGCATACTTACACAACTTGGTAGGTGTCGCAACTGAAGTTCTTGGAGCTGAGGCAGGACAGAAAGTCCCTAGAGACTGCTGACAAAAATGGTCTCAGCCTGTCCTGGAACCAGGCGGCAACGAAGCTGGCATCCGTCAGCTGTGCAGCGCTGAAGTTGTTGACTTTCACCTCTCCAATGGCATCGAGAACACGGGACTGAGGCTGACTGTTGCTTAGGGTCTGCGAAAACAATGGGGCATGTCAATTCAGAGCTCCGAGGCAGCGTTGTATTTTCTGTTCCAGAAAAAGCAGGGGTGTCGCCTACCTTGTCGGAGATCTTTGACAGAGCATCCTCCAGGACCCCTGCGACTTTCTGGAAGAACAGCTTCCACGTCTCTGTGCTGTCGCTCATGCCGCTTGACGCCTTGCAAGTCAGCAGCGTGGAGATGTCATCAGAGGACAGAGATGATGCAACCTTGAAAGAGGTGGAGAGACTTAGGCAGTCAGAGACACAGGACACTTTGCAAAGACAAGCACTCGGGTACACAGCTCATGGAGGACTTACCGAAGAGCAGGCATATTCAGAGATGCTGAAGTCGCACAGCTGAGCTGAGAAATTAGCAGACGAATGCTGAGCCTCAAGTTGATCACTGCAAGGCACAAGAACATGATTCCCATTTACACCACTTTCTGAAGCCTACCTCTGCTTTCAGTAGACACCAAACTGATACTCACCGGTTAACATATTGACACAGCCTCGTTTCTGTAAAGGAAGACCAAAAAAAAAAATCAGATGGAGAACTTCCGTGCTACATTATCTCATGAGTTTATTGCAAAATGACTAAATTCTATCAATCGCAAACTACCGTTGTGTGTTCTGACTTACCATCTACTAATGTTTCGTTGCACTATTGCCAAAGAAGATGAAGCAAGAAGAGAAGGGAAAACAATTATCAACAGCTTCCCTTGGGATTTAAAACAACTCATAAGCCATCTAAAACAATGAAGTACTTACGAAACCGACGGGGCGGGGAGGCGTGCAGTCTGAAGAGAAGCCAAGAAAAAAGAGACTTCTGTCAATAGGAGGCCACTGGCATGTGGCTTACATTCACATACATTTTGTCAGAATTCTTTTGTTTTACTTTGGTCATGCCATACCTTCTGGTGGTGACTGTAGAAGTTGGTCTACGCTTGACTTGAGCTCCACTTCAAGTTCAGATGGGAGAACTGCCAGAGCCGACTTCAGGCCTTTCAATCTGAAGAAACATACAAAACGCAGATTTTCAATGCACAGTTCTACAGACTGCACAAAAACATGAAACCAGAGGAGCCAGATTTCTCCTCACATTGCATTGTAAGAGTCACAGGTGAGGTTGGTGGGGATCACCACCAGAACTGAGGGACGGAAGCTGGCCAGCAGGACCACGAGATTGATTTGAAACCACAGCTCGTAGTCACTCGTTTGGAAGAGGGGGAATTTGGGAGCCAGACCAGTCAAAGTCAGGTTCAGCATTGTGTCTCGGACGTCCGCGTTTGCGATGTAGGTTATGTTTTCCTGGGCGAGGGAGGGAAACAGACACTTTTAGCATCTTCTAGCATGGCCGTCTTGTTGAAAAGCATTACATTCGTGGCCATTTAGGATAATCAGGCTCATCAAAAACAAAAAAAAACACTCACCTCTTTGCTGACCTCCACAAATTTTTCAAAGAATTTCTCAAGCTGCTCCTCATCTGGGGATTTTAGGACGCTGCTCAACACCTCCTTCACCACGGTCACATTTTCAAGAGCACCGGTGGACGGATCCAACAGCAGCTCTGCTTTCTGATCGGGTGACAGGGTTTCCAGAGATGCCAGCTAAGGTGAACAAAACACCAGGAAAAAATTGCACGTGACTGTCAGAGCTCTGCTTTCTGCCCAACACTAAGCACGAGTACCGGTGCCAATCAAAGGCTCTCTTAAAGCTGTTTGACAACAAAAACATAACAGAAGGTAGGTATTTTACCACGCTGACGTTCAAGTCCTTAAGGTCTGAGTAACTGGCCACTGTGGTGAACGGGCCCAAGTTGGCTTCAAGCCATTTAGCATCGCTGCTAACGTTCTGTCTGCATTCTGTTTTTAAAGATAGGAGTGGAGAAAGATCAGTCTGCATCCCTGCACTGTTATGAAGTGGACATACAACTACGGTGAGCTGTCAGCTGGAGAAAAAAAAAAAAATACTGCAACGCACTCTATTCTGGCAATAGAGGGATGCCGCCAAAGCGTGCTCTGGGAAGGCCTACCTGGACTGCTAAATTGGGTGGCAAATTTCTTCAGGTGCTCCACCAGAACTTTGGTTATCTCCTGCGTCCTGATGAGTGTCATGTCGGGGAACACAGATCCCAGTCCTTTAACGCTGCAACACAAAGCCACAGAGGGTGATTATGTGGACGGATTGGTGCAGATCTACAAACTTCCTGTCTCCAAATTCAGGCACTCACATCACATGGTAGTTGGTGCAGCTGATGTCAGCTGTGACTGTGACCAGCATTTCTGCGGTGAAACTGGGGAGGATAGGGATGAGCTTCACAGTGAACCACACAACCCAGACAGAGGCCTCAAATTTCTGGATCTCCGATCTGATGATTACGAAGGTTCGGTTCATCATCACGTCTCTCACAGCAGGGGTGATATCAGGAATCTGCAGAAACACAAAACCAGGGTTGTGAACGGCACTGTAAGAGAGCAGCGTACTTTGGGCTATTCTCCATGGCATCATTGCCGTCTCTGTCAGACACTTTCACTTATCCACTTGCCTCATGAGCTGTGCTCAGCGCCGTCAGAAACTCCTCTACGTTCTTGAAAGCGCCGCCTTCCTCCAGTCGGTCGAACACAGCGCTGATCTGATTGGTGTTGTTCAGTACTCCAGAGCTCAGTGTGAGTTCAGCTACTTGGGTAGGGGTCAGCAGTGCCAATGATTCAAACTGAAACACATCACGGACAACAGAAGTTATGACAGATGAAGCAGTTTATTAAAGAAATAAAACAAGATAATGACAGATGACATAAGCAACTGCAACAGGCCAAAAGTTACTCACACTGGAGAAATTTTCATTCAGGGACTTCAAATCCTCCAAGGTGGCAAAGCTGGAGAAATTGCCAAAGTTCTTCTCAAGCCAGTCGGCACTGCTCGTGGTTTTGGAAAGACAGGCAGGATCTGGATTGAACACAGAGCATTGGGAGAATTCATTGGAACACCAGTGAATTGTGAGCAATCTGAAATAACTGTGACAAGCTGAAACGAGGAAGGACGCTTAGGGAACTACAGCACGAGGAATGACAGCTCAAGACAGCGATAGCACTAAAAAGTACCTGTTAGGTCATCTCTCGACAGGAAGCGATGGACAAATTGAGCGAAGACGGCCTGTTTTTGCTCCTCCGCCATGAGGGATGCTTGACGCCCGAGAGCCTGCACCCTGAATCAGGAAAGATCAGCGGCCGTTACGGATTGCCCAGCTTTACTCTGCTAAACACCACTTGAGGATTTCCACAGCACTGAGCATACTTACACAACTTGGTAGGTGTCGCAACTGAAGTTCTTGGAGCTGAGGCAGGACAGAAAGTCCCTAGAGACTGCTGACAAAAATGGTCTCAGCCTGTCCTGGAACCAGGCGGCAACGAAGCTGGCATCCGTCAGCTGTGCAGCGCTGAAGTTGTTGACTTTCACCTCTCCAATGGCATCGAGAACACGGGACTGAGGCTGACTGTTGCTTAGGGTCTGCGAAAACAATGGGGCATGTCAATTCAGAGCTCCGAGGCAGCGTTGTATTTTCTGTTCCAGAAAAAGCAGGGGTGTCGCCTACCTTGTCGGAGATCTTTGACAGAGCATCCTCCAGGACCCCTGCGACTTTCTGGAAGAACAGCTTCCACGTCTCTGTGCTGTCGCTCATGCCGCTTGACGCCTTGCAAGTCAGCAGCGTGGAGATGTCATCAGAGGACAGAGATGATGCAACCTTGAAAGAGGTGGAGAGACTTAGGCAGTCAGAGACACAGGACACTTTGCAAAGACAAGCACTCGGGTACACAGCTCATGGAGGACTTACCGAAGAGCAGGCATATTCAGAGATGCTGAAGTCGCACAGCTGAGCTGAGAAATTAGCAGACGAATGCTGAGCCTCAAGTTGATCACTGCAAGGCACAAGAACATGATTCCCATTTACACCACTTTCTGAAGCCTACCTCTGCTTTCAGTAGACACCAAACTGATACTCACCGGTTAACATATTGACACAGCCTCGTTTCTGTAAAGGAAGACCAAAAAAAAAAATCAGATGGAGAACTTCCGTGCTACATTATCTCATGAGTTTATTGCAAAATGACTAAATTCTATCAATCGCAAACTACCGTTGTGTGTTCTGACTTACCATCTACTAATGTTTCGTTGCACTATTGCCAAAGAAGATGAAGCAAGAAGAGAAGGGAAAACAATTATCAACAGCTTCCCTTGGGATTTAAAACAACTCATAAGCCATCTAAAACAATGAAGTACTTACGAAACCGACGGGGCGGGGAGGCGTGCAGTCTGAAGAGAAGCCAAGAAAAAAGAGACTTCTGTCAATAGGAGGCCACTGGCATGTGGCTTACATTCACATACATTTTGTCAGAATTCTTTTGTTTTACTTTGGTCATGCCATACCTTCTGGTGGTGACTGTAGAAGTTGGTCTACGCTTGACTTGAGCTCCACTTCAAGTTCAGATGGGAGAACTGCCAGAGCCGACTTCAGGCCTTTCAATCTGAAGAAACATACAAAACGCAGATTTTCAATGCACAGTTCTACAGACTGCACAAAAACATGAAACCAGAGGAGCCAGATTTCTCCTCACATTGCATTGTAAGAGTCACAGGTGAGGTTGGTGGGGATCACCACCAGAACTGAGGGACGGAAGCTGGCCAGCAGGACCACGAGATTGATTTGAAACCACAGCTCGTAGTCACTCGTTTGGAAGAGGGGGAATTTGGGAGCCAGACCAGTCAAAGTCAGGTTCAGCATTGTGTCTCGGACGTCCGCGTTTGCGATGTAGGTTATGTTTTCCTGGGCGAGGGAGGGAAACAGACACTTTTAGCATCTTCTAGCATGGCCGTCTTGTTGAAAAGCATTACATTCGTGGCCATTTAGGATAATCAGGCTCATCAAAAACAAAAAAAAACACTCACCTCTTTGCTGACCTCCACAAATTTTTCAAAGAATTTCTCAAGCTGCTCCTCATCTGGGGATTTTAGGACGCTGCTCAACACCTCCTTCACCACGGTCACATTTTCAAGAGCACCGGTGGACGGATCCAACAGCAGCTCTGCTTTCTGATCGGGTGACAGGGTTTCCAGAGATGCCAGCTAAGGTGAACAAAACACCAGGAAAAAATTGCACGTGACTGTCAGAGCTCTGCTTTCTGCCCAACACTAAGCACGAGTACCGGTGCCAATCAAAGGCTCTCTTAAAGCTGTTTGACAACAAAAACATAACAGAAGGTAGGTATTTTACCACGCTGACGTTCAAGTCCTTAAGGTCTGAGTAACTGGCCACTGTGGTGAACGGGCCCAAGTTGGCTTCAAGCCATTTAGCATCGCTGCTAACGTTCTGTCTGCATTCTGTTTTTAAAGATAGGAGTGGAGAAAGATCAGTCTGCATCCCTGCACTGTTATGAAGTGGACATACAACTACGGTGAGCTGTCAGCTGGAGAAAAAAAAAAAAATACTGCAACGCACTCTATTCTGGCAATAGAGGGATGCCGCCAAAGCGTGCTCTGGGAAGGCCTACCTGGACTGCTAAATTGGGTGGCAAATTTCTTCAGGTGCTCCACCAGAACTTTGGTTATCTCCTGCGTCCTGATGAGTGTCATGTCGGGGAACACAGATCCCAGTCCTTTAACGCTGCAACACAAAGCCACAGAGGGTGATTATGTGGACGGATTGGTGCAGATCTACAAACTTCCTGTCTCCAAATTCAGGCACTCACATCACATGGTAGTTGGTGCAGCTGATGTCAGCTGTGACTGTGACCAGCATTTCTGCGGTGAAACTGGGGAGGATAGGGATGAGCTTCACAGTGAACCACACAACCCAGACAGAGGCCTCAAATTTCTGGATCTCCGATCTGATGATTACGAAGGTTCGGTTCATCATCACGTCTCTCACAGCAGGGGTGATATCAGGAATCTGCAGAAACACAAAACCAGGGTTGTGAACGGCACTGTAAGAGAGCAGCGTACTTTGGGCTATTCTCCATGGCATCATTGCCGTCTCTGTCAGACACTTTCACTTATCCACTTGCCTCATGAGCTGTGCTCAGCGCCGTCAGAAACTCCTCTACGTTCTTGAAAGCGCCGCCTTCCTCCAGTCGGTCGAACACAGCGCTGATCTGATTGGTGTTGTTCAGTACTCCAGAGCTCAGTGTGAGTTCAGCTACTTGGGTAGGGGTCAGCAGTGCCAATGATTCAAACTGAAACACATCACGGACAACAGAAGTTATGACAGATGAAGCAGTTTATTAAAGAAATAAAACAAGATAATGACAGATGACATAAGCAACTGCAACAGGCCAAAAGTTACTCACACTGGAGAAATTTTCATTCAGGGACTTCAAATCCTCCAAGGTGGCAAAGCTGGAGAAATTGCCAAAGTTCTTCTCAAGCCAGTCGGCACTGCTCGTGGTTTTGGAAAGACAGGCAGGATCTGGATTGAACACAGAGCATTGGGAGAATTCATTGGAACACCAGTGAATTGTGAGCAATCTGAAATAACTGTGACAAGCTGAAACGAGGAAGGACGCTTAGGGAACTACAGCACGAGGAATGACAGCTCAAGACAGCGATAGCACTAAAAAGTACCTGTTAGGTCATCTCTCGACAGGAAGCGATGGACAAATTGAGCGAAGACGGCCTGTTTTTGCTCCTCCGCCATGAGGGATGCTTGACGCCCGAGAGCCTGCACCCTGAATCAGGAAAGATCAGCGGCCGTTACGGATTGCCCAGCTTTACTCTGCTAAACACCACTTGAGGATTTCCACAGCACTGAGCATACTTACACAACTTGGTAGGTGTCGCAACTGAAGTTCTTGGAGCTGAGGCAGGACAGAAAGTCCCTAGAGACTGCTGACAAAAATGGTCTCAGCCTGTCCTGGAACCAGGCGGCAACGAAGCTGGCATCCGTCAGCTGTGCAGCGCTGAAGTTGTTGACTTTCACCTCTCCAATGGCATCGAGAACACGGGACTGAGGCTGACTGTTGCTTAGGGTCTGCGAAAACAATGGGGCATGTCAATTCAGAGCTCCGAGGCAGCGTTGTATTTTCTGTTCCAGAAAAAGCAGGGGTGTCGCCTACCTTGTCGGAGATCTTTGACAGAGCATCCTCCAGGACCCCTGCGACTTTCTGGAAGAACAGCTTCCACGTCTCTGTGCTGTCGCTCATGCCGCTTGACGCCTTGCAAGTCAGCAGCGTGGAGATGTCATCAGAGGACAGAGATGATGCAACCTTGAAAGAGGTGGAGAGACTTAGGCAGTCAGAGACACAGGACACTTTGCAAAGACAAGCACTCGGGTACACAGCTCATGGAGGACTTACCGAAGAGCAGGCATATTCAGAGATGCTGAAGTCGCACAGCTGAGCTGAGAAATTAGCAGACGAATGCTGAGCCTCAAGTTGATCACTGCAAGGCACAAGAACATGATTCCCATTTACACCACTTTCTGAAGCCTACCTCTGCTTTCAGTAGACACCAAACTGATACTCACCGGTTAACATATTGACACAGCCTCGTTTCTGTAAAGGAAGACCAAAAAAAAAAATCAGATGGAGAACTTCCGTGCTACATTATCTCATGAGTTTATTGCAAAATGACTAAATTCTATCAATCGCAAACTACCGTTGTGTGTTCTGACTTACCATCTACTAATGTTTCGTTGCACTATTGCCAAAGAAGATGAAGCAAGAAGAGAAGGGAAAACAATTATCAACAGCTTCCCTTGGGATTTAAAACAACTCATAAGCCATCTAAAACAATGAAGTACTTACGAAACCGACGGGGCGGGGAGGCGTGCAGTCTGAAGAGAAGCCAAGAAAAAAGAGACTTCTGTCAATAGGAGGCCACTGGCATGTGGCTTACATTCACATACATTTTGTCAGAATTCTTTTGTTTTACTTTGGTCATGCCATACCTTCTGGTGGTGACTGTAGAAGTTGGTCTACGCTTGACTTGAGCTCCACTTCAAGTTCAGATGGGAGAACTGCCAGAGCCGACTTCAGGCCTTTCAATCTGAAGAAACATACAAAACGCAGATTTTCAATGCACAGTTCTACAGACTGCACAAAAACATGAAACCAGAGGAGCCAGATTTCTCCTCACATTGCATTGTAAGAGTCACAGGTGAGGTTGGTGGGGATCACCACCAGAACTGAGGGACGGAAGCTGGCCAGCAGGACCACGAGATTGATTTGAAACCACAGCTCGTAGTCACTCGTTTGGAAGAGGGGGAATTTGGGAGCCAGACCAGTCAAAGTCAGGTTCAGCATTGTGTCTCGGACGTCCGCGTTTGCGATGTAGGTTATGTTTTCCTGGGCGAGGGAGGGAAACAGACACTTTTAGCATCTTCTAGCATGGCCGTCTTGTTGAAAAGCATTACATTCGTGGCCATTTAGGATAATCAGGCTCATCAAAAACAAAAAAAAACACTCACCTCTTTGCTGACCTCCACAAATTTTTCAAAGAATTTCTCAAGCTGCTCCTCATCTGGGGATTTTAGGACGCTGCTCAACACCTCCTTCACCACGGTCACATTTTCAAGAGCACCGGTGGACGGATCCAACAGCAGCTCTGCTTTCTGATCGGGTGACAGGGTTTCCAGAGATGCCAGCTAAGGTGAACAAAACACCAGGAAAAAATTGCACGTGACTGTCAGAGCTCTGCTTTCTGCCCAACACTAAGCACGAGTACCGGTGCCAATCAAAGGCTCTCTTAAAGCTGTTTGACAACAAAAACATAACAGAAGGTAGGTATTTTACCACGCTGACGTTCAAGTCCTTAAGGTCTGAGTAACTGGCCACTGTGGTGAACGGGCCCAAGTTGGCTTCAAGCCATTTAGCATCGCTGCTAACGTTCTGTCTGCATTCTGTTTTTAAAGATAGGAGTGGAGAAAGATCAGTCTGCATCCCTGCACTGTTATGAAGTGGACATACAACTACGGTGAGCTGTCAGCTGGAGAAAAAAAAAAAAATACTGCAACGCACTCTATTCTGGCAATAGAGGGATGCCGCCAAAGCGTGCTCTGGGAAGGCCTACCTGGACTGCTAAATTGGGTGGCAAATTTCTTCAGGTGCTCCACCAGAACTTTGGTTATCTCCTGCGTCCTGATGAGTGTCATGTCGGGGAACACAGATCCCAGTCCTTTAACGCTGCAACACAAAGCCACAGAGGGTGATTATGTGGACGGATTGGTGCAGATCTACAAACTTCCTGTCTCCAAATTCAGGCACTCACATCACATGGTAGTTGGTGCAGCTGATGTCAGCTGTGACTGTGACCAGCATTTCTGCGGTGAAACTGGGGAGGATAGGGATGAGCTTCACAGTGAACCACACAACCCAGACAGAGGCCTCAAATTTCTGGATCTCCGATCTGATGATTACGAAGGTTCGGTTCATCATCACGTCTCTCACAGCAGGGGTGATATCAGGAATCTGCAGAAACACAAAACCAGGGTTGTGAACGGCACTGTAAGAGAGCAGCGTACTTTGGGCTATTCTCCATGGCATCATTGCCGTCTCTGTCAGACACTTTCACTTATCCACTTGCCTCATGAGCTGTGCTCAGCGCCGTCAGAAACTCCTCTACGTTCTTGAAAGCGCCGCCTTCCTCCAGTCGGTCGAACACAGCGCTGATCTGATTGGTGTTGTTCAGTACTCCAGAGCTCAGTGTGAGTTCAGCTACTTGGGTAGGGGTCAGCAGTGCCAATGATTCAAACTGAAACACATCACGGACAACAGAAGTTATGACAGATGAAGCAGTTTATTAAAGAAATAAAACAAGATAATGACAGATGACATAAGCAACTGCAACAGGCCAAAAGTTACTCACACTGGAGAAATTTTCATTCAGGGACTTCAAATCCTCCAAGGTGGCAAAGCTGGAGAAATTGCCAAAGTTCTTCTCAAGCCAGTCGGCACTGCTCGTGGTTTTGGAAAGACAGGCAGGATCTGGATTGAACACAGAGCATTGGGAGAATTCATTGGAACACCAGTGAATTGTGAGCAATCTGAAATAACTGTGACAAGCTGAAACGAGGAAGGACGCTTAGGGAACTACAGCACGAGGAATGACAGCTCAAGACAGCGATAGCACTAAAAAGTACCTGTTAGGTCATCTCTCGACAGGAAGCGATGGACAAATTGAGCGAAGACGGCCTGTTTTTGCTCCTCCGCCATGAGGGATGCTTGACGCCCGAGAGCCTGCACCCTGAATCAGGAAAGATCAGCGGCCGTTACGGATTGCCCAGCTTTACTCTGCTAAACACCACTTGAGGATTTCCACAGCACTGAGCATACTTACACAACTTGGTAGGTGTCGCAACTGAAGTTCTTGGAGCTGAGGCAGGACAGAAAGTCCCTAGAGACTGCTGACAAAAATGGTCTCAGCCTGTCCTGGAACCAGGCGGCAACGAAGCTGGCATCCGTCAGCTGTGCAGCGCTGAAGTTGTTGACTTTCACCTCTCCAATGGCATCGAGAACACGGGACTGAGGCTGACTGTTGCTTAGGGTCTGCGAAAACAATGGGGCATGTCAATTCAGAGCTCCGAGGCAGCGTTGTATTTTCTGTTCCAGAAAAAGCAGGGGTGTCGCCTACCTTGTCGGAGATCTTTGACAGAGCATCCTCCAGGACCCCTGCGACTTTCTGGAAGAACAGCTTCCACGTCTCTGTGCTGTCGCTCATGCCGCTTGACGCCTTGCAAGTCAGCAGCGTGGAGATGTCATCAGAGGACAGAGATGATGCAACCTTGAAAGAGGTGGAGAGACTTAGGCAGTCAGAGACACAGGACACTTTGCAAAGACAAGCACTCGGGTACACAGCTCATGGAGGACTTACCGAAGAGCAGGCATATTCAGAGATGCTGAAGTCGCACAGCTGAGCTGAGAAATTAGCAGACGAATGCTGAGCCTCAAGTTGATCACTGCAAGGCACAAGAACATGATTCCCATTTACACCACTTTCTGAAGCCTACCTCTGCTTTCAGTAGACACCAAACTGATACTCACCGGTTAACATATTGACACAGCCTCGTTTCTGTAAAGGAAGACCAAAAAAAAAAATCAGATGGAGAACTTCCGTGCTACATTATCTCATGAGTTTATTGCAAAATGACTAAATTCTATCAATCGCAAACTACCGTTGTGTGTTCTGACTTACCATCTACTAATGTTTCGTTGCACTATTGCCAAAGAAGATGAAGCAAGAAGAGAAGGGAAAACAATTATCAACAGCTTCCCTTGGGATTTAAAACAACTCATAAGCCATCTAAAACAATGAAGTACTTACGAAACCGACGGGGCGGGGAGGCGTGCAGTCTGAAGAGAAGCCAAGAAAAAAGAGACTTCTGTCAATAGGAGGCCACTGGCATGTGGCTTACATTCACATACATTTTGTCAGAATTCTTTTGTTTTACTTTGGTCATGCCATACCTTCTGGTGGTGACTGTAGAAGTTGGTCTACGCTTGACTTGAGCTCCACTTCAAGTTCAGATGGGAGAACTGCCAGAGCCGACTTCAGGCCTTTCAATCTGAAGAAACATACAAAATGCAGATTTTCAATGCACAGTTCTACAGACTGCACAAAAACATGAAACCAGAGGAGCCAGATTTCTCCTCACATTGCATTGTAAGAGTCACAGGTGAGGTTGGTGGGGATCACCACCAGAACTGAGGGACGGAAGCTGGCCAGCAGGACCACGAGATTGATTTGAAACCACAGCTCGTAGTCACTCGTTTGGAAGAGGGGGAATTTGGGAGCCAGACCAGTCAAAGTCAGGTTCAGCATTGTGTCTCGGACGTCCGCGTTTGCGATGTAGGTTATGTTTTCCTGGGCGAGGGAGGGAAACAGACACTTTTAGCATCTTCTAGCATGGCCGTCTTGTTGAAAAGCATTACATTCGTGGCCATTTAGGATAATCAGGCTCATCAAAAACAAAAAAAAACACTCACCTCTTTGCTGACCTCCACAAATTTTTCAAAGAATTTCTCAAGCTGCTCCTCGTCTGGGGATTTTAGGACGCTGCTCAACACCTCCTTCACCACGGTCACATTTTCAAGAGCACCGGTGGACGGATCCAACAGCAGCTCTGCTTTCTGATCGGGTGACAGGGTTTCCAGAGATGCCAACTAAGGTGAACAAAACACCAGGAAAAAATTGCACGTGACTGTCAGAGCTCTGCTTTCTGCCCAACACTAAGCACGAGTACCGGTGCCAATCAAAGGCTCTCTTAAAGCTGTTTGACAACAAAAACATAACAGAAGGTAGGTATTTTACCACGCTGACGTTCAAGTCCTTAAGGTCTGAGTAACTGGCCACTGTGGTGAACGGGCCCAAGTTGGCTTCAAGCCATTTAGCATCGCTGCTAACGTTCTGTCTGCATTCTGTTTTTAAAGATAGGAGTGGAGAAAGATCAGTCTGCATCCCTGCACTGTTATGAAGTGGACATACAACTACGGTGAGCTGTCAGCTGGAGAAAAAAAAAAAAATACTGCAACGCACTCTATTCTGGCAATAGAGGGATGCCGCCAAAGCGTGCTCTGGGAAGGCCTACCTGGACTGCTAAATTGGGTGGCAAATTTCTTCAGGTGCTCCACCAGAACTTTGGTTATCTCCTGCGTCCTGATGAGTGTCATGTCGGGGAACACAGATCCCAGTCCTTTAACGCTGCAACACAAAGCCACAGAGGGTGATTATGTGGACGGATTGGTGCAGATCTACAAACTTCCTGTCTCCAAATTCAGGCACTCACATCACATGGTAGTTGGTGCAGCTGATGTCAGCTGTGACTGTGACCAGCATTTCTGCGGTGAAACTGGGGAGGATAGGGATGAGCTTCACAGTGAACCACACAACCCAGACAGAGGCCTCAAATTTCTGGATCTCCGATCTGATGATTACGAAGGTTCGGTTCATCATCACGTCTCTCACAGCAGGGGTGATATCAGGAATCTGCAGAAACACAAAACCAGGGTTGTGAACGGCACTGTAAGAGAGCAGCGTACTTTGGGCTATTCTCCATGGCATCATTGCCGTCTCTGTCAGACACTTTCACTTATCCACTTGCCTCATGAGCTGTGCTCAGCGCCGTCAGAAACTCCTCTACGTTCTTGAAAGCGCCGCCTTCCTCCAGTCGGTCGAACACAGCGCTGATCTGATTGGTGTTGTTCAGTACTCCAGAGCTCAGTGTGAGTTCAGCTACTTGGGTAGGGGTCAGCAGTGCCAATGATTCAAACTGAAACACATCACGGACAACAGAAGTTATGACAGATGAAGCAGTTTATTAAAGAAATAAAACAAGATAATGACAGATGACATAAGCAACTGCAACAGGCCAAAAGTTACTCACACTGGAGAAATTTTCATTCAGGGACTTCAAATCCTCCAAGGTGGCAAAGCTGGAGAAATTGCCAAAGTTCTTCTCAAGCCAGTCGGCACTGCTCGTGGTTTTGGAAAGACAGGCAGGATCTGGATTGAACACAGAGCATTGGGAGAATTCATTGGAACACCAGTGAATTGTGAGCAATCTGAAATAACTGTGACAAGCTGAAACGAGGAAGGACGCTTAGGGAACTACAGCACGAGGAATGACAGCTCAAGACAGCGATAGCACTAAAAAGTACCTGTTAGGTCATCTCTCGACAGGAAGCGATGGACAAATTGAGCGAAGACGGCCTGTTTTTGCTCCTCCGCCATGAGGGATGCTTGACGCCCGAGAGCCTGCACCCTGAATCAGGAAAGATCAGCGGCCGTTACGGATTGCCCAGCTTTACTCTGCTAAACACCACTTGAGGATTTCCACAGCACTGAGCATACTTACACAACTTGGTAGGTGTCGCAACTGAAGTTCTTGGAGCTGAGGCAGGACAGAAAGTCCCTAGAGACTGCTGACAAAAATGGTCTCAGCCTGTCCTGGAACCAGGCGGCAACGAAGCTGGCATCCGTCAGCTGTGCAGCGCTGAAGTTGTTGACTTTCACCTCTCCAATGGCATCGAGAAGACGGGACTGAGGCTGACTGTTGCTTAGGGTCTGCGAAAACAATGGGGCATGTCAATTCAGAGCTCCGAGGCAGCGTTGTATTTTCTGTTCCAGAAAAAGCAGGGGTGTCGCCTACCTTGTCGGAGATCTTTGACAGAGCATCCTCCAGGACCCCTGCGACTTTCTGGAAGAACAGCTTCCACGTCTCTGTGCTGTCGCTCATGCCGCTTGACGCCTTGCAAGTCAGCAGCGTGGAGATGTCATCAGAGGACAGAGATGATGCAACCTTGAAAGAGGTGGAGAGACTTAGGCAGTCAGAGACACAGGACACTTTGCAAAGACAAGCACTCGGGTACACAGCTCATGGAGGACTTACCGAAGAGCAGGCATATTCAGAGATGCTGAAGTCGCACAGCTGAGCTGAGAAATTAGCAGACGAATGCTGAGCCTCAAGTTGATCACTGCAAGGCACAAGAACATGATTCCCATTTACACCACTTTCTGAAGCCTACCTCTGCTTTCAGTAGACACCAAACTGATACTCACCGGTTAACATATTGACACAGCCTCGTTTCTGTAAAGGAAGACCAAAAAAAAAAATCAGATGGAGAACTTCCGTGCTACATTATCTCATGAGTTTATTGCAAAATGACTAAATTCTATCAATCGCAAACTACCGTTGTGTGTTCTGACTTACCATCTACTAATGTTTCGTTGCACTATTGCCAAAGAAGATGAAGCAAGAAGAGAAGGGAAAACAATTATCAACAGCTTCCCTTGGGATTTAAAACAACTCATAAGCCATCTAAAACAATGAAGTACTTACGAAACCGACGGGGCGGGGAGGCGTGCAGTCTGAAGAGAAGCCAAGAAAAAAGAGACTTCTGTCAATAGGAGGCCACTGGCATGTGGCTTACATTCACATACATTTTGTCAGAATTCTTTTGTTTTACTTTGGTCATGCCATACCTTCTGGTGGTGACTGTAGAAGTTGGTCTACGCTTGACTTGAGCTCCACTTCAAGTTCAGATGGGAGAACTGCCAGAGCCGACTTCAGGCCTTTCAATCTGAAGAAACATACAAAACGCAGATTTTCAATGCACAGTTCTACAGACTGCACAAAAACATGAAACCAGAGGAGCCAGATTTCTCCTCACATTGCATTGTAAGAGTCACAGGTGAGGTTGGTGGGGATCACCACCAGAACTGAGGGACGGAAGCTGGCCAGCAGGACCACGAGATTGATTTGAAACCACAGCTCGTAGTCACTCGTTTGGAAGAGGGGGAATTTGGGAGCCAGACCAGTCAAAGTCAGGTTCAGCATTGTGTCTCGGACGTCCGCGTTTGCGATGTAGGTTATGTTTTCCTGGGCGAGGGAGGGAAACAGACACTTTTAGCATCTTCTAGCATGGCCGTCTTGTTGAAAAGCATTACATTCGTGGCCATTTAGGATAATCAGGCTCATCAAAAACAAAAAAAAACACTCACCTCTTTGCTGACCTCCACAAATTTTTCAAAGAATTTCTCAAGCTGCTCCTCATCTGGGGATTTTAGGACGCTGCTCAACACCTCCTTCACCACGGTCACATTTTCAAGAGCACCGGTGGACGGATCCAACAGCAGCTCTGCTTTCTGATCGGGTGACAGGGTTTCCAGAGATGCCAGCTAAGGTGAACAAAACACCAGGAAAAAATTGCACGTGACTGTCAGAGCTCTGCTTTCTGCCCAACACTAAGCACGAGTACCGGTGCCAATCAAAGGCTCTCTTAAAGCTGTTTGACAACAAAAACATAACAGAAGGTAGGTATTTTACCACGCTGACGTTCAAGTCCTTAAGGTCTGAGTAACTGGCCACTGTGGTGAACGGGCCCAAGTTGGCTTCAAGCCATTTAGCATCGCTGCTAACGTTCTGTCTGCATTCTGTTTTTAAAGATAGGAGTGGAGAAAGATCAGTCTGCATCCCTGCACTGTTATGAAGTGGACATACAACTACGGTGAGCTGTCAGCTGGAGAAAAAAAAAAAAATACTGCAACGCACTCTATTCTGGCAATAGAGGGATGCCGCCAAAGCGTGCTCTGGGAAGGCCTACCTGGACTGCTAAATTGGGTGGCAAATTTCTTCAGGTGCTCCACCAGAACTTTGGTTATCTCCTGCGTCCTGATGAGTGTCATGTCGGGGAACACAGATCCCAGTCCTTTAACGCTGCAACACAAAGCCACAGAGGGTGATTATGTGGACGGATTGGTGCAGATCTACAAACTTCCTGTCTCCAAATTCAGGCACTCACATCACATGGTAGTTGGTGCAGCTGATGTCAGCTGTGACTGTGACCAGCATTTCTGCGGTGAAACTGGGGAGGATAGGGATGAGCTTCACAGTGAACCACACAACCCAGACAGAGGCCTCAAATTTCTGGATCTCCGATCTGATGATTACGAAGGTTCGGTTCATCATCACGTCTCTCACAGCAGGGGTGATATCAGGAATCTGCAGAAACACAAAACCAGGGTTGTGAACGGCACTGTAAGAGAGCAGCGTACTTTGGGCTATTCTCCATGGCATCATTGCCGTCTCTGTCAGACACTTTCACTTATCCACTTGCCTCATGAGCTGTGCTCAGCGCCGTCAGAAACTCCTCTACGTTCTTGAAAGCGCCGCCTTCCTCCAGTCGGTCGAACACAGCGCTGATCTGATTGGTGTTGTTCAGTACTCCAGAGCTCAGTGTGAGTTCAGCTACTTGGGTAGGGGTCAGCAGTGCCAATGATTCAAACTGAAACACATCACGGACAACAGAAGTTATGACAGATGAAGCAGTTTATTAAAGAAATAAAACAAGATAATGACAGATGACATAAGCAACTGCAACAGGCCAAAAGTTACTCACACTGGAGAAATTTTCATTCAGGGACTTCAAATCCTCCAAGGTGGCAAAGCTGGAGAAATTGCCAAAGTTCTTCTCAAGCCAGTCGGCACTGCTCGTGGTTTTGGAAAGACAGGCAGGATCTGGATTGAACACAGAGCATTGGGAGAATTCATTGGAACACCAGTGAATTGTGAGCAATCTGAAATAACTGTGACAAGCTGAAACGAGGAAGGACGCTTAGGGAACTACAGCACGAGGAATGACAGCTCAAGACAGCGATAGCACTAAAAAGTACCTGTTAGGTCATCTCTCGACAGGAAGCGATGGACAAATTGAGCGAAGACGGCCTGTTTTTGCTCCTCCGCCATGAGGGATGCTTGACGCCCGAGAGCCTGCACCCTGAATCAGGAAAGATCAGCGGCCGTTACGGATTGCCCAGCTTTACTCTGCTAAACACCACTTGAGGATTTCCACAGCACTGAGCATACTTACACAACTTGGTAGGTGTCGCAACTGAAGTTCTTGGAGCTGAGGCAGGACAGAAAGTCCCTAGAGACTGCTGACAAAAATGGTCTCAGCCTGTCCTGGAACCAGGCGGCAACGAAGCTGGCATCCGTCAGCTGTGCAGCGCTGAAGTTGTTGACTTTCACCTCTCCAATGGCATCGAGAACACGGGACTGAGGCTGACTGTTGCTTAGGGTCTGCGAAAACAATGGGGCATGTCAATTCAGAGCTCCGAGGCAGCGTTGTATTTTCTGTTCCAGAAAAAGCAGGGGTGTCGCCTACCTTGTCGGAGATCTTTGACAGAGCATCCTCCAGGACCCCTGCGACTTTCTGGAAGAACAGCTTCCACGTCTCTGTGCTGTCGCTCATGCCGCTTGACGCCTTGCAAGTCAGCAGCGTGGAGATGTCATCAGAGGACAGAGATGATGCAACCTTGAAAGAGGTGGAGAGACTTAGGCAGTCAGAGACACAGGACACTTTGCAAAGACAAGCACTCGGGTACACAGCTCATGGAGGACTTACCGAAGAGCAGGCATATTCAGAGATGCTGAAGTCGCACAGCTGAGCTGAGAAATTAGCAGACGAATGCTGAGCCTCAAGTTGATCACTGCAAGGCACAAGAACATGATTCCCATTTACACCACTTTCTGAAGCCTACCTCTGCTTTCAGTAGACACCAAACTGATACTCACCGGTTAACATATTGACACAGCCTCGTTTCTGTAAAGGAAGACCAAAAAAAAAAATCAGATGGAGAACTTCCGTGCTACATTATCTCATGAGTTTATTGCAAAATGACTAAATTCTATCAATCGCAAACTACCGTTGTGTGTTCTGACTTACCATCTACTAATGTTTCGTTGCACTATTGCCAAAGAAGATGAAGCAAGAAGAGAAGGGAAAACAATTATCAACAGCTTCCCTTGGGATTTAAAACAACTCATAAGCCATCTAAAACAATGAAGTACTTACGAAACCGACGGGGCGGGGAGGCGTGCAGTCTGAAGAGAAGCCAAGAAAAAAGAGACTTCTGTCAATAGGAGGCCACTGGCATGTGGCTTACATTCACATACATTTTGTCAGAATTCTTTTGTTTTACTTTGGTCATGCCATACCTTCTGGTGGTGACTGTAGAAGTTGGTCTACGCTTGACTTGAGCTCCACTTCAAGTTCAGATGGGAGAACTGCCAGAGCCGACTTCAGGCCTTTCAATCTGAAGAAACATACAAAACGCAGATTTTCAATGCACAGTTCTACAGACTGCACAAAAACATGAAACCAGAGGAGCCAGATTTCTCCTCACATTGCATTGTAAGAGTCACAGGTGAGGTTGGTGGGGATCACCACCAGAACTGAGGGACGGAAGCTGGCCAGCAGGACCACGAGATTGATTTGAAACCACAGCTCGTAGTCACTCGTTTGGAAGAGGGGGAATTTGGGAGCCAGACCAGTCAAAGTCAGGTTCAGCATTGTGTCTCGGACGTCCGCGTTTGCGATGTAGGTTATGTTTTCCTGGGCGAGGGAGGGAAACAGACACTTTTAGCATCTTCTAGCATGGCCGTCTTGTTGAAAAGCATTACATTCGTGGCCATTTAGGATAATCAGGCTCATCAAAAACAAAAAAAAACACTCACCTCTTTGCTGACCTCCACAAATTTTTCAAAGAATTTCTCAAGCTGCTCCTCATCTGGGGATTTTAGGACGCTGCTCAACACCTCCTTCACCACGGTCACATTTTCAAGAGCACCGGTGGACGGATCCAACAGCAGCTCTGCTTTCTGATCGGGTGACAGGGTTTCCAGAGATGCCAGCTAAGGTGAACAAAACACCAGGAAAAAATTGCACGTGACTGTCAGAGCTCTGCTTTCTGCCCAACACTAAGCACGAGTACCGGTGCCAATCAAAGGCTCTCTTAAAGCTGTTTGACAACAAAAACATAACAGAAGGTAGGTATTTTACCACGCTGACGTTCAAGTCCTTAAGGTCTGAGTAACTGGCCACTGTGGTGAACGGGCCCAAGTTGGCTTCAAGCCATTTAGCATCGCTGCTAACGTTCTGTCTGCATTCTGTTTTTAAAGATAGGAGTGGAGAAAGATCAGTCTGCATCCCTGCACTGTTATGAAGTGGACATACAACTACGGTGAGCTGTCAGCTGGAGAAAAAAAAAAAAATACTGCAACGCACTCTATTCTGGCAATAGAGGGATGCCGCCAAAGCGTGCTCTGGGAAGGCCTACCTGGACTGCTAAATTGGGTGGCAAATTTCTTCAGGTGCTCCACCAGAACTTTGGTTATCTCCTGCGTCCTGATGAGTGTCATGTCGGGGAACACAGATCCCAGTCCTTTAACGCTGCAACACAAAGCCACAGAGGGTGATTATGTGGACGGATTGGTGCAGATCTACAAACTTCCTGTCTCCAAATTCAGGCACTCACATCACATGGTAGTTGGTGCAGCTGATGTCAGCTGTGACTGTGACCAGCATTTCTGCGGTGAAACTGGGGAGGATAGGGATGAGCTTCACAGTGAACCACACAACCCAGACAGAGGCCTCAAATTTCTGGATCTCCGATCTGATGATTACGAAGGTTCGGTTCATCATCACGTCTCTCACAGCAGGGGTGATATCAGGAATCTGCAGAAACACAAAACCAGGGTTGTGAACGGCACTGTAAGAGAGCAGCGTACTTTGGGCTATTCTCCATGGCATCATTGCCGTCTCTGTCAGACACTTTCACTTATCCACTTGCCTCATGAGCTGTGCTCAGCGCCGTCAGAAACTCCTCTACGTTCTTGAAAGCGCCGCCTTCCTCCAGTCGGTCGAACACAGCGCTGATCTGATTGGTGTTGTTCAGTACTCCAGAGCTCAGTGTGAGTTCAGCTACTTGGGTAGGGGTCAGCAGTGCCAATGATTCAAACTGAAACACATCACGGACAACAGAAGTTATGACAGATGAAGCAGTTTATTAAAGAAATAAAACAAGATAATGACAGATGACATAAGCAACTGCAACAGGCCAAAAGTTACTCACACTGGAGAAGTTTTCATTCAGGGACTTCAAATCCTCCAAGGTGGCAAAGCTGGAGAAATTGCCAAAGTTCTTCTCAAGCCAGTCGGCACTGCTCGTGGTTTTGGAAAGACAGGCAGGATCTGGATTGAACACAGAGCATTGGGAGAATTCATTGGAACACCAGTGAATTGTGAGCAATCTGAAATAACTGTGACAAGCTGAAACGAGGAAGGACGCTTAGGGAACTACAGCACGAGGAATGACAGCTCAAGACAGCGATAGCACTAAAAAGTACCTGTTAGGTCATCTCTCGACAGGAAGCGATGGACAAATTGAGCGAAGACGGCCTGTTTTTGCTCCTCCGCCATGAGGGATGCTTGACGCCCGAGAGCCTGCACCCTGAATCAGGAAAGATCAGCGGCCGTTACGGATTGCCCAGCTTTACTCTGCTAAACACCACTTGAGGATTTCCACAGCACTGAGCATACTTACACAACTTGGTAGGTGTCGCAACTGAAGTTCTTGGAGCTGAGGCAGGACAGAAAGTCCCTAGAGACTGCTGACAAAAATGGTCTCAGCCTGTCCTGGAACCAGGCGGCAACGAAGCTGGCATCCGTCAGCTGTGCAGCGCTGAAGTTGTTGACTTTCACCTCTCCAATGGCATCGAGAACACGGGACTGAGGCTGACTGTTGCTTAGGGTCTGCGAAAACAATGGGGCATGTCAATTCAGAGCTCCGAGGCAGCGTTGTATTTTCTGTTCCAGAAAAAGCAGGGGTGTCGCCTACCTTGTCGGAGATCTTTGACAGAGCATCCTCCAGGACCCCTGCGACTTTCTGGAAGAACAGCTTCCACGTCTCTGTGCTGTCGCTCATGCCGCTTGACGCCTTGCAAGTCAGCAGCGTGGAGATGTCATCAGAGGACAGAGATGATGCAACCTTGAAAGAGGTGGAGAGACTTAGGCAGTCAGAGACACAGGACACTTTGCAAAGACAAGCACTCGGGTACACAGCTCATGGAGGACTTACCGAAGAGCAGGCATATTCAGAGATGCTGAAGTCGCACAGCTGAGCTGAGAAATTAGCAGACGAATGCTGAGCCTCAAGTTGATCACTGCAAGGCACAAGAACATGATTCCCATTTACACCACTTTCTGAAGCCTACCTCTGCTTTCAGTAGACACCAAACTGATACTCACCGGTTAACATATTGACACAGCCTCGTTTCTGTAAAGGAAGACCAAAAAAAAAAATCAGATGGAGAACTTCCGTGCTACATTATCTCATGAGTTTATTGCAAAATGACTAAATTCTATCAATCGCAAACTACCGTTGTGTGTTCTGACTTACCATCTACTAATGTTTCGTTGCACTATTGCCAAAGAAGATGAAGCAAGAAGAGAAGGGAAAACAATTATCAACAGCTTCCCTTGGGATTTAAAACAACTCATAAGCCATCTAAAACAATGAAGTACTTACGAAACCGACGGGGCGGGGAGGCGTGCAGTCTGAAGAGAAGCCAAGAAAAAAGAGACTTCTGTCAATAGGAGGCCACTGGCATGTGGCTTACATTCACATACATTTTGTCAGAATTCTTTTGTTTTACTTTGGTCATGCCATACCTTCTGGTGGTGACTGTAGAAGTTGGTCTACGCTTGACTTGAGCTCCACTTCAAGTTCAGATGGGAGAACTGCCAGAGCCGACTTCAGGCCTTTCAATCTGAAGAAACATACAAAACGCAGATTTTCAATGCACAGTTCTACAGACTGCACAAAAACATGAAACCAGAGGAGCCAGATTTCTCCTCACATTGCATTGTAAGAGTCACAGGTGAGGTTGGTGGGGATCACCACCAGAACTGAGGGACGGAAGCTGGCCAGCAGGACCACGAGATTGATTTGAAACCACAGCTCGTAGTCACTCGTTTGGAAGAGGGGGAATTTGGGAGCCAGACCAGTCAAAGTCAGGTTCAGCATTGTGTCTCGGACGTCCGCGTTTGCGATGTAGGTTATGTTTTCCTGGGCGAGGGAGGGAAACAGACACTTTTAGCATCTTCTAGCATGGCCGTCTTGTTGAAAAGCATTACATTCGTGGCCATTTAGGATAATCAGGCTCATCAAAAACAAAAAAAAACACTCACCTCTTTGCTGACCTCCACAAATTTTTCAAAGAATTTCTCAAGCTGCTCCTCATCTGGGGATTTTAGGACGCTGCTCAACACCTCCTTCACCACGGTCACATTTTCAAGAGCACCGGTGGACGGATCCAACAGCAGCTCTGCTTTCTGATCGGGTGACAGGGTTTCCAGAGATGCCAGCTAAGGTGAACAAAACACCAGGAAAAAATTGCACGTGACTGTCAGAGCTCTGCTTTCTGCCCAACACTAAGCACGAGTACCGGTGCCAATCAAAGGCTCTCTTAAAGCTGTTTGACAACAAAAACATAACAGAAGGTAGGTATTTTACCACGCTGACGTTCAAGTCCTTAAGGTCTGAGTAACTGGCCACTGTGGTGAACGGGCCCAAGTTGGCTTCAAGCCATTTAGCATCGCTGCTAACGTTCTGTCTGCATTCTGTTTTTAAAGATAGGAGTGGAGAAAGATCAGTCTGCATCCCTGCACTGTTATGAAGTGGACATACAACTACGGTGAGCTGTCAGCTGGAGAAAAAAAAAAAAATACTGCAACGCACTCTATTCTGGCAATAGAGGGATGCCGCCAAAGCGTGCTCTGGGAAGGCCTACCTGGACTGCTAAATTGGGTGGCAAATTTCTTCAGGTGCTCCACCAGAACTTTGGTTATCTCCTGCGTCCTGATGAGTGTCATGTCGGGGAACACAGATCCCAGTCCTTTAACGCTGCAACACAAAGCCACAGAGGGTGATTATGTGGACGGATTGGTGCAGATCTACAAACTTCCTGTCTCCAAATTCAGGCACTCACATCACATGGTAGTTGGTGCAGCTGATGTCAGCTGTGACTGTGACCAGCATTTCTGCGGTGAAACTGGGGAGGATAGGGATGAGCTTCACAGTGAACCACACAACCCAGACAGAGGCCTCAAATTTCTGGATCTCCGATCTGATGATTACGAAGGTTCGGTTCATCATCACGTCTCTCACAGCAGGGGTGATATCAGGAATCTGCAGAAACACAAAACCAGGGTTGTGAACGGCACTGTAAGAGAGCAGCGTACTTTGGGCTATTCTCCATGGCATCATTGCCGTCTCTGTCAGACACTTTCACTTATCCACTTGCCTCATGAGCTGTGCTCAGCGCCGTCAGAAACTCCTCTACGTTCTTGAAAGCGCCGCCTTCCTCCAGTCGGTCGAACACAGCGCTGATCTGATTGGTGTTGTTCAGTACTCCAGAGCTCAGTGTGAGTTCAGCTACTTGGGTAGGGGTCAGCAGTGCCAATGATTCAAACTGAAACACATCACGGACAACAGAAGTTATGACAGATGAAGCAGTTTATTAAAGAAATAAAACAAGATAATGACAGATGACATAAGCAACTGCAACAGGCCAAAAGTTACTCACACTGGAGAAATTTTCATTCAGGGACTTCAAATCCTCCAAGGTGGCAAAGCTGGAGAAATTGCCAAAGTTCTTCTCAAGCCAGTCGGCACTGCTCGTGGTTTTGGAAAGACAGGCAGGATCTGGATTGAACACAGAGCATTGGGAGAATTCATTGGAACACCAGTGAATTGTGAGCAATCTGAAATAACTGTGACAAGCTGAAACGAGGAAGGACGCTTAGGGAACTACAGCACGAGGAATGACAGCTCAAGACAGCGATAGCACTAAAAAGTACCTGTTAGGTCATCTCTCGACAGGAAGCGATGGACAAATTGAGCGAAGACGGCCTGTTTTTGCTCCTCCGCCATGAGGGATGCTTGACGCCCGAGAGCCTGCACCCTGAATCAGGAAAGATCAGCGGCCGTTACGGATTGCCCAGCTTTACTCTGCTAAACACCACTTGAGGATTTCCACAGCACTGAGCATACTTACACAACTTGGTAGGTGTCGCAACTGAAGTTCTTGGAGCTGAGGCAGGACAGAAAGTCCCTAGAGACTGCTGACAAAAATGGTCTCAGCCTGTCCTGGAACCAGGCGGCAACGAAGCTGGCATCCGTCAGCTGTGCAGCGCTGAAGTTGTTGACTTTCACCTCTCCAATGGCATCGAGAACACGGGACTGAGGCTGACTGTTGCTTAGGGTCTGCGAAAACAATGGGGCATGTCAATTCAGAGCTCCGAGGCAGCGTTGTATTTTCTGTTCCAGAAAAAGCAGGGGTGTCGCCTACCTTGTCGGAGATCTTTGACAGAGCATCCTCCAGGACCCCTGCGACTTTCTGGAAGAACAGCTTCCACGTCTCTGTGCTGTCGCTCATGCCGCTTGACGCCTTGCAAGTCAGCAGCGTGGAGATGTCATCAGAGGACAGAGATGATGCAACCTTGAAAGAGGTGGAGAGACTTAGGCAGTCAGAGACACAGGACACTTTGCAAAGACAAGCACTCGGGTACACAGCTCATGGAGGACTTACCGAAGAGCAGGCATATTCAGAGATGCTGAAGTCGCACAGCTGAGCTGAGAAATTAGCAGACGAATGCTGAGCCTCAAGTTGATCACTGCAAGGCACAAGAACATGATTCCCATTTACACCACTTTCTGAAGCCTACCTCTGCTTTCAGTAGACACCAAACTGATACTCACCGGTTAACATATTGACACAGCCTCGTTTCTGTAAAGGAAGACCAAAAAAAAAAATCAGATGGAGAACTTCCGTGCTACATTATCTCATGAGTTTATTGCAAAATGACTAAATTCTATCAATCGCAAACTACCGTTGTGTGTTCTGACTTACCATCTACTAATGTTTCGTTGCACTATTGCCAAAGAAGATGAAGCAAGAAGAGAAGGGAAAACAATTATCAACAGCTTCCCTTGGGATTTAAAACAACTCATAAGCCATCTAAAACAATGAAGTACTTACGAAACCGACGGGGCGGGGAGGCGTGCAGTCTGAAGAGAAGCCAAGAAAAAAGAGACTTCTGTCAATAGGAGGCCACTGGCATGTGGCTTACATTCACATACATTTTGTCAGAATTCTTTTGTTTTACTTTGGTCATGCCATACCTTCTGGTGGTGACTGTAGAAGTTGGTCTACGCTTGACTTGAGCTCCACTTCAAGTTCAGATGGGAGAACTGCCAGAGCCGACTTCAGGCCTTTCAATCTGAAGAAACATACAAAATGCAGATTTTCAATGCACAGTTCTACAGACTGCACAAAAACATGAAACCAGAGGAGCCAGATTTCTCCTCACATTGCATTGTAAGAGTCACAGGTGAGGTTGGTGGGGATCACCACCAGAACTGAGGGACGGAAGCTGGCCAGCAGGACCACGAGATTGATTTGAAACCACAGCTCGTAGTCACTCGTTTGGAAGAGGGGGAATTTGGGAGCCAGACCAGTCAAAGTCAGGTTCAGCATTGTGTCTCGGACGTCCGCGTTTGCGATGTAGGTTATGTTTTCCTGGGCGAGGGAGGGAAACAGACACTTTTAGCATCTTCTAGCATGGCCGTCTTGTTGAAAAGCATTACATTCGTGGCCATTTAGGATAATCAGGCTCATCAAAAACAAAAAAAAACACTCACCTCTTTGCTGACCTCCACAAATTTTTCAAAGAATTTCTCAAGCTGCTCCTCATCTGGGGATTTTAGGACGCTGCTCAACACCTCCTTCACCACGGTCACATTTTCAAGAGCACCGGTGGACGGATCCAACAGCAGCTCTGCTTTCTGATCGGGTGACAGGGTTTCCAGAGATGCCAGCTAAGGTGAACAAAACACCAGGAAAAAATTGCACGTGACTGTCAGAGCTCTGCTTTCTGCCCAACACTAAGCACGAGTACCGGTGCCAATCAAAGGCTCTCTTAAAGCTGTTTGACAACAAAAACATAACAGAAGGTAGGTATTTTACCACGCTGACGTTCAAGTCCTTAAGGTCTGAGTAACTGGCCACTGTGGTGAACGGGCCCAAGTTGGCTTCAAGCCATTTAGCATCGCTGCTAACGTTCTGTCTGCATTCTGTTTTTAAAGATAGGAGTGGAGAAAGATCAGTCTGCATCCCTGCACTGTTATGAAGTGGACATACAACTACGGTGAGCTGTCAGCTGGAGAAAAAAAAAAAAATACTGCAACGCACTCTATTCTGGCAATAGAGGGATGCCGCCAAAGCGTGCTCTGGGAAGGCCTACCTGGACTGCTAAATTGGGTGGCAAATTTCTTCAGGTGCTCCACCAGAACTTTGGTTATCTCCTGCGTCCTGATGAGTGTCATGTCGGGGAACACAGATCCCAGTCCTTTAACGCTGCAACACAAAGCCACAGAGGGTGATTATGTGGACGGATTGGTGCAGATCTACAAACTTCCTGTCTCCAAATTCAGGCACTCACATCACATGGTAGTTGGTGCAGCTGATGTCAGCTGTGACTGTGACCAGCATTTCTGCGGTGAAACTGGGGAGGATAGGGATGAGCTTCACAGTGAACCACACAACCCAGACAGAGGCCTCAAATTTCTGGATCTCCGATCTGATGATTACGAAGGTTCGGTTCATCATCACGTCTCTCACAGCAGGGGTGATATCAGGAATCTGCAGAAACACAAAACCAGGGTTGTGAACGGCACTGTAAGAGAGCAGCGTACTTTGGGCTATTCTCCATGGCATCATTGCCGTCTCTGTCAGACACTTTCACTTATCCACTTGCCTCATGAGCTGTGCTCAGCGCCGTCAGAAACTCCTCTACGTTCTTGAAAGCGCCGCCTTCCTCCAGTCGGTCGAACACAGCGCTGATCTGATTGGTGTTGTTCAGTACTCCAGAGCTCAGTGTGAGTTCAGCTACTTGGGTAGGGGTCAGCAGTGCCAATGATTCAAACTGAAACACATCACGGACAACAGAAGTTATGACAGATGAAGCAGTTTATTAAAGAAATAAAACAAGATAATGACAGATGACATAAGCAACTGCAACAGGCCAAAAGTTACTCACACTGGAGAAATTTTCATTCAGGGACTTCAAATCCTCCAAGGTGGCAAAGCTGGAGAAATTGCCAAAGTTCTTCTCAAGCCAGTCGGCACTGCTCGTGGTTTTGGAAAGACAGGCAGGATCTGGATTGAACACAGAGCATTGGGAGAATTCATTGGAACACCAGTGAATTGTGAGCAATCTGAAATAACTGTGACAAGCTGAAACGAGGAAGGACGCTTAGGGAACTACAGCACGAGGAATGACAGCTCAAGACAGCGATAGCACTAAAAAGTACCTGTTAGGTCATCTCTCGACAGGAAGCGATGGACAAATTGAGCGAAGACGGCCTGTTTTTGCTCCTCCGCCATGAGGGATGCTTGACGCCCGAGAGCCTGCACCCTGAATCAGGAAAGATCAGCGGCCGTTACGGATTGCCCAGCTTTACTCTGCTAAACACCACTTGAGGATTTCCACAGCACTGAGCATACTTACACAACTTGGTAGGTGTCGCAACTGAAGTTCTTGGAGCTGAGGCAGGACAGAAAGTCCCTAGAGACTGCTGACAAAAATGGTCTCAGCCTGTCCTGGAACCAGGCGGCAACGAAGCTGGCATCCGTCAGCTGTGCAGCGCTGAAGTTGTTGACTTTCACCTCTCCAATGGCATCGAGAACACGGGACTGAGGCTGACTGTTGCTTAGGGTCTGCGAAAACAATGGGGCATGTCAATTCAGAGCTCCGAGGCAGCGTTGTATTTTCTGTTCCAGAAAAAGCAGGGGTGTCGCCTACCTTGTCGGAGATCTTTGACAGAGCATCCTCCAGGACCCCTGCGACTTTCTGGAAGAACAGCTTCCACGTCTCTGTGCTGTCGCTCATGCCGCTTGACGCCTTGCAAGTCAGCAGCGTGGAGATGTCATCAGAGGACAGAGATGATGCAACCTTGAAAGAGGTGGAGAGACTTAGGCAGTCAGAGACACAGGACACTTTGCAAAGACAAGCACTCGGGTACACAGCTCATGGAGGACTTACCGAAGAGCAGGCATATTCAGAGATGCTGAAGTCGCACAGCTGAGCTGAGAAATTAGCAGACGAATGCTGAGCCTCAAGTTGATCACTGCAAGGCACAAGAACATGATTCCCATTTACACCACTTTCTGAAGCCTACCTCTGCTTTCAGTAGACACCAAACTGATACTCACCGGTTAACATATTGACACAGCCTCGTTTCTGTAAAGGAAGACCAAAAAAAAAAATCAGATGGAGAACTTCCGTGCTACATTATCTCATGAGTTTATTGCAAAATGACTAAATTCTATCAATCGCAAACTACCGTTGTGTGTTCTGACTTACCATCTACTAATGTTTCGTTGCACTATTGCCAAAGAAGATGAAGCAAGAAGAGAAGGGAAAACAATTATCAACAGCTTCCCTTGGGATTTAAAACAACTCATAAGCCATCTAAAACAATGAAGTACTTACGAAACCGACGGGGCGGGGAGGCGTGCAGTCTGAAGAGAAGCCAAGAAAAAAGAGACTTCTGTCAATAGGAGGCCACTGGCATGTGGCTTACATTCACATACATTTTGTCAGAATTCTTTTGTTTTACTTTGGTCATGCCATACCTTCTGGTGGTGACTGTAGAAGTTGGTCTACGCTTGACTTGAGCTCCACTTCAAGTTCAGATGGGAGAACTGCCAGAGCCGACTTCAGGCCTTTCAATCTGAAGAAACATACAAAACGCAGATTTTCAATGCACAGTTCTACAGACTGCACAAAAACATGAAACCAGAGGAGCCAGATTTCTCCTCACATTGCATTGTAAGAGTCACAGGTGAGGTTGGTGGGGATCACCACCAGAACTGAGGGACGGAAGCTGGCCAGCAGGACCACGAGATTGATTTGAAACCACAGCTCGTAGTCACTCGTTTGGAAGAGGGGGAATTTGGGAGCCAGACCAGTCAAAGTCAGGTTCAGCATTGTGTCTCGGACGTCCGCGTTTGCGATGTAGGTTATGTTTTCCTGGGCGAGGGAGGGAAACAGACACTTTTAGCATCTTCTAGCATGGCCGTCTTGTTGAAAAGCATTACATTCGTGGCCATTTAGGATAATCAGGCTCATCAAAAACAAAAAAAAACACTCACCTCTTTGCTGACCTCCACAAATTTTTCAAAGAATTTCTCAAGCTGCTCCTCATCTGGGGATTTTAGGACGCTGCTCAACACCTCCTTCACCACGGTCACATTTTCAAGAGCACCGGTGGACGGATCCAACAGCAGCTCTGCTTTCTGATCGGGTGACAGGGTTTCCAGAGATGCCAGCTAAGGTGAACAAAACACCAGGAAAAAATTGCACGTGACTGTCAGAGCTCTGCTTTCTGCCCAACACTAAGCACGAGTACCGGTGCCAATCAAAGGCTCTCTTAAAGCTGTTTGACAACAAAAACATAACAGAAGGTAGGTATTTTACCACGCTGACGTTCAAGTCCTTAAGGTCTGAGTAACTGGCCACTGTGGTGAACGGGCCCAAGTTGGCTTCAAGCCATTTAGCATCGCTGCTAACGTTCTGTCTGCATTCTGTTTTTAAAGATAGGAGTGGAGAAAGATCAGTCTGCATCCCTGCACTGTTATGAAGTGGACATACAACTACGGTGAGCTGTCAGCTGGAGAAAAAAAAAAAAATACTGCAACGCACTCTATTCTGGCAATAGAGGGATGCCGCCAAAGCGTGCTCTGGGAAGGCCTACCTGGACTGCTAAATTGGGTGGCAAATTTCTTCAGGTGCTCCACCAGAACTTTGGTTATCTCCTGCGTCCTGATGAGTGTCATGTCGGGGAACACAGATCCCAGTCCTTTAACGCTGCAACACAAAGCCACAGAGGGTGATTATGTGGACGGATTGGTGCAGATCTACAAACTTCCTGTCTCCAAATTCAGGCACTCACATCACATGGTAGTTGGTGCAGCTGATGTCAGCTGTGACTGTGACCAGCATTTCTGCGGTGAAACTGGGGAGGATAGGGATGAGCTTCACAGTGAACCACACAACCCAGACAGAGGCCTCAAATTTCTGGATCTCCGATCTGATGATTACGAAGGTTCGGTTCATCATCACGTCTCTCACAGCAGGGGTGATATCAGGAATCTGCAGAAACACAAAACCAGGGTTGTGAACGGCACTGTAAGAGAGCAGCGTACTTTGGGCTATTCTCCATGGCATCATTGCCGTCTCTGTCAGACACTTTCACTTATCCACTTGCCTCATGAGCTGTGCTCAGCGCCGTCAGAAACTCCTCTACGTTCTTGAAAGCGCCGCCTTCCTCCAGTCGGTCGAACACAGCGCTGATCTGATTGGTGTTGTTCAGTACTCCAGAGCTCAGTGTGAGTTCAGCTACTTGGGTAGGGGTCAGCAGTGCCAATGATTCAAACTGAAACACATCACGGACAACAGAAGTTATGACAGATGAAGCAGTTTATTAAAGAAATAAAACAAGATAATGACAGATGACATAAGCAACTGCAACAGGCCAAAAGTTACTCACACTGGAGAAATTTTCATTCAGGGACTTCAAATCCTCCAAGGTGGCAAAGCTGGAGAAATTGCCAAAGTTCTTCTCAAGCCAGTCGGCACTGCTCGTGGTTTTGGAAAGACAGGCAGGATCTGGATTGAACACAGAGCATTGGGAGAATTCATTGGAACACCAGTGAATTGTGAGCAATCTGAAATAACTGTGACAAGCTGAAACGAGGAAGGACGCTTAGGGAACTACAGCACGAGGAATGACAGCTCAAGACAGCGATAGCACTAAAAAGTACCTGTTAGGTCATCTCTCGACAGGAAGCGATGGACAAATTGAGCGAAGACGGCCTGTTTTTGCTCCTCCGCCATGAGGGATGCTTGACGCCCGAGAGCCTGCACCCTGAATCAGGAAAGATCAGCGGCCGTTACGGATTGCCCAGCTTTACTCTGCTAAACACCACTTGAGGATTTCCACAGCACTGAGCATACTTACACAACTTGGTAGGTGTCGCAACTGAAGTTCTTGGAGCTGAGGCAGGACAGAAAGTCCCTAGAGACTGCTGACAAAAATGGTCTCAGCCTGTCCTGGAACCAGGCGGCAACGAAGCTGGCATCCGTCAGCTGTGCAGCGCTGAAGTTGTTGACTTTCACCTCTCCAATGGCATCGAGAACACGGGACTGAGGCTGACTGTTGCTTAGGGTCTGCGAAAACAATGGGGCATGTCAATTCAGAGCTCCGAGGCAGCGTTGTATTTTCTGTTCCAGAAAAAGCAGGGGTGTCGCCTACCTTGTCGGAGATCTTTGACAGAGCATCCTCCAGGACCCCTGCGACTTTCTGGAAGAACATCTTCCACGTCTCTGTGCTGTCGCTCATGCCGCTTGACGCCTTGCAAGTCAGCAGCGTGGAGATGTCATCAGAGGACAGAGATGATGCAACCTTGAAAGAGGTGGAGAGACTTAGGCAGTCAGAGACACAGGACACTTTGCAAAGACAAGCACTCGGGTACACAGCTCATGGAGGACTTACCGAAGAGCAGGCATATTCAGAGATGCTGAAGTCGCACAGCTGAGCTGAGAAATTAGCAGACGAATGCTGAGCCTCAAGTTGATCACTGCAAGGCACAAGAACATGATTCCCATTTACACCACTTTCTGAAGCCTACCTCTGCTTTCAGTAGACACCAAACTGATACTCACCGGTTAACATATTGACACAGCCTCGTTTCTGTAAAGGAAGACCAAAAAAAAAAATCAGATGGAGAACTTCCGTGCTACATTATCTCATGAGTTTATTGCAAAATGACTAAATTCTATCAATCGCAAACTACCGTTGTGTGTTCTGACTTACCATCTACTAATGTTTCGTTGCACTATTGCCAAAGAAGATGAAGCAAGAAGAGAAGGGAAAACAATTATCAACAGCTTCCCTTGGGATTTAAAACAACTCATAAGCCATCTAAAACAATGAAGTACTTACGAAACCGACGGGGCGGGGAGGCGTGCAGTCTGAAGAGAAGCCAAGAAAAAAGAGACTTCTGTCAATAGGAGGCCACTGGCATGTGGCTTACATTCACATACATTTTGTCAGAATTCTTTTGTTTTACTTTGGTCATGCCATACCTTCTGGTGGTGACTGTAGAAGTTGGTCTACGCTTGACTTGAGCTCCACTTCAAGTTCAGATGGGAGAACTGCCAGAGCCGACTTCAGGCCTTTCAATCTGAAGAAACATACAAAACGCAGATTTTCAATGCACAGTTCTACAGACTGCACAAAAACATGAAACCAGAGGAGCCAGATTTCTCCTCACATTGCATTGTAAGAGTCACAGGTGAGGTTGGTGGGGATCACCACCAGAACTGAGGGACGGAAGCTGGCCAGCAGGACCACGAGATTGATTTGAAACCACAGCTCGTAGTCACTCGTTTGGAAGAGGGGGAATTTGGGAGCCAGACCAGTCAAAGTCAGGTTCAGCATTGTGTCTCGGACGTCCGCGTTTGCGATGTAGGTTATGTTTTCCTGGGCGAGGGAGGGAAACAGACACTTTTAGCATCTTCTAGCATGGCCGTCTTGTTGAAAAGCATTACATTCGTGGCCATTTAGGATAATCAGGCTCATCAAAAACAAAAAAAAACACTCACCTCTTTGCTGACCTCCACAAATTTTTCAAAGAATTTCTCAAGCTGCTCCTCATCTGGGGATTTTAGGACGCTGCTCAACACCTCCTTCACCATGGTCACATTTTCAAGAGCACCGGTGGACGGATCCAACAGCAGCTCTGCTTTCTGATCGGGTGACAGGGTTTCCAGAGATGCCAGCTAAGGTGAACAAAACACCAGGAAAAAATTGCACGTGACTGTCAGAGCTCTGCTTTCTGCCCAACACTAAGCACGAGTACCGGTGCCAATCAAAGGCTCTCTTAAAGCTGTTTGACAACAAAAACATAACAGAAGGTAGGTATTTTACCACGCTGACGTTCAAGTCCTTAAGGTCTGAGTAACTGGCCACTGTGGTGAACGGGCCCAAGTTGGCTTCAAGCCATTTAGCATCGCTGCTAACGTTCTGTCTGCATTCTGTTTTTAAAGATAGGAGTGGAGAAAGATCAGTCTGCATCCCTGCACTGTTATGAAGTGGACATACAACTACGGTGAGCTGTCAGCTGGAGAAAAAAAAAAAAATACTGCAACGCACT
This sequence comes from Coreius guichenoti, assembly GCA_039654105.1. NCBI lineage: Eukaryota > Metazoa > Chordata > Actinopteri > Cypriniformes > Gobionidae > Coreius > Coreius guichenoti. The sequence goes on from CM077170.1 coordinate 52,103,905, forward strand.
CTATTCTGGCAATAGAGGGATGCCGCCAAAGCGTGCTCTGGGAAGGCCTACCTGGACTGCTAAATTGGGTGGCAAATTTCTTCAGGTGCTCCACCAGAACTTTGGTTATCTCCTGCGTCCTGATGAGTGTCATGTCGGGGAACACAGATCCCAGTCCTTTAACGCTGCAACACAAAGCCACAGAGGGTGATTATGTGGACGGATTGGTGCAGATCTACAAACTTCCTGTCTCCAAATTCAGGCACTCACATCACATGGTAGTTGGTGCAGCTGATGTCAGCTGTGACTGTGACCAGCATTTCTGCGGTGAAACTGGGGAGGATAGGGATGAGCTTCACAGTGAACCACACAACCCAGACAGAGGCCTCAAATTTCTGGATCTCCGATCTGATGATTACGAAGGTTCGGTTCATCATCACGTCTCTCACAGCAGGGGTGATATCAGGAATCTGCAGAAACACAAAACCAGGGTTGTGAACGGCACTGTAAGAGAGCAGCGTACTTTGGGCTATTCTCCATGGCATCATTGCCGTCTCTGTCAGACACTTTCACTTATCCACTTGCCTCATGAGCTGTGCTCAGCGCCGTCAGAAACTCCTCTACGTTCTTGAAAGCGCCGCCTTCCTCCAGTCGGTCGAACACAGCGCTGATCTGATTGGTGTTGTTCAGTACTCCAGAGCTCAGTGTGAGTTCAGCTACTTGGGTAGGGGTCAGCAGTGCCAATGATTCAAACTGAAACACATCACGGACAACAGAAGTTATGACAGATGAAGCAGTTTATTAAAGAAATAAAACAAGATAATGACAGATGACATAAGCAACTGCAACAGGCCAAAAGTTACTCACACTGGAGAAATTTTCATTCAGGGACTTCAAATCCTCCAAGGTGGCAAAGCTGGAGAAATTGCCAAAGTTCTTCTCAAGCCAGTCGGCACTGCTCGTGGTTTTGGAAAGACAGGCAGGATCTGGATTGAACACAGAGCATTGGGAGAATTCATTGGAACACCAGTGAATTGTGAGCAATCTGAAATAACTGTGACAAGCTGAAACGAGGAAGGACGCTTAGGGAACTACAGCACGAGGAATGACAGCTCAAGACAGCGATAGCACTAAAAAGTACCTGTTAGGTCATCTCTCGACAGGAAGCGATGGACAAATTGAGCGAAGACGGCCTGTTTTTGCTCCTCCGCCATGAGGGATGCTTGACGCCCGAGAGCCTGCACCCTGAATCAGGAAAGATCAGCGGCCGTTACGGATTGCCCAGCTTTACTCTGCTAAACACCACTTGAGGATTTCCACAGCACTGAGCATACTTACACAACTTGGTAGGTGTCGCAACTGAAGTTCTTGGAGCTGAGGCAGGACAGAAAGTCCCTAGAGACTGCTGACAAAAATGGTCTCAGCCTGTCCTGGAACCAGGCGGCAACGAAGCTGGCATCCGTCAGCTGTGCAGCGCTGAAGTTGTTGACTTTCACCTCTCCAATGGCATCGAGAACACGGGACTGAGGCTGACTGTTGCTTAGGGTCTGCGAAAACAATGGGGCATGTCAATTCAGAGCTCCGAGGCAGCGTTGTATTTTCTGTTCCAGAAAAAGCAGGGGTGTCGCCTACCTTGTCGGAGATCTTTGACAGAGCATCCTCCAGGACCCCTGCGACTTTCTGGAAGAACAGCTTCCACGTCTCTGTGCTGTCGCTCATGCCGCTTGACGCCTTGCAAGTCAGCAGCGTGGAGATGTCATCAGAGGACAGAGATGATGCAACCTTGAAAGAGGTGGAGAGACTTAGGCAGTCAGAGACACAGGACACTTTGCAAAGACAAGCACTCGGGTACACAGCTCATGGAGGACTTACCGAAGAGCAGGCATATTCAGAGATGTTGAAGTCGCACAGCTGAGCTGAGAAATTAGCAGACGAATGCTGAGCCTCAAGTTGATCACTGCAAGGCACAAGAACATGATTCCCATTTACACCACTTTCTGAAGCCTACCTCTGCTTTCAGTAGACACCAAACTGATACTCACCGGTTAACATATTGACACAGCCTCGTTTCTGTAAAGGAAGACCAAAAAAAAAAATCAGATGGAGAACTTCCGTGCTACATTATCTCATGAGTTTATTGCAAAATGACTAAATTCTATCAATCGCAAACTACCGTTGTGTGTTCTGACTTACCATCTACTAATGTTTCGTTGCACTATTGCCAAAGAAGATGAAGCAAGAAGAGAAGGGAAAACAATTATCAACAGCTTCCCTTGGGATTTAAAACAACTCATAAGCCATCTAAAACAATGAAGTACTTACGAAACCGACGGGGCGGGGAGGCGTGCAGTCTGAAGAGAAGCCAAGAAAAAAGAGACTTCTGTCAATAGGAGGCCACTGGCATGTGGCTTACATTCACATACATTTTGTCAGAATTCTTTTGTTTTACTTTGGTCATGCCATACCTTCTGGTGGTGACTGTAGAAGTTGGTCTACGCTTGACTTGAGCTCCACTTCAAGTTCAGATGGGAGAACTGCCAGAGCCGACTTCAGGCCTTTCAATCTGAAGAAACATACAAAATGCAGATTTTCAATGCACAGTTCTACAGACTGCACAAAAACATGAAACCAGAGGAGCCAGATTTCTCCTCACATTGCATTGTAAGAGTCACAGGTGAGGTTGGTGGGGATCACCACCAGAACTGAGGGACGGAAGCTGGCCAGCAGGACCACGAGATTGATTTGAAACCACAGCTCGTAGTCACTCGTTTGGAAGAGGGGGAATTTGGGAGCCAGACCAGTCAAAGTCAGGTTCAGCATTGTGTCTCGGACGTCCGCGTTTGCGATGTAGGTTATGTTTTCCTGGGCGAGGGAGGGAAACAGACACTTTTAGCATCTTCTAGCATGGCCGTCTTGTTGAAAAGCATTACATTCGTGGCCATTTAGGATAATCAGGCTCATCAAAAACAAAAAAAAACACTCACCTCTTTGCTGACCTCCACAAATTTTTCAAAGAATTTCTCAAGCTGCTCCTCGTCTGGGGATTTTAGGACGCTGCTCAACACCTCCTTCACCACGGTCACATTTTCAAGAGCACCGGTGGACGGATCCAACAGCAGCTCTGCTTTCTGATCGGGTGACAGGGTTTCCAGAGATGCCAACTAAGGTGAACAAAACACCAGGAAAAAATTGCACGTGACTGTCAGAGCTCTGCTTTCTGCCCAACACTAAGCACGAGTACCGGTGCCAATCAAAGGCTCTCTTAAAGCTGTTTGACAACAAAAACATAACAGAAGGTAGGTATTTTACCACGCTGACGTTCAAGTCCTTAAGGTCTGAGTAACTGGCCACTGTGGTGAACGGGCCCAAGTTGGCTTCAAGCCATTTAGCATCGCTGCTAACGTTCTGTCTGCATTCTGTTTTTAAAGATAGGAGTGGAGAAAGATCAGTCTGCATCCCTGCACTGTTATGAAGTGGACATACAACTACGGTGAGCTGTCAGCTGGAGAAAAAAAAAAAAATACTGCAACGCACTCTATTCTGGCAATAGAGGGATGCCGCCAAAGCGTGCTCTGGGAAGGCCTACCTGGACTGCTAAATTGGGTGGCAAATTTCTTCAGGTGCTCCACCAGAACTTTGGTTATCTCCTGCGTCCTGATGAGTGTCATGTCGGGGAACACAGATCCCAGTCCTTTAACGCTGCAACACAAAGCCACAGAGGGTGATTATGTGGACGGATTGGTGCAGATCTACAAACTTCCTGTCTCCAAATTCAGGCACTCACATCACATGGTAGTTGGTGCAGCTGATGTCAGCTGTGACTGTGACCAGCATTTCTGCGGTGAAACTGGGGAGGATAGGGATGAGCTTCACAGTGAACCACACAACCCAGACAGAGGCCTCAAATTTCTGGATCTCCGATCTGATGATTACGAAGGTTCGGTTCATCATCACGTCTCTCACAGCAGGGGTGATATCAGGAATCTGCAGAAACACAAAACCAGGGTTGTGAACGGCACTGTAAGAGAGCAGCGTACTTTGGGCTATTCTCCATGGCATCATTGCCGTCTCTGTCAGACACTTTCACTTATCCACTTGCCTCATGAGCTGTGCTCAGCGCCGTCAGAAACTCCTCTACGTTCTTGAAAGCGCCGCCTTCCTCCAGTCGGTCGAACACAGCGCTGATCTGATTGGTGTTGTTCAGTACTCCAGAGCTCAGTGTGAGTTCAGCTACTTGGGTAGGGGTCAGCAGTGCCAATGATTCAAACTGAAACACATCACGGACAACAGAAGTTATGACAGATGAAGCAGTTTATTAAAGAAATAAAACAAGATAATGACAGATGACATAAGCAACTGCAACAGGCCAAAAGTTACTCACACTGGAGAAATTTTCATTCAGGGACTTCAAATCCTCCAAGGTGGCAAAGCTGGAGAAATTGCCAAAGTTCTTCTCAAGCCAGTCGGCACTGCTCGTGGTTTTGGAAAGACAGGCAGGATCTGGATTGAACACAGAGCATTGGGAGAATTCATTGGAACACCAGTGAATTGTGAGCAATCTGAAATAACTGTGACAAGCTGAAACGAGGAAGGACGCTTAGGGAACTACAGCACGAGGAATGACAGCTCAAGACAGCGATAGCACTAAAAAGTACCTGTTAGGTCATCTCTCGACAGGAAGCGATGGACAAATTGAGCGAAGACGGCCTGTTTTTGCTCCTCCGCCATGAGGGATGCTTGACGCCCGAGAGCCTGCACCCTGAATCAGGAAAGATCAGCGGCCGTTACGGATTGCCCAGCTTTACTCTGCTAAACACCACTTGAGGATTTCCACAGCACTGAGCATACTTACACAACTTGGTAGGTGTCGCAACTGAAGTTCTTGGAGCTGAGGCAGGACAGAAAGTCCCTAGAGACTGCTGACAAAAATGGTCTCAGCCTGTCCTGGAACCAGGCGGCAACGAAGCTGGCATCCGTCAGCTGTGCAGCGCTGAAGTTGTTGACTTTCACCTCTCCAATGGCATCGAGAACACGGGACTGAGGCTGACTGTTGCTTAGGGTCTGCGAAAACAATGGGGCATGTCAATTCAGAGCTCCGAGGCAGCGTTGTATTTTCTGTTCCAGAAAAAGCAGGGGTGTCGCCTACCTTGTCGGAGATCTTTGACAGAGCATCCTCCAGGACCCCTGCGACTTTCTGGAAGAACAGCTTCCACGTCTCTGTGCTGTCGCTCATGCCGCTTGACGCCTTGCAAGTCAGCAGCGTGGAGATGTCATCAGAGGACAGAGATGATGCAACCTTGAAAGAGGTGGAGAGACTTAGGCAGTCAGAGACACAGGACACTTTGCAAAGACAAGCACTCGGGTACACAGCTCATGGAGGACTTACCGAAGAGCAGGCATATTCAGAGATGCTGAAGTCGCACAGCTGAGCTGAGAAATTAGCAGACGAATGCTGAGCCTCAAGTTGATCACTGCAACGCACAAGAACATGATTCCCATTTACACCACTTTCTGAAGCCTACCTCTGCTTTCAGTAGACACCAAACTGATACTCACCGGTTAACATATTGACACAGCCTCGTTTCTGTAAAGGAAGACCAAAAAAAAAAATCAGATGGAGAACTTCCGTGCTACATTATCTCATGAGTTTATTGCAAAATGACTAAATTCTATCAATCGCAAACTACCGTTGTGTGTTCTGACTTACCATCTACTAATGTTTCGTTGCACTATTGCCAAAGAAGATGAAGCAAGAAGAGAAGGGAAAACAATTATCAACAGCTTCCCTTGGGATTTAAAACAACTCATAAGCCATCTAAAACAATGAAGTACTTACGAAACCGACGGGGCGGGGAGGCGTGCAGTCTGAAGAGAAGCCAAGAAAAAAGAGACTTCTGTCAATAGGAGGCCACTGGCATGTGGCTTACATTCACATACATTTTGTCAGAATTCTTTTGTTTTACTTTGGTCATGCCATACCTTCTGGTGGTGACTGTAGAAGTTGGTCTACGCTTGACTTGAGCTCCACTTCAAGTTCAGATGGGAGAACTGCCAGAGCCGACTTCAGGCCTTTCAATCTGAAGAAACATACAAAACGCAGATTTTCAATGCACAGTTCTACAGACTGCACAAAAACATGAAACCAGAGGAGCCAGATTTCTCCTCACATTGCATTGTAAGAGTCACAGGTGAGGTTGGTGGGGATCACCACCAGAACTGAGGGACGGAAGCTGGCCAGCAGGACCACGAGATTGATTTGAAACCACAGCTCGTAGTCACTCGTTTGGAAGAGGGGGAATTTGGGAGCCAGACCAGTCAAAGTCAGGTTCAGCATTGTGTCTCGGACGTCCGCGTTTGCGATGTAGGTTATGTTTTCCTGGGCGAGGGAGGGAAACAGACACTTTTAGCATCTTCTAGCATGGCCGTCTTGTTGAAAAGCATTACATTCGTGGCCATTTAGGATAATCAGGCTCATCAAAAACAAAAAAAAACACTCACCTCTTTGCTGACCTCCACAAATTTTTCAAAGAATTTCTCAAGCTGCTCCTCATCTGGGGATTTTAGGACGCTGCTCAACACCTCCTTCACCACGGTCACATTTTCAAGAGCACCGGTGGACGGATCCAACAGCAGCTCTGCTTTCTGATCGGGTGACAGGGTTTCCAGAGATGCCAGCTAAGGTGAACAAAACACCAGGAAAAAATTGCACGTGACTGTCAGAGCTCTGCTTTCTGCCCAACACTAAGCACGAGTACCGGTGCCAATCAAAGGCTCTCTTAAAGCTGTTTGACAACAAAAACATAACAGAAGGTAGGTATTTTACCACGCTGACGTTCAAGTCCTTAAGGTCTGAGTAACTGGCCACTGTGGTGAACGGGCCCAAGTTGGCTTCAAGCCATTTAGCATCGCTGCTAACGTTCTGTCTGCATTCTGTTTTTAAAGATAGGAGTGGAGAAAGATCAGTCTGCATCCCTGCACTGTTATGAAGTGGACATACAACTACGGTGAGCTGTCAGCTGGAGAAAAAAAAAAAAATACTGCAACGCACTCTATTCTGGCAATAGAGGGATGCCGCCAAAGCGTGCTCTGGGAAGGCCTACCTGGACTGCTAAATTGGGTGGCAAATTTCTTCAGGTGCTCCACCAGAACTTTGGTTATCTCCTGCGTCCTGATGAGTGTCATGTCGGGGAACACAGATCCCAGTCCTTTAACGCTGCAACACAAAGCCACAGAGGGTGATTATGTGGACGGATTGGTGCAGATCTACAAACTTCCTGTCTCCAGATTCAGGCACTCACATCACATGGTAGTTGGTGCAGCTGATGTCAGCTGTGACTGTGACCAGCATTTCTGCGGTGAAACTGGGGAGGATAGGGATGAGCTTCACAGTGAACCACACAACCCAGACAGAGGCCTCAAATTTCTGGATCTCCGATCTGATGATTACGAAGGTTCGGTTCATCATCACGTCTCTCACAGCAGGGGTGATATCAGGAATCTGCAGAAACACAAAACCAGGGTTGTGAACGGCACTGTAAGAGAGCAGCGTACTTTGGGCTATTCTCCATGGCATCATTGCCGTCTCTGTCAGACACTTTCACTTATCCACTTGCCTCATGAGCTGTGCTCAGCGCCGTCAGAAACTCCTCTACGTTCTTGAAAGCGCCGCCTTCCTCCAGTCGGTCGAACACAGCGCTGATCTGATTGGTGTTGTTCAGTACTCCAGAGCTCAGTGTGAGTTCAGCTACTTGGGTAGGGGTCAGCAGTGCCAATGATTCAAACTGAAACACATCACGGACAACAGAAGTTATGACAGATGAAGCAGTTTATTAAAGAAATAAAACAAGATAATGACAGATGACATAAGCAACTGCAACAGGCCAAAAGTTACTCACACTGGAGAAATTTTCATTCAGGGACTTCAAATCCTCCAAGGTGGCAAAGCTGGAGAAATTGCCAAAGTTCTTCTCAAGCCAGTCGGCACTGCTCGTGGTTTTGGAAAGACAGGCAGGATCTGGATTGAACACAGAGCATTGGGAGAATTCATTGGAACACCAGTGAATTGTGAGCAATCTGAAATAACTGTGACAAGCTGAAACGAGGAAGGACGCTTAGGGAACTACAGCACGAGGAATGACAGCTCAAGACAGCGATAGCACTAAAAAGTACCTGTTAGGTCATCTCTCGACAGGAAGCGATGGACAAATTGAGCGAAGACGGCCTGTTTTTGCTCCTCCGCCATGAGGGATGCTTGACGCCCGAGAGCCTGCACCCTGAATCAGGAAAGATCAGCGGCCGTTACGGATTGCCCAGCTTTACTCTGCTAAACACCACTTGAGGATTTCCACAGCACTGAGCATACTTACACAACTTGGTAGGTGTCGCAACTGAAGTTCTTGGAGCTGAGGCAGGACAGAAAGTCCCTAGAGACTGCTGACAAAAATGGTCTCAGCCTGTCCTGGAACCAGGCGGCAACGAAGCTGGCATCCGTCAGCTGTGCAGCGCTGAAGTTGTTGACTTTCACCTCTCCAATGGCATCGAGAAGACGGGACTGAGGCTGACTGTTGCTTAGGGTCTGCGAAAACAATGGGGCATGTCAATTCAGAGCTCCGAGGCAGCGTTGTATTTTCTGTTCCAGAAAAAGCAGGGGTGTCGCCTACCTTGTCGGAGATCTTTGACAGAGCATCCTCCAGGACCCCTGCGACTTTCTGGAAGAACAGCTTCCACGTCTCTGTGCTGTCGCTCATGCCGCTTGACGCCTTGCAAGTCAGCAGCGTGGAGATGTCATCAGAGGACAGAGATGATGCAACCTTGAAAGAGGTGGAGAGACTTAGGCAGTCAGAGACACAGGACACTTTGCAAAGACAAGCACTCGGGTACACAGCTCATGGAGGACTTACCGAAGAGCAGGCATATTCAGAGATGCTGAAGTCGCACAGCTGAGCTGAGAAATTAGCAGACGAATGCTGAGCCTCAAGTTGATCACTGCAAGGCACAAGAACATGATTCCCATTTACACCACTTTCTGAAGCCTACCTCTGCTTTCAGTAGACACCAAACTGATACTCACCGGTTAACATATTGACACAGCCTCGTTTCTGTAAAGGAAGACCAAAAAAAAAAATCAGATGGAGAACTTCCGTGCTACATTATCTCATGAGTTTATTGCAAAATGACTAAATTCTATCAATCGCAAACTACCGTTGTGTGTTCTGACTTACCATCTACTAATGTTTCGTTGCACTATTGCCAAAGAAGATGAAGCAAGAAGAGAAGGGAAAACAATTATCAACAGCTTCCCTTGGGATTTAAAACAACTCATAAGCCATCTAAAACAATGAAGTACTTACGAAACCGACGGGGCGGGGAGGCGTGCAGTCTGAAGAGAAGCCAAGAAAAAAGAGACTTCTGTCAATAGGAGGCCACTGGCATGTGGCTTACATTCACATACATTTTGTCAGAATTCTTTTGTTTTACTTTGGTCATGCCATACCTTCTGGTGGTGACTGTAGAAGTTGGTCTACGCTTGACTTGAGCTCCACTTCAAGTTCAGATGGGAGAACTGCCAGAGCCGACTTCAGGCCTTTCAATCTGAAGAAACATACAAAACGCAGATTTTCAATGCACAGTTCTACAGACTGCACAAAAACATGAAACCAGAGGAGCCAGATTTCTCCTCACATTGCATTGTAAGAGTCACAGGTGAGGTTGGTGGGGATCACCACCAGAACTGAGGGACGGAAGCTGGCCAGCAGGACCACGAGATTGATTTGAAACCACAGCTCGTAGTCACTCGTTTGGAAGAGGGGGAATTTGGGAGCCAGACCAGTCAAAGTCAGGTTCAGCATTGTGTCTCGGACGTCCGCGTTTGCGATGTAGGTTATGTTTTCCTGGGCGAGGGAGGGAAACAGACACTTTTAGCATCTTCTAGCATGGCCGTCTTGTTGAAAAGCATTACATTCGTGGCCATTTAGGATAATCAGGCTCATCAAAAACAAAAAAAAACACTCACCTCTTTGCTGACCTCCACAAATTTTTCAAAGAATTTCTCAAGCTGCTCCTCATCTGGGGATTTTAGGACGCTGCTCAACACCTCCTTCACCACGGTCACATTTTCAAGAGCACCGGTGGACGGATCCAACAGCAGCTCTGCTTTCTGATCGGGTGACAGGGTTTCCAGAGATGCCAGCTAAGGTGAACAAAACACCAGGAAAAAATTGCACGTGACTGTCAGAGCTCTGCTTTCTGCCCAACACTAAGCACGAGTACCGGTGCCAATCAAAGGCTCTCTTAAAGCTGTTTGACAACAAAAACATAACAGAAGGTAGGTATTTTACCACGCTGACGTTCAAGTCCTTAAGGTCTGAGTAACTGGCCACTGTGGTGAACGGGCCCAAGTTGGCTTCAAGCCATTTAGCATCGCTGCTAACGTTCTGTCTGCATTCTGTTTTTAAAGATAGGAGTGGAGAAAGATCAGTCTGCATCCCTGCACTGTTATGAAGTGGACATACAACTACGGTGAGCTGTCAGCTGGAGAAAAAAAAAAAAATACTGCAACGCACTCTATTCTGGCAATAGAGGGATGCCGCCAAAGCGTGCTCTGGGAAGGCCTACCTGGACTGCTAAATTGGGTGGCAAATTTCTTCAGGTGCTCCACCAGAACTTTGGTTATCTCCTGCGTCCTGATGAGTGTCATGTCGGGGAACACAGATCCCAGTCCTTTAACGCTGCAACACAAAGCCACAGAGGGTGATTATGTGGACGGATTGGTGCAGATCTACAAACTTCCTGTCTCCAAATTCAGGCACTCACATCACATGGTAGTTGGTGCAGCTGATGTCAGCTGTGACTGTGACCAGCATTTCTGCGGTGAAACTGGGGAGGATAGGGATGAGCTTCACAGTGAACCACACAACCCAGACAGAGGCCTCAAATTTCTGGATCTCCGATCTGATGATTACGAAGGTTCGGTTCATCATCACGTCTCTCACAGCAGGGGTGATATCAGGAATCTGCAGAAACACAAAACCAGGGTTGTGAACGGCACTGTAAGAGAGCAGCGTACTTTGGGCTATTCTCCATGGCATCATTGCCGTCTCTGTCAGACACTTTCACTTATCCACTTGCCTCATGAGCTGTGCTCAGCGCCGTCAGAAACTCCTCTACGTTCTTGAAAGCGCCGCCTTCCTCCAGTCGGTCGAACACAGCGCTGATCTGATTGGTGTTGTTCAGTACTCCAGAGCTCAGTGTGAGTTCAGCTACTTGGGTAGGGGTCAGCAGTGCCAATGATTCAAACTGAAACACATCACGGACAACAGAAGTTATGACAGATGAAGCAGTTTATTAAAGAAATAAAACAAGATAATGACAGATGACATAAGCAACTGCAACAGGCCAAAAGTTACTCACACTGGAGAAATTTTCATTCAGGGACTTCAAATCCTCCAAGGTGGCAAAGCTGGAGAAATTGCCAAAGTTCTTCTCAAGCCAGTCGGCACTGCTCGTGGTTTTGGAAAGACAGGCAGGATCTGGATTGAACACAGAGCATTGGGAGAATTCATTGGAACACCAGTGAATTGTGAGCAATCTGAAATAACTGTGACAAGCTGAAACGAGGAAGGACGCTTAGGGAACTACAGCACGAGGAATGACAGCTCAAGACAGCGATAGCACTAAAAAGTACCTGTTAGGTCATCTCTCGACAGGAAGCGATGGACAAATTGAGCGAAGACGGCCTGTTTTTGCTCCTCCGCCATGAGGGATGCTTGACGCCCGAGAGCCTGCACCCTGAATCAGGAAAGATCAGCGGCCGTTACGGATTGCCCAGCTTTACTCTGCTAAACACCACTTGAGGATTTCCACAGCACTGAGCATACTTACACAACTTGGTAGGTGTCGCAACTGAAGTTCTTGGAGCTGAGGCAGGACAGAAAGTCCCTAGAGACTGCTGACAAAAATGGTCTCAGCCTGTCCTGGAACCAGGCGGCAACGAAGCTGGCATCCGTCAGCTGTGCAGCGCTGAAGTTGTTGACTTTCACCTCTCCAATGGCATCGAGAACACAGGACTGAGGCTGACTGTTGCTTAGGGTCTGCGAAAACAATGGGGCATGTCAATTCAGAGCTCCGAGGCAGCGTTGTATTTTCTGTTCCAGAAAAAGCAGGGGTGTCGCCTACCTTGTCGGAGATCTTTGACAGAGCATCCTCCAGGACCCCTGCGACTTTCTGGAAGAACAGCTTCCACGTCTCTGTGCTGTCGCTCATGCCGCTTGACGCCTTGCAAGTCAGCAGCGTGGAGATGTCATCAGAGGACAGAGATGATGCAACCTTGAAAGAGGTGGAGAGACTTAGGCAGTCAGAGACACAGGACACTTTGCAAAGACAAGCACTCGGGTACACAGCTCATGGAGGACTTACCGAAGAGCAGGCATATTCAGAGATGCTGAAGTCGCACAGCTGAGCTGAGAAATTAGCAGACGAATGCTGAGCCTCAAGTTGATCACTGCAAGGCACAAGAACATGATTCCCATTTACACCACTTTCTGAAGCCTACCTCTGCTTTCAGTAGACACCAAACTGATACTCACCGGTTAACATATTGACACAGCCTCGTTTCTGTAAAGGAAGACCAAAAAAAAAAATCAGATGGAGAACTTCCGTGCTACATTATCTCATGAGTTTATTGCAAAATGACTAAATTCTATCAATCGCAAACTACCGTTGTGTGTTCTGACTTACCATCTACTAATGTTTCGTTGCACTATTGCCAAAGAAGATGAAGCAAGAAGAGAAGGGAAAACAATTATCAACAGCTTCCCTTGGGATTTAAAACAACTCATAAGCCATCTAAAACAATGAAGTACTTACGAAACCGACGGGGCGGGGAGGCGTGCAGTCTGAAGAGAAGCCAAGAAAAAAGAGACTTCTGTCAATAGGAGGCCACTGGCATGTGGCTTACATTCACATACATTTTGTCAGAATTCTTTTGTTTTACTTTGGTCATGCCATACCTTCTGGTGGTGACTGTAGAAGTTGGTCTACGCTTGACTTGAGCTCCACTTCAAGTTCAGATGGGAGAACTGCCAGAGCCGACTTCAGGCCTTTCAATCTGAAGAAACATACAAAACGCAGATTTTCAATGCACAGTTCTACAGACTGCACAAAAACATGAAACCAGAGGAGCCAGATTTCTCCTCACATTGCATTGTAAGAGTCACAGGTGAGGTTGGTGGGGATCACCACCAGAACTGAGGGACGGAAGCTGGCCAGCAGGACCACGAGATTGATTTGAAACCACAGCTCGTAGTCACTCGTTTGGAAGAGGGGGAATTTGGGAGCCAGACCAGTCAAAGTCAGGTTCAGCATTGTGTCTCGGACGTCCGCGTTTGCGATGTAGGTTATGTTTTCCTGGGCGAGGGAGGGAAACAGACACTTTTAGCATCTTCTAGCATGGCCGTCTTGTTGAAAAGCATTACATTCGTGGCCATTTAGGATAATCAGGCTCATCAAAAACAAAAAAAAACACTCACCTCTTTGCTGACCTCCACAAATTTTTCAAAGAATTTCTCAAGCTGCTCCTCATCTGGGGATTTTAGGACGCTGCTCAACACCTCCTTCACCACGGTCACATTTTCAAGAGCACCGGTGGACGGATCCAACAGCAGCTCTGCTTTCTGATCGGGTGACAGGGTTTCCAGAGATGCCAGCTAAGGTGAACAAAACACCAGGAAAAAATTGCACGTGACTGTCAGAGCTCTGCTTTCTGCCCAACACTAAGCACGAGTACCGGTGCCAATCAAAGGCTCTCTTAAAGCTGTTTGACAACAAAAACATAACAGAAGGTAGGTATTTTACCACGCTGACGTTCAAGTCCTTAAGGTCTGAGTAACTGGCCACTGTGGTGAACGGGCCCAAGTTGGCTTCAAGCCATTTAGCATCGCTGCTAACGTTCTGTCTGCATTCTGTTTTTAAAGATAGGAGTGGAGAAAGATCAGTCTGCATCCCTGCACTGTTATGAAGTGGACATACAACTACGGTGAGCTGTCAGCTGGAGAAAAAAAAAAAATACTGCAACGCACTCTATTCTGGCAATAGAGGGATGCCGCCAAAGCGTGCTCTGGGAAGGCCTACCTGGACTGCTAAATTGGGTGGCAAATTTCTTCAGGTGCTCCACCAGAACTTTGGTTATCTCCTGCGTCCTGATGAGTGTCATGTCGGGGAACACAGATCCCAGTCCTTTAACGCTGCAACACAAAGCCACAGAGGGTGATTATGTGGACGGATTGGTGCAGATCTACAAACTTCCTGTCTCCAAATTCAGGCACTCACATCACATGGTAGTTGGTGCAGCTGATGTCAGCTGTGACTGTGACCAGCATTTCTGCGGTGAAACTGGGGAGGATAGGGATGAGCTTCACAGTGAACCACACAACCCAGACAGAGGCCTCAAATTTCTGGATCTCCGATCTGATGATTACGAAGGTTCGGTTCATCATCACGTCTCTCACAGCAGGGGTGATATCAGGAATCTGCAGAAACACAAAACCAGGGTTGTGAACGGCACTGTAAGAGAGCAGCGTACTTTGGGCTATTCTCCATGGCATCATTGCCGTCTCTGTCAGACACTTTCACTTATCCACTTGCCTCATGAGCTGTGCTCAGCGCCGTCAGAAACTCCTCTACGTTCTTGAAAGCGCCGCCTTCCTCCAGTCGGTCGAACACAGCGCTGATCTGATTGGTGTTGTTCAGTACTCCAGAGCTCAGTGTGAGTTCAGCTACTTGGGTAGGGGTCAGCAGTGCCAATGATTCAAACTGAAACACATCACGGACAACAGAAGTTATGACAGATGAAGCAGTTTATTAAAGAAATAAAACAAGATAATGACAGATGACATAAGCAACTGCAACAGGCCAAAAGTTACTCACACTGGAGAAGTTTTCATTCAGGGACTTCAAATCCTCCAAGGTGGCAAAGCTGGAGAAATTGCCAAAGTTCTTCTCAAGCCAGTCGGCACTGCTCGTGGTTTTGGAAAGACAGGCAGGATCTGGATTGAACACAGAGCATTGGGAGAATTCATTGGAACACCAGTGAATTGTGAGCAATCTGAAATAACTGTGACAAGCTGAAACGAGGAAGGACGCTTAGGGAACTACAGCACGAGGAATGACAGCTCAAGACAGCGATAGCACTAAAAAGTACCTGTTAGGTCATCTCTCGACAGGAAGCGATGGACAAATTGAGCGAAGACGGCCTGTTTTTGCTCCTCCGCCATGAGGGATGCTTGACGCCCGAGAGCCTGCACCCTGAATCAGGAAAGATCAGCGGCCGTTACGGATTGCCCAGCTTTACTCTGCTAAACACCACTTGAGGATTTCCACAGCACTGAGCATACTTACACAACTTGGTAGGTGTCGCAACTGAAGTTCTTGGAGCTGAGGCAGGACAGAAAGTCCCTAGAGACTGCTGACAAAAATGGTCTCAGCCTGTCCTGGAACCAGGCGGCAACGAAGCTGGCATCCGTCAGCTGTGCAGCGCTGAAGTTGTTGACTTTCACCTCTCCAATGGCATCGAGAACACGGGACTGAGGCTGACTGTTGCTTAGGGTCTGCGAAAACAATGGGGCATGTCAATTCAGAGCTCCGAGGCAGCGTTGTATTTTCTGTTCCAGAAAAAGCAGGGGTGTCGCCTACCTTGTCGGAGATCTTTGACAGAGCATCCTCCAGGACCCCTGCGACTTTCTGGAAGAACAGCTTCCACGTCTCTGTGCTGTCGCTCATGCCGCTTGACGCCTTGCAAGTCAGCAGCGTGGAGATGTCATCAGAGGACAGAGATGATGCAACCTTGAAAGAGGTGGAGAGACTTAGGCAGTCAGAGACACAGGACACTTTGCAAAGACAAGCACTCGGGTACACAGCTCATGGAGGACTTACCGAAGAGCAGGCATATTCAGAGATGCTGAAGTCGCACAGCTGAGCTGAGAAATTAGCAGACGAATGCTGAGCCTCAAGTTGATCACTGCAAGGCACAAGAACATGATTCCCATTTACACCACTTTCTGAAG
The DNA here is from genome assembly GCA_039654105.1 of Coreius guichenoti. Classification (NCBI taxonomy): domain Eukaryota; kingdom Metazoa; phylum Chordata; class Actinopteri; order Cypriniformes; family Gobionidae; genus Coreius; species Coreius guichenoti. The sequence goes on from CM077170.1 coordinate 52,119,942, forward strand.
CCTACCTCTGCTTTCAGTAGACACCAAACTGATACTCACCGGTTAACATATTGACACAGCCTCGTTTCTGTAAAGGAAGACCAAAAAAAAAAATCAGATGGAGAACTTCCGTGCTACATTATCTCATGAGTTTATTGCAAAATGACTAAATTCTATCAATCGCAAACTACCGTTGTGTGTTCTGACTTACCATCTACTAATGTTTCGTTGCACTATTGCCAAAGAAGATGAAGCAAGAAGAGAAGGGAAAACAATTATCAACAGCTTCCCTTGGGATTTAAAACAACTCATAAGCCATCTAAAACAATGAAGTACTTACGAAACCGACGGGGCGGGGAGGCGTGCAGTCTGAAGAGAAGCCAAGAAAAAAGAGACTTCTGTCAATAGGAGGCCACTGGCATGTGGCTTACATTCACATACATTTTGTCAGAATTCTTTTGTTTTACTTTGGTCATGCCATACCTTCTGGTGGTGACTGTAGAAGTTGGTCTACGCTTGACTTGAGCTCCACTTCAAGTTCAGATGGGAGAACTGCCAGAGCCGACTTCAGGCCTTTCAATCTGAAGAAACATACAAAATGCAGATTTTCAATGCACAGTTCTACAGACTGCACAAAAACATGAAACCAGAGGAGCCAGATTTCTCCTCACATTGCATTGTAAGAGTCACAGGTGAGGTTGGTGGGGATCACCACCAGAACTGAGGGACGGAAGCTGGCCAGCAGGACCACGAGATTGATTTGAAACCACAGCTCGTAGTCACTCGTTTGGAAGAGGGGGAATTTGGGAGCCAGACCAGTCAAAGTCAGGTTCAGCATTGTGTCTCGGACGTCCGCGTTTGCGATGTAGGTTATGTTTTCCTGGGCGAGGGAGGGAAACAGACACTTTTAGCATCTTCTAGCATGGCCGTCTTGTTGAAAAGCATTACATTCGTGGCCATTTAGGATAATCAGGCTCATCAAAAACAAAAAAAAACACTCACCTCTTTGCTGACCTCCACAAATTTTTCAAAGAATTTCTCAAGCTGCTCCTCATCTGGGGATTTTAGGACGCTGCTCAACACCTCCTTCACCACGGTCACATTTTCAAGAGCACCGGTGGACGGATCCAACAGCAGCTCTGCTTTCTGATCGGGTGACAGGGTTTCCAGAGATGCCAGCTAAGGTGAACAAAACACCAGGAAAAAATTGCACGTGACTGTCAGAGCTCTGCTTTCTGCCCAACACTAAGCACGAGTACCGGTGCCAATCAAAGGCTCTCTTAAAGCTGTTTGACAACAAAAACATAACAGAAGGTAGGTATTTTACCACGCTGACGTTCAAGTCCTTAAGGTCTGAGTAACTGGCCACTGTGGTGAACGGGCCCAAGTTGGCTTCAAGCCATTTAGCATCGCTGCTAACGTTCTGTCTGCATTCTGTTTTTAAAGATAGGAGTGGAGAAAGATCAGTCTGCATCCCTGCACTGTTATGAAGTGGACATACAACTACGGTGAGCTGTCAGCTGGAGAAAAAAAAAAAAATACTGCAACGCACTCTATTCTGGCAATAGAGGGATGCCGCCAAAGCGTGCTCTGGGAAGGCCTACCTGGACTGCTAAATTGGGTGGCAAATTTCTTCAGGTGCTCCACCAGAACTTTGGTTATCTCCTGCGTCCTGATGAGTGTCATGTCGGGGAACACAGATCCCAGTCCTTTAACGCTGCAACACAAAGCCACAGAGGGTGATTATGTGGACGGATTGGTGCAGATCTACAAACTTCCTGTCTCCAAATTCAGGCACTCACATCACATGGTAGTTGGTGCAGCTGATGTCAGCTGTGACTGTGACCAGCATTTCTGCGGTGAAACTGGGGAGGATAGGGATGAGCTTCACAGTGAACCACACAACCCAGACAGAGGCCTCAAATTTCTGGATCTCCGATCTGATGATTACGAAGGTTCGGTTCATCATCACGTCTCTCACAGCAGGGGTGATATCAGGAATCTGCAGAAACACAAAACCAGGGTTGTGAACGGCACTGTAAGAGAGCAGCGTACTTTGGGCTATTCTCCATGGCATCATTGCCGTCTCTGTCAGACACTTTCACTTATCCACTTGCCTCATGAGCTGTGCTCAGCGCCGTCAGAAACTCCTCTACGTTCTTGAAAGCGCCGCCTTCCTCCAGTCGGTCGAACACAGCGCTGATCTGATTGGTGTTGTTCAGTACTCCAGAGCTCAGTGTGAGTTCAGCTACTTGGGTAGGGGTCAGCAGTGCCAATGATTCAAACTGAAACACATCACGGACAACAGAAGTTATGACAGATGAAGCAGTTTATTAAAGAAATAAAACAAGATAATGACAGATGACATAAGCAACTGCAACAGGCCAAAAGTTACTCACACTGGAGAAATTTTCATTCAGGGACTTCAAATCCTCCAAGGTGGCAAAGCTGGAGAAATTGCCAAAGTTCTTCTCAAGCCAGTCGGCACTGCTCGTGGTTTTGGAAAGACAGGCAGGATCTGGATTGAACACAGAGCATTGGGAGAATTCATTGGAACACCAGTGAATTGTGAGCAATCTGAAATAACTGTGACAAGCTGAAACGAGGAAGGACGCTTAGGGAACTACAGCACGAGGAATGACAGCTCAAGACAGCGATAGCACTAAAAAGTACCTGTTAGGTCATCTCTCGACAGGAAGCGATGGACAAATTGAGCGAAGACGGCCTGTTTTTGCTCCTCCGCCATGAGGGATGCTTGACGCCCGAGAGCCTGCACCCTGAATCAGGAAAGATCAGCGGCCGTTACGGATTGCCCAGCTTTACTCTGCTAAACACCACTTGAGGATTTCCACAGCACTGAGCATACTTACACAACTTGGTAGGTGTCGCAACTGAAGTTCTTGGAGCTGAGGCAGGACAGAAAGTCCCTAGAGACTGCTGACAAAAATGGTCTCAGCCTGTCCTGGAACCAGGCGGCAACGAAGCTGGCATCCGTCAGCTGTGCAGCGCTGAAGTTGTTGACTTTCACCTCTCCAATGGCATCGAGAACACGGGACTGAGGCTGACTGTTGCTTAGGGTCTGCGAAAACAATGGGGCATGTCAATTCAGAGCTCCGAGGCAGCGTTGTATTTTCTGTTCCAGAAAAAGCAGGGGTGTCGCCTACCTTGTCGGAGATCTTTGACAGAGCATCCTCCAGGACCCCTGCGACTTTCTGGAAGAACAGCTTCCACGTCTCTGTGCTGTCGCTCATGCCGCTTGACGCCTTGCAAGTCAGCAGCGTGGAGATGTCATCAGAGGACAGAGATGATGCAACCTTGAAAGAGGTGGAGAGACTTAGGCAGTCAGAGACACAGGACACTTTGCAAAGACAAGCACTCGGGTACACAGCTCATGGAGGACTTACCGAAGAGCAGGCATATTCAGAGATGCTGAAGTCGCACAGCTGAGCTGAGAAATTAGCAGACGAATGCTGAGCCTCAAGTTGATCACTGCAAGGCACAAGAACATGATTCCCATTTACACCACTTTCTGAAGCCTACCTCTGCTTTCAGTAGACACCAAACTGATACTCACCGGTTAACATATTGACACAGCCTCGTTTCTGTAAAGGAAGACCAAAAAAAAAAATCAGATGGAGAACTTCCGTGCTACATTATCTCATGAGTTTATTGCAAAATGACTAAATTCTATCAATCGCAAACTACCGTTGTGTGTTCTGACTTACCATCTACTAATGTTTCGTTGCACTATTGCCAAAGAAGATGAAGCAAGAAGAGAAGGGAAAACAATTATCAACAGCTTCCCTTGGGATTTAAAACAACTCATAAGCCATCTAAAACAATGAAGTACTTACGAAACCGACGGGGCGGGGAGGCGTGCAGTCTGAAGAGAAGCCAAGAAAAAAGAGACTTCTGTCAATAGGAGGCCACTGGCATGTGGCTTACATTCACATACATTTTGTCAGAATTCTTTTGTTTTACTTTGGTCATGCCATACCTTCTGGTGGTGACTGTAGAAGTTGGTCTACGCTTGACTTGAGCTCCACTTCAAGTTCAGATGGGAGAACTGCCAGAGCCGACTTCAGGCCTTTCAATCTGAAGAAACATACAAAATGCAGATTTTCAATGCACAGTTCTACAGACTGCACAAAAACATGAAACCAGAGGAGCCAGATTTCTCCTCACATTGCATTGTAAGAGTCACAGGTGAGGTTGGTGGGGATCACCACCAGAACTGAGGGACGGAAGCTGGCCAGCAGGACCACGAGATTGATTTGAAACCACAGCTCGTAGTCACTCGTTTGGAAGAGGGGGAATTTGGGAGCCAGACCAGTCAAAGTCAGGTTCAGCATTGTGTCTCGGACGTCCGCGTTTGCGATGTAGGTTATGTTTTCCTGGGCGAGGGAGGGAAACAGACACTTTTAGCATCTTCTAGCATGGCCGTCTTGTTGAAAAGCATTACATTCGTGGCCATTTAGGATAATCAGGCTCATCAAAAACAAAAAAAAACACTCACCTCTTTGCTGACCTCCACAAATTTTTCAAAGAATTTCTCAAGCTGCTCCTCATCTGGGGATTTTAGGACGCTGCTCAACACCTCCTTCACCACGGTCACATTTTCAAGAGCACCGGTGGACGGATCCAACAGCAGCTCTGCTTTCTGATCGGGTGACAGGGTTTCCAGAGATGCCAGCTAAGGTGAACAAAACACCAGGAAAAAATTGCACGTGACTGTCAGAGCTCTGCTTTCTGCCCAACACTAAGCACGAGTACCGGTGCCAATCAAAGGCTCTCTTAAAGCTGTTTGACAACAAAAACATAACAGAAGGTAGGTATTTTACCACGCTGACGTTCAAGTCCTTAAGGTCTGAGTAACTGGCCACTGTGGTGAACGGGCCCAAGTTGGCTTCAAGCCATTTAGCATCGCTGCTAACGTTCTGTCTGCATTCTGTTTTTAAAGATAGGAGTGGAGAAAGATCAGTCTGCATCCCTGCACTGTTATGAAGTGGACATACAACTACGGTGAGCTGTCAGCTGGAGAAAAAAAAAAAAATACTGCAACGCACTCTATTCTGGCAATAGAGGGATGCCGCCAAAGCGTGCTCTGGGAAGGCCTACCTGGACTGCTAAATTGGGTGGCAAATTTCTTCAGGTGCTCCACCAGAACTTTGGTTATCTCCTGCGTCCTGATGAGTGTCATGTCGGGGAACACAGATCCCAGTCCTTTAACGCTGCAACACAAAGCCACAGAGGGTGATTATGTGGACGGATTGGTGCAGATCTACAAACTTCCTGTCTCCAAATTCAGGCACTCACATCACATGGTAGTTGGTGCAGCTGATGTCAGCTGTGACTGTGACCAGCATTTCTGCGGTGAAACTGGGGAGGATAGGGATGAGCTTCACAGTGAACCACACAACCCAGACAGAGGCCTCAAATTTCTGGATCTCCGATCTGATGATTACGAAGGTTCGGTTCATCATCACGTCTCTCACAGCAGGGGTGATATCAGGAATCTGCAGAAACACAAAACCAGGGTTGTGAACGGCACTGTAAGAGAGCAGCGTACTTTGGGCTATTCTCCATGGCATCATTGCCGTCTCTGTCAGACACTTTCACTTATCCACTTGCCTCATGAGCTGTGCTCAGCGCCGTCAGAAACTCCTCTACGTTCTTGAAAGCGCCGCCTTCCTCCAGTCGGTCGAACACAGCGCTGATCTGATTGGTGTTGTTCAGTACTCCAGAGCTCAGTGTGAGTTCAGCTACTTGGGTAGGGGTCAGCAGTGCCAATGATTCAAACTGAAACACATCACGGACAACAGAAGTTATGACAGATGAAGCAGTTTATTAAAGAAATAAAACAAGATAATGACAGATGACATAAGCAACTGCAACAGGCCAAAAGTTACTCACACTGGAGAAATTTTCATTCAGGGACTTCAAATCCTCCAAGGTGGCAAAGCTGGAGAAATTGCCAAAGTTCTTCTCAAGCCAGTCGGCACTGCTCGTGGTTTTGGAAAGACAGGCAGGATCTGGATTGAACACAGAGCATTGGGAGAATTCATTGGAACACCAGTGAATTGTGAGCAATCTGAAATAACTGTGACAAGCTGAAACGAGGAAGGACGCTTAGGGAACTACAGCACGAGGAATGACAGCTCAAGACAGCGATAGCACTAAAAAGTACCTGTTAGGTCATCTCTCGACAGGAAGCGATGGACAAATTGAGCGAAGACGGCCTGTTTTTGCTCCTCCGCCATGAGGGATGCTTGACGCCCGAGAGCCTGCACCCTGAATCAGGAAAGATCAGCGGCCGTTACGGATTGCCCAGCTTTACTCTGCTAAACACCACTTGAGGATTTCCACAGCACTGAGCATACTTACACAACTTGGTAGGTGTCGCAACTGAAGTTCTTGGAGCTGAGGCAGGACAGAAAGTCCCTAGAGACTGCTGACAAAAATGGTCTCAGCCTGTCCTGGAACCAGGCGGCAACGAAGCTGGCATCCGTCAGCTGTGCAGCGCTGAAGTTGTTGACTTTCACCTCTCCAATGGCATCGAGAACACGGGACTGAGGCTGACTGTTGCTTAGGGTCTGCGAAAACAATGGGGCATGTCAATTCAGAGCTCCGAGGCAGCGTTGTATTTTCTGTTCCAGAAAAAGCAGGGGTGTCGCCTACCTTGTCGGAGATCTTTGACAGAGCATCCTCCAGGACCCCTGCGACTTTCTGGAAGAACAGCTTCCACGTCTCTGTGCTGTCGCTCATGCCGCTTGACGCCTTGCAAGTCAGCAGCGTGGAGATGTCATCAGAGGACAGAGATGATGCAACCTTGAAAGAGGTGGAGAGACTTAGGCAGTCAGAGACACAGGACACTTTGCAAAGACAAGCACTCGGGTACACAGCTCATGGAGGACTTACCGAAGAGCAGGCATATTCAGAGATGCTGAAGTCGCACAGCTGAGCTGAGAAATTAGCAGACGAATGCTGAGCCTCAAGTTGATCACTGCAAGGCACAAGAACATGATTCCCATTTACACCACTTTCTGAAGCCTACCTCTGCTTTCAGTAGACACCAAACTGATACTCACCGGTTAACATATTGACACAGCCTCGTTTCTGTAAAGGAAGACCAAAAAAAAAAATCAGATGGAGAACTTCCGTGCTACATTATCTCATGAGTTTATTGCAAAATGACTAAATTCTATCAATCGCAAACTACCGTTGTGTGTTCTGACTTACCATCTACTAATGTTTCGTTGCACTATTGCCAAAGAAGATGAAGCAAGAAGAGAAGGGAAAACAATTATCAACAGCTTCCCTTGGGATTTAAAACAACTCATAAGCCATCTAAAACAATGAAGTACTTACGAAACCGACGGGGCGGGGAGGCGTGCAGTCTGAAGAGAAGCCAAGAAAAAAGAGACTTCTGTCAATAGGAGGCCACTGGCATGTGGCTTACATTCACATACATTTTGTCAGAATTCTTTTGTTTTACTTTGGTCATGCCATACCTTCTGGTGGTGACTGTAGAAGTTGGTCTACGCTTGACTTGAGCTCCACTTCAAGTTCAGATGGGAGAACTGCCAGAGCCGACTTCAGGCCTTTCAATCTGAAGAAACATACAAAACGCAGATTTTCAATGCACAGTTCTACAGACTGCACAAAAACATGAAACCAGAGGAGCCAGATTTCTCCTCACATTGCATTGTAAGAGTCACAGGTGAGGTTGGTGGGGATCACCACCAGAACTGAGGGACGGAAGCTGGCCAGCAGGACCACGAGATTGATTTGAAACCACAGCTCGTAGTCACTCGTTTGGAAGAGGGGGAATTTGGGAGCCAGACCAGTCAAAGTCAGGTTCAGCATTGTGTCTCGGACGTCCGCGTTTGCGATGTAGGTTATGTTTTCCTGGGCGAGGGAGGGAAACAGACACTTTTAGCATCTTCTAGCATGGCCGTCTTGTTGAAAAGCATTACATTCGTGGCCATTTAGGATAATCAGGCTCATCAAAAACAAAAAAAAACACTCACCTCTTTGCTGACCTCCACAAATTTTTCAAAGAATTTCTCAAGCTGCTCCTCATCTGGGGATTTTAGGACGCTGCTCAACACCTCCTTCACCACGGTCACATTTTCAAGAGCACCGGTGGACGGATCCAACAGCAGCTCTGCTTTCTGATCGGGTGACAGGGTTTCCAGAGATGCCAGCTAAGGTGAACAAAACACCAGGAAAAAATTGCACGTGACTGTCAGAGCTCTGCTTTCTGCCCAACACTAAGCACGAGTACCGGTGCCAATCAAAGGCTCTCTTAAAGCTGTTTGACAACAAAAACATAACAGAAGGTAGGTATTTTACCACGCTGACGTTCAAGTCCTTAAGGTCTGAGTAACTGGCCACTGTGGTGAACGGGCCCAAGTTGGCTTCAAGCCATTTAGCATCGCTGCTAACGTTCTGTCTGCATTCTGTTTTTAAAGATAGGAGTGGAGAAAGATCAGTCTGCATCCCTGCACTGTTATGAAGTGGACATACAACTACGGTGAGCTGTCAGCTGGAGAAAAAAAAAAAAATACTGCAACGCACTCTATTCTGGCAATAGAGGGATGCCGCCAAAGCGTGCTCTGGGAAGGCCTACCTGGACTGCTAAATTGGGTGGCAAATTTCTTCAGGTGCTCCACCAGAACTTTGGTTATCTCCTGCGTCCTGATGAGTGTCATGTCGGGGAACACAGATCCCAGTCCTTTAACGCTGCAACACAAAGCCACAGAGGGTGATTATGTGGACGGATTGGTGCAGATCTACAAACTTCCTGTCTCCAAATTCAGGCACTCACATCACATGGTAGTTGGTGCAGCTGATGTCAGCTGTGACTGTGACCAGCATTTCTGCGGTGAAACTGGGGAGGATAGGGATGAGCTTCACAGTGAACCACACAACCCAGACAGAGGCCTCAAATTTCTGGATCTCCGATCTGATGATTACGAAGGTTCGGTTCATCATCACGTCTCTCACAGCAGGGGTGATATCAGGAATCTGCAGAAACACAAAACCAGGGTTGTGAACGGCACTGTAAGAGAGCAGCGTACTTTGGGCTATTCTCCATGGCATCATTGCCGTCTCTGTCAGACACTTTCACTTATCCACTTGCCTCATGAGCTGTGCTCAGCGCCGTCAGAAACTCCTCTACGTTCTTGAAAGCGCCGCCTTCCTCCAGTCGGTCGAACACAGCGCTGATCTGATTGGTGTTGTTCAGTACTCCAGAGCTCAGTGTGAGTTCAGCTACTTGGGTAGGGGTCAGCAGTGCCAATGATTCAAACTGAAACACATCACGGACAACAGAAGTTATGACAGATGAAGCAGTTTATTAAAGAAATAAAACAAGATAATGACAGATGACATAAGCAACTGCAACAGGCCAAAAGTTACTCACACTGGAGAAATTTTCATTCAGGGACTTCAAATCCTCCAAGGTGGCAAAGCTGGAGAAATTGCCAAAGTTCTTCTCAAGCCAGTCGGCACTGCTCGTGGTTTTGGAAAGACAGGCAGGATCTGGATTGAACACAGAGCATTGGGAGAATTCATTGGAACACCAGTGAATTGTGAGCAATCTGAAATAACTGTGACAAGCTGAAACGAGGAAGGACGCTTAGGGAACTACAGCACGAGGAATGACAGCTCAAGACAGCGATAGCACTAAAAAGTACCTGTTAGGTCATCTCTCGACAGGAAGCGATGGACAAATTGAGCGAAGACGGCCTGTTTTTGCTCCTCCGCCATGAGGGATGCTTGACGCCCGAGAGCCTGCACCCTGAATCAGGAAAGATCAGCGGCCGTTACGGATTGCCCAGCTTTACTCTGCTAAACACCACTTGAGGATTTCCACAGCACTGAGCATACTTACACAACTTGGTAGGTGTCGCAACTGAAGTTCTTGGAGCTGAGGCAGGACAGAAAGTCCCTAGAGACTGCTGACAAAAATGGTCTCAGCCTGTCCTGGAACCAGGCGGCAACGAAGCTGGCATCCGTCAGCTGTGCAGCGCTGAAGTTGTTGACTTTCACCTCTCCAATGGCATCGAGAACACGGGACTGAGGCTGACTGTTGCTTAGGGTCTGCGAAAACAATGGGGCATGTCAATTCAGAGCTCCGAGGCAGCGTTGTATTTTCTGTTCCAGAAAAAGCAGGGGTGTCGCCTACCTTGTCGGAGATCTTTGACAGAGCATCCTCCAGGACCCCTGCGACTTTCTGGAAGAACATCTTCCACGTCTCTGTGCTGTCGCTCATGCCGCTTGACGCCTTGCAAGTCAGCAGCGTGGAGATGTCATCAGAGGACAGAGATGATGCAACCTTGAAAGAGGTGGAGAGACTTAGGCAGTCAGAGACACAGGACACTTTGCAAAGACAAGCACTCGGGTACACAGCTCATGGAGGACTTACCGAAGAGCAGGCATATTCAGAGATGCTGAAGTCGCACAGCTGAGCTGAGAAATTAGCAGACGAATGCTGAGCCTCAAGTTGATCACTGCAAGGCACAAGAACATGATTCCCATTTACACCACTTTCTGAAGCCTACCTCTGCTTTCAGTAGACACCAAACTGATACTCACCGGTTAACATATTGACACAGCCTCGTTTCTGTAAAGGAAGACCAAAAAAAAAAATCAGATGGAGAACTTCCGTGCTACATTATCTCATGAGTTTATTGCAAAATGACTAAATTCTATCAATCGCAAACTACCGTTGTGTGTTCTGACTTACCATCTACTAATGTTTCGTTGCACTATTGCCAAAGAAGATGAAGCAAGAAGAGAAGGGAAAACAATTATCAACAGCTTCCCTTGGGATTTAAAACAACTCATAAGCCATCTAAAACAATGAAGTACTTACGAAACCGACGGGGCGGGGAGGCGTGCAGTCTGAAGAGAAGCCAAGAAAAAAGAGACTTCTGTCAATAGGAGGCCACTGGCATGTGGCTTACATTCACATACATTTTGTCAGAATTCTTTTGTTTTACTTTGGTCATGCCATACCTTCTGGTGGTGACTGTAGAAGTTGGTCTACGCTTGACTTGAGCTCCACTTCAAGTTCAGATGGGAGAACTGCCAGAGCCGACTTCAGGCCTTTCAATCTGAAGAAACATACAAAACGCAGATTTTCAATGCACAGTTCTACAGACTGCACAAAAACATGAAACCAGAGGAGCCAGATTTCTCCTCACATTGCATTGTAAGAGTCACAGGTGAGGTTGGTGGGGATCACCACCAGAACTGAGGGACGGAAGCTGGCCAGCAGGACCACGAGATTGATTTGAAACCACAGCTCGTAGTCACTCGTTTGGAAGAGGGGGAATTTGGGAGCCAGACCAGTCAAAGTCAGGTTCAGCATTGTGTCTCGGACGTCCGCGTTTGCGATGTAGGTTATGTTTTCCTGGGCGAGGGAGGGAAACAGACACTTTTAGCATCTTCTAGCATGGCCGTCTTGTTGAAAAGCATTACATTCGTGGCCATTTAGGATAATCAGGCTCATCAAAAACAAAAAAAAACACTCACCTCTTTGCTGACCTCCACAAATTTTTCAAAGAATTTCTCAAGCTGCTCCTCATCTGGGGATTTTAGGACGCTGCTCAACACCTCCTTCACCATGGTCACATTTTCAAGAGCACCGGTGGACGGATCCAACAGCAGCTCTGCTTTCTGATCGGGTGACAGGGTTTCCAGAGATGCCAGCTAAGGTGAACAAAACACCAGGAAAAAATTGCACGTGACTGTCAGAGCTCTGCTTTCTGCCCAACACTAAGCACGAGTACCGGTGCCAATCAAAGGCTCTCTTAAAGCTGTTTGACAACAAAAACATAACAGAAGGTAGGTATTTTACCACGCTGACGTTCAAGTCCTTAAGGTCTGAGTAACTGGCCACTGTGGTGAACGGGCCCAAGTTGGCTTCAAGCCATTTAGCATCGCTGCTAACGTTCTGTCTGCATTCTGTTTTTAAAGATAGGAGTGGAGAAAGATCAGTCTGCATCCCTGCACTGTTATGAAGTGGACATACAACTACGGTGAGCTGTCAGCTGGAGAAAAAAAAAAAAATACTGCAACGCACTCTATTCTGGCAATAGAGGGATGCCGCCAAAGCGTGCTCTGGGAAGGCCTACCTGGACTGCTAAATTGGGTGGCAAATTTCTTCAGGTGCTCCACCAGAACTTTGGTTATCTCCTGCGTCCTGATGAGTGTCATGTCGGGGAACACAGATCCCAGTCCTTTAACGCTGCAACACAAAGCCACAGAGGGTGATTATGTGGACGGATTGGTGCAGATCTACAAACTTCCTGTCTCCAAATTCAGGCACTCACATCACATGGTAGTTGGTGCAGCTGATGTCAGCTGTGACTGTGACCAGCATTTCTGCGGTGAAACTGGGGAGGATAGGGATGAGCTTCACAGTGAACCACACAACCCAGACAGAGGCCTCAAATTTCTGGATCTCCGATCTGATGATTACGAAGGTTCGGTTCATCATCACGTCTCTCACAGCAGGGGTGATATCAGGAATCTGCAGAAACACAAAACCAGGGTTGTGAACGGCACTGTAAGAGAGCAGCGTACTTTGGGCTATTCTCCATGGCATCATTGCCGTCTCTGTCAGACACTTTCACTTATCCACTTGCCTCATGAGCTGTGCTCAGCGCCGTCAGAAACTCCTCTACGTTCTTGAAAGCGCCGCCTTCCTCCAGTCGGTCGAACACAGCGCTGATCTGATTGGTGTTGTTCAGTACTCCAGAGCTCAGTGTGAGTTCAGCTACTTGGGTAGGGGTCAGCAGTGCCAATGATTCAAACTGAAACACATCACGGACAACAGAAGTTATGACAGATGAAGCAGTTTATTAAAGAAATAAAACAAGATAATGACAGATGACATAAGCAACTGCAACAGGCCAAAAGTTACTCACACTGGAGAAATTTTCATTCAGGGACTTCAAATCCTCCAAGGTGGCAAAGCTGGAGAAATTGCCAAAGTTCTTCTCAAGCCAGTCGGCACTGCTCGTGGTTTTGGAAAGACAGGCAGGATCTGGATTGAACACAGAGCATTGGGAGAATTCATTGGAACACCAGTGAATTGTGAGCAATCTGAAATAACTGTGACAAGCTGAAACGAGGAAGGACGCTTAGGGAACTACAGCACGAGGAATGACAGCTCAAGACAGCGATAGCACTAAAAAGTACCTGTTAGGTCATCTCTCGACAGGAAGCGATGGACAAATTGAGCGAAGACGGCCTGTTTTTGCTCCTCCGCCATGAGGGATGCTTGACGCCCGAGAGCCTGCACCCTGAATCAGGAAAGATCAGCGGCCGTTACGGATTGCCCAGCTTTACTCTGCTAAACACCACTTGAGGATTTCCACAGCACTGAGCATACTTACACAACTTGGTAGGTGTCGCAACTGAAGTTCTTGGAGCTGAGGCAGGACAGAAAGTCCCTAGAGACTGCTGACAAAAATGGTCTCAGCCTGTCCTGGAACCAGGCGGCAACGAAGCTGGCATCCGTCAGCTGTGCAGCGCTGAAGTTGTTGACTTTCACCTCTCCAATGGCATCGAGAACACGGGACTGAGGCTGACTGTTGCTTAGGGTCTGCGAAAACAATGGGGCATGTCAATTCAGAGCTCCGAGGCAGCGTTGTATTTTCTGTTCCAGAAAAAGCAGGGGTGTCGCCTACCTTGTCGGAGATCTTTGACAGAGCATCCTCCAGGACCCCTGCGACTTTCTGGAAGAACAGCTTCCACGTCTCTGTGCTGTCGCTCATGCCGCTTGACGCCTTGCAAGTCAGCAGCGTGGAGATGTCATCAGAGGACAGAGATGATGCAACCTTGAAAGAGGTGGAGAGACTTAGGCAGTCAGAGACACAGGACACTTTGCAAAGACAAGCACTCGGGTACACAGCTCATGGAGGACTTACCGAAGAGCAGGCATATTCAGAGATGCTGAAGTCGCACAGCTGAGCTGAGAAATTAGCAGACGAATGCTGAGCCTCAAGTTGATCACTGCAAGGCACAAGAACATGATTCCCATTTACACCACTTTCTGAAGCCTACCTCTGCTTTCAGTAGACACCAAACTGATACTCACCGGTTAACATATTGACACAGCCTCGTTTCTGTAAAGGAAGACCAAAAAAAAAAATCAGATGGAGAACTTCCGTGCTACATTATCTCATGAGTTTATTGCAAAATGACTAAATTCTATCAATCGCAAACTACCGTTGTGTGTTCTGACTTACCATCTACTAATGTTTCGTTGCACTATTGCCAAAGAAGATGAAGCAAGAAGAGAAGGGAAAACAATTATCAACAGCTTCCCTTGGGATTTAAAACAACTCATAAGCCATCTAAAACAATGAAGTACTTACGAAACCGACGGGGCGGGGAGGCGTGCAGTCTGAAGAGAAGCCAAGAAAAAAGAGACTTCTGTCAATAGGAGGCCACTGGCATGTGGCTTACATTCACATACATTTTGTCAGAATTCTTTTGTTTTACTTTGGTCATGCCATACCTTCTGGTGGTGACTGTAGAAGTTGGTCTACGCTTGACTTGAGCTCCACTTCAAGTTCAGATGGGAGAACTGCCAGAGCCGACTTCAGGCCTTTCAATCTGAAGAAACATACAAAACGCAGATTTTCAATGCACAGTTCTACAGACTGCACAAAAACATGAAACCAGAGGAGCCAGATTTCTCCTCACATTGCATTGTAAGAGTCACAGGTGAGGTTGGTGGGGATCACCACCAGAACTGAGGGACGGAAGCTGGCCAGCAGGACCACGAGATTGATTTGAAACCACAGCTCGTAGTCACTCGTTTGGAAGAGGGGGAATTTGGGAGCCAGACCAGTCAAAGTCAGGTTCAGCATTGTGTCTCGGACGTCCGCGTTTGCGATGTAGGTTATGTTTTCCTGGGCGAGGGAGGGAAACAGACACTTTTAGCATCTTCTAGCATGGCCGTCTTGTTGAAAAGCATTACATTCGTGGCCATTTAGGATAATCAGGCTCATCAAAAACAAAAAAAAACACTCACCTCTTTGCTGACCTCCACAAATTTTTCAAAGAATTTCTCAAGCTGCTCCTCATCTGGGGATTTTAGGACGCTGCTCAACACCTCCTTCACCACGGTCACATTTTCAAGAGCACCGGTGGACGGATCCAACAGCAGCTCTGCTTTCTGATCGGGTGACAGGGTTTCCAGAGATGCCAGCTAAGGTGAACAAAACACCAGGAAAAAATTGCACGTGACTGTCAGAGCTCTGCTTTCTGCCCAACACTAAGCACGAGTACCGGTGCCAATCAAAGGCTCTCTTAAAGCTGTTTGACAACAAAAACATAACAGAAGGTAGGTATTTTACCACGCTGACGTTCAAGTCCTTAAGGTCTGAGTAACTGGCCACTGTGGTGAACGGGCCCAAGTTGGCTTCAAGCCATTTAGCATCGCTGCTAACGTTCTGTCTGCATTCTGTTTTTAAAGATAGGAGTGGAGAAAGATCAGTCTGCATCCCTGCACTGTTATGAAGTGGACATACAACTACGGTGAGCTGTCAGCTGGAGAAAAAAAAAAAAATACTGCAACGCACTCTATTCTGGCAATAGAGGGATGCCGCCAAAGCGTGCTCTGGGAAGGCCTACCTGGACTGCTAAATTGGGTGGCAAATTTCTTCAGGTGCTCCACCAGAACTTTGGTTATCTCCTGCGTCCTGATGAGTGTCATGTCGGGGAACACAGATCCCAGTCCTTTAACGCTGCAACACAAAGTCACAGAGGGTGATTATGTGGACGGATTGGTGCAGATCTACAAACTTCCTGTCTCCAAATTCAGGCACTCACATCACATGGTAGTTGGTGCAGCTGATGTCAGCTGTGACTGTGACCAGCATTTCTGCGGTGAAACTGGGGAGGATAGGGATGAGCTTCACAGTGAACCACACAACCCAGACAGAGGCCTCAAATTTCTGGATCTCCGATCTGATGATTACGAAGGTTCGGTTCATCATCACGTCTCTCACAGCAGGGGTGATATCAGGAATCTGCAGAAACACAAAACCAGGGTTGTGAACGGCACTGTAAGAGAGCAGCGTACTTTGGGCTATTCTCCATGGCATCATTGCCATCTCTGTCAGACACTTTCACTTATCCACTTGCCTCATGAGCTGTGCTCAGCGCCGTCAGAAACTCCTCTACGTTCTTGAAAGCGCCGCCTTCCTCCAGTCGGTCGAACACAGCGCTGATCTGATTGGTGTTGTTCAGTACTCCAGAGCTCAGTGTGAGTTCAGCTACTTGGGTAGGGGTCAGCAGTGCCAATGATTCAAACTGAAACACATCACGGACAACAGAAGTTATGACAGATGAAGCAGTTTATTAAAGAAATAAAACAAGATAATGACAGTTGACATAAGCAACTGGAGCAGGCCAAAAGTTACTCACACTGGAGAAATTTTCATTCAGGGACTTCAAATCCTCTAAGGTGGCAAAGCTGGAGAAATTGCCAAAGTTCTTCTCAAGCCAGTCAGCACTGCTCGTGGTTTTGGAAAGACAGGCAGGATCTGGATTGAACACAGAGCATTGGGAGAATTCATCAAGCTGAAATACCTTTGCAAAAGACCTTGCTCTTAATGTGTTTGTGTGTGTGTGTGTGTGTGTGTGTGTGTGTGTGTGTGTGTTTGTGTTTTAATTTATGCCATTTTACAAATATTTAAAACAAAAGTCATCATGGCAAGCACTTCAGTTTTGTCTTGGCTTTGCATTACTGAAACTTAAACACAACAAGGTGTGCTGCACCTGAAATTTCTCTAGAGAGGAACGGCAGAATGAATTTTTTGTAGATGGAGGACCTCAAAGTTCCATTCACCAGATTCACTCGCTCATTGAATGTTTTGACTCTGTAAACAAATAAATGTTCAAAAATAAGCCATAATTTCAATGTGTCGCTCTGAAATGTATCCAATATTTTGACTCATACATTGCCTGGTAGCTGACACATGAAAAGTTAATCTTGCTCATGTTGGATATAAACTCTGTGCTAATGAACGGGAGGATTGGAATAAGTCTGACACACAGCCATGACTGAACAAACTCCACGTTCTGTGCATTCTCCACAGTCAGTGTGTGCAAGCCACCGAAACTGTCAGCGATGCTGTCGAACGAAGACACTCCCTGAAATAAAAATAAAATAAGCTTGATCACTCACATCAGTTTAATAATAATTCACAAACTGATTAACGAGAAGTGATGAAGCATTCAGGCTGAAGAGACAGCGTCAATTTGTACCATGCATGTAGTGATCATTAATAACGGCACAAATAAATTATGAACATTTGAAGATTCAGCAGATTGCAAGCATGAAAGCAAATATTTCACGAAAAAAGCAGCATGCAGTTGATGTTTTCCAGCAGAGGATAAATAGTCTTAGATGCGGTTTTCTTACAAGGTGAACCATGACATTTAGTGTTGATGTAATGATCTTTCCAAACTCCTTTTGGAGCATGTGAAGTTTCTCTTGAGGGAAACCAGCACTGCTGTTTGAAATGCATTGTAGATGGTTATCCACTGCATTTAGAATCTAGATACGAAAACAGGAATTAAAAGTACTATAATTGAAAAACTGATCTGTTTTTACCATCATTCTGAGATCACATGAAGAGACAGAAACAATGGAGACAGACTCCCTAACATCTCTAAGACGCTTAGAGAAATGCAAAGCTACAGTACTGTAAGTTTTTAAGAAACTGTGGGAAAAAAACGCTGAAAATCTGAGGATATTCTTAAAAAATAATGTCATATATAGATTTATCAACTAAATGCTATTACCTAAATCAATATTTGGTATGACCACCTATTGCTTTTAAAACATCTTGTATCGTACGCTATGCTTGTGCATAGTTTTAAAGTAGCTTTGTAGGTGGATTTCTTGAAAAGCATGAGATTTTATCACACCACTTATGGCTCAGCCTTTTCTGTCTCTTCCTATAATCCCAGACTGACTCGATGATGGTGAGATCTATGTGTGGATCATACTTTCTGTTTTTGTCTGTTGCATACAAAAAAACTAGATTATTACAATTGATGGCAAAAGGAATGTTTAAAAATGTGTTGTTTTTTTAAAGATATGAATACTTTTATCCAGCAAGGATGCATTATCACAGTTCACATAGAAAACAGCTGTTTTAAATTGTAATAATATTTCAATGTTTTTACTGTTTATTTGATCAAATAAATACAGCCTTGGTGAGCAGAAGAGACTTCATCTATGAAGCTCCTGTCTAAAAACAATAACAGCAGCATATAACATACAGTAGATTTACACTGCGTTTGTTTTCTTGAAAGCAGAGCATTCAGAGGATCTGCTGGACAAGACTTAACATGCAGCTTCATCACTCTTAGAACAAAAGCTATTGAAGTCTGATGTCCATATCTGAGTACACCCATCACGTCCACCATTTTATACTCAATTCTACAGACTGTAGAAAAACAGAGTAGATTCTAAACACATTTCTTTCCAGCATGTCAGAATTTTCCACCTGAACTGTAAAATTCATAGGAAAAGCAATGATCAATTTGCAGATTGCTTCACTCTTTAATCAATTTATTTGCATATCAATCCATATTTCAAATGTATTATTGTTCCTCAAAAGCATGCATTTTATTCTTACTGCCTGATTCTGAGTAACAGTGCATTTGTCCTTAATGTGTTAGTTTGTGAATAATATCACAACAGTGCATTGTTTTAGAGAGAGAGAGAATCCCTCACCAGAGAGCTGAAATTCTTCAGACTATTCAGATTGCAGTTGTCCAGAGTTTGATTGCTGGTTCTTCTGTAACGGGGAAATCAAACATACGTGGGATTAGTATTAGTATTAGAATACTATTTATTAGTGTTAATTTAGAGGAATACTCACTCGGTAGTCAGACCGCATGATCCTGTTTCTGGGAAAGTCATAGATATTTATTCATTAGATTGCAGGTACTCACTTCACATTTAAGAGATTCAGACTATTACATCTTAAAATCTCAACTCGCTGCTTTGATTCTCCCAAAATCCCTGTTTAACTGTTTACAAACAGATCTTTTAGAAGTGTTGCAGCTAAACTAGTAAATAGTAGTTGGGTAACAACTACAGACCAATCTCAAATATACCTTTTACTGGCAAGATCATTACGAAAGTTATTATTCTGACCAGAAAAAAAATCTGAGCATATGACACCTGTCGTATTTACACTTATTTTCCTTCCTTATCAATTTTAATAAATACCAAACCTATTTCTATAATTTTGTTTTTAGTAAAAATTATTATCTAACTTTTATTAAGCTCTAAAGCTTATTTTGTTTTTCCGCCTGAAATTGACAACAAAATGTGAAGCCTATGTACAGTTAAGTACATGAATAAAATTGGTGTCATTTTAAAGGAGACCCCTCAAAATAACGAAAACAAATGCTAAAATCATAAATATTATTGTATGTGTGTAAAATATTATAAAAACCCAGACACTTTTGGTGTTTTTCAATCTCGTCTTTTAGGTGCATATCTGGCATCCTCTTGCAAGTGTTTTGTAATCCACCAGATGGCAGCAAAAACTGGAAAAAGGATTATTGTTCCTAACATGACGGTTTTAAAAGGTACTTTTATAAAACCAAAGGGAGGCAAAAGGCGTTTTGGAGTCTAAAAGGCTACTGCTTATCTAAAACCAATCTCAGCACTGACAAAAACTCTCATTTGGTGCCATTTTCACTGTTTCTGAAGGGAATACTCAACACTGTGCTCCGCGTGTGTTTGCACGTGTCTGCATGGCTTGTGCACCTGCGTGCCTCCTCTATTGCGCGCGGACTCTCATTGGTCTAGAGGCAAGATCGACGAATCTGCATAATGCTAAGATCCCCAGCTTTCATTTGATTCGTGCTTCATCAGCATATTCGCGATCACGTGTTTTGCAGAGTTTAGCCAACGAACTTTTTGTGCTACTGGATTCAAGAGACAAAACGGTGGATTATTTACCAAGCGAAACTCACAGAATGGATTTATTTTTAACCAAAACAGCCTAAGGTAAAAGTCTATGTATCATTTTGGCTACTTTTAGCTCAGAGATGACATGCAATGTTTCTCCTAGTTTGCTCACAAAAGCTCAAAGATGTATTTCGCGATTCATTAAGTAATCATTTGACATGTATTATTTCAACAAAATAAACCATAATCTTGAGCTTTTGTTTAATATATGGTTTGTTTATGATCATCAAATATGAACAATATTGAAAATATGCAAATTCGTCATCATATGTACTTTTTAGTCTGTATATTTGTTGCGGAAATGTGAATTTGAACATTCAAATGCTGTGTTTTGTCACTTTTTTTTGTCTGTTTATTGTCAAAGACCGCCACTTGCCACTGCTTCCCATGCATCTGGGACATGATTTACAGTATAAGTATATTTAAAATATATGCAATATTTTGTACATTTTTTGCTTATGACACCCAGGCCTAATGTGTCTGGACCTATCCACTAGAGGGCACCACCTTAATGATAACTAGTGTCCTTGATAAAATGCTTTTCCATGTATGGACTGTGCTCTCACTGATCTCCTTCATATGATGTAACTGTCATGCATGCACATGACTTAAAGTAAAGGAATGTATAATAATCTCACCATTTGAATGTGTTGTGTTGCACTGGAAAAAAAAAAAAACAGGTAAATATAAAAAAATCATGTTTCATATTATCATAGTAAAAGCTTAGTTTAAACAATAAATAATTCAAGTATTTATTCTGATTTATAGATTTTTAACCGTACACATATGATTTGTGAAGACTACAAACATTGAGCAAAATATAAAAAATATTTCCTTTTGGCTTTTTCCTGACTTACCTGTGCATTAATCAGAGACACAGATGTTGCTGTGGACAGGCCGAGAAAATATATAATTAGTAATCTTTGAAAAACTTTTTTAATCTTTAAATTTTTTTTTAAAGCTGCACTGTGTAACTTTTTTGTGTTCAAAATGTACAAAATTTATATAATGAGCGAGTACACCAAGAATCCATTTTCCAAACTGTGTTTTTGTCTTATCCTGAATCACTACGGTACACCTATAATAATTGTTTATATTCGGACTATTTTTAAGTTAATATATTTAGGTGACGAGTCAAATATATGATTCAAAATATGCATTTCTTTTGTGCTGTGTGCGTGTGGTCGAGGTATTTCTGATGTTGTAGGGACCAAATGGCCACAAGAACACACACAAACACAAATCAATGCAAAACCCCCATTTTGTGTGTGTGTGTGTGTTTGTTAGTGCACATGTGTAACTCACTGATCCAGACACTAGTTAGAGCTGTGGGGTTTGTATGGAAAATAGGTGTTGCAGACAGTAGGTTTTGCTCCTTTAGTTGTTTCAGTTACTGTCTTTGTTGGATTTGAGGGTTAAGTGATATATAGGGTTGTATGTTCAGTAGTTATTAGTTCTCCAGAAGTCTTAACAACAGTAGGTGTTGGTTCTTCTTGAGTTACAGAAACAGTTAAAGTTGCGGTAGACAGATGTAGTAAATGTTGTTTTAGAAAATGTGGCCAATACATTTGTTAGCATTGCAGGTGTTGTATCACTAGTAATTTGTGCAAATTGTGTTTTATATCAAGAGTATTTGGTACTACAGGTGTGGTAAGAATGGTAATTATTGATCTTGCAGATGTAGTAAGAAAAGTAGTTTTTGGTGTTGCAAGCGATTAGGGCTGCCCTTTTCTAGTTGACTAGTAGTCGTTCACTTAAGCCATTAGTCGACTAATCGCACGTGTATATTATTTTAATAACTTAAATCTAAACTGAGGAGAATACTAAACCATAATGAGCGTTTGATATATAGGCTATAGGCATAATAAAGCCTATTCCGCACTCAAGTTCACACATAAAGCTTGCTGCAAAGCAACGGCAAAAGTAAGGATTACGAATGTGTAGGAAATTTTAAATATGAGCCATTTTAAATATTTATTAATAACTATTTTTTTCTGAGTCAGTTTCGGCTGTAAAGATGAAGTTGACGATGCTGACTCGTCATCTCCACAGTATAGTGAACGTGCCTAAAGAGAGAAATGCAACTTTCATACGGATTACATAAATAGAGAGTATTTCTTTCTGTTTTGAATTGGTTAGTTTAAAATTAGACATTTCAAGCTTTCTATAGATGTATTTCTCATGTCTGTGAGGCATGTAGCCTATATGCTGAGTTTCAGTTCATTTTTGTGACACGCCCCAGTTCACGGAGACCAAGACGGCAGAAAGCGCATCCTGTTTGTTTTCTTTATTTTACAAAGGCACAACGTTTTCTTGTTATAAATAAAAGTAGACCGTTTCGAAAGATTTATTACTCTTATCTGTATGACCAAATATGACAGAGTATTTTAAGATTCCACTGTTATCAGGAAAAAATGCATGTCGTGTCGTGCAGGAGGCGTGCTATACTTCAACTTTTTTGGATTTCCTGCCCAACATACTGTAATTACCACAAAGAACCACCATTAACGATCTGTCCCTCACGGACTGCGTGACATCGCCACAAGGTTTTTTTTCCCTGCGACCAAGCGAATAATATAATCTTGTGGTTGACTAAGCCTCTTCTAGTCGACTAACGTTTAGTCTACTATTAGGGGGCATCCCTACAAGCGACGCCCTAGCAGTATTTGTAGATGCCTCAGGAATATGAACAGGAGTTGTTGCTGCTGCGTTTGTTGTAATTATTGATTCTCCAAATTTTGTAGAGACAGTATTGGTTTTTGCTCCAGTTTTAACACTGGCAGTAGTTTGTCGTAATGCAGATTTTGTAAAATGAACCATTTGTGCTGTTGAGATTATACTACTAACAGTAGTTGTGTGTGTTTGATGTGTAGTAGGGCAATTACTTGTTTCAGAATTTCCAGAGAAGGTTGTGGTTGGCTCTTCAGCTGTTTTACTGATAGAAGTCAGCATTGCAGATGTTATTTCAGTAGTAGTCTGTGTTGCACCAACAGTATTTGTTGGTTTTGTTGGTATTGTATATGCAGTTGCAGTTTGTTCTCCTGTGGTTATAGGTGTTGCAGTCATTATACCATCAGTACTTGCTGTATGTAGAGTATACTCAGTTATTGCAGTTGTAATAGGGATGGAGGTTTCTGTTGTTGTGTGTAATACATTAGCAGGAATTGTTGAGGCTTTAGGTGTTGTAGGCACAGCAGTTGCTCCTTCAGTTGCTGTAGCAGTAATGGATGTTAGTTCTGCAAGTGTTGTAGGCACAGCAGTTGTTCCTTCAGTTGTTGAAGTGGCAGTGTTTGGTACCTCAGTTGTTGTAGCAGTAATGGATGTTAGTTCTGCAAGTGTTGTAGGCACAGCAGTTGCTCCTTCAGTTGTTTTAACAGTAATGGATGTTAGTTCTGCAAGTGTTGTAGGCACAGGAGTTGTTCCTTCAGTTGTTGAAGTAGCACTGTTTTGTACCTCAGTTGTTGTAGCAGTAATGGATGTTAGTTCTGCAGGTGTTGTAGGCACAGCAGTTGTTCCTTCAGTTGTTGAATTAGCAGTGTTTGGTACCTCAGTTGTTGTTGCAGTAATAGATGTTAGTTCTGCAAGTGTTGTAGGCACAGCAGTTGTTCCTTCAGTTGTTGAAGTAGCAGTGTTTGGTACCTCAGTTGTTGTTGCAGTAATAGATGTTAGTTCTGCAAGTGTTGTAGGCACAGCAGTTGTTCCTTCAGTTGTTGTTGCAGTAATGGATGTTAGTTCTGCAAGTGTTGTAGGCACAGCAGTTGTTCCTTCAGTTGTTGAATTAGCAGTGTTTGGTACCTCAGTTGTTGTTGCAGTAATGGATGTTAGTTCTGCAAGTGTTGTAGCCACAGGAGTAGTTCCTTCAGTTGTTGAAGTAGCAGTGTTTGGTACCGCAGTTGTTGTAGCAGTAATTGATGTTAGTTCTGCAAGTGTTGTAGGTACAGCAGTCGTTCCTTCAGTTGTTGAAGTAGCACTGTTTTGTACCTCAGTTGTTGTAGCAGTAATGGATGTTAGTTCTGCAGGTGTTGTAGGCACAGCAGTTGTTCCTTCAGTTGTTGAAGTAGCAGTTTTTGGTACCTCAGTTGTTGTAGCAGTAATGGATATTAGTTCTGCAAGTGTTGTAGGCTCAGGAGCTGTTCCTTCAGTTGTTGAAGTAGCACTGTTTGGTACCTCAGTTGTTGTAGTAGTAATGGATGTTAGTTCTGCAAGTGTTGTAGCCACAGGTGTTGTTCCTTCAGTTGTTGAAGTAGCAGTGTTTGGTGCCGCAGTTGTTGTAGCAGTAATTGATGTTAGTTCTGCAAGTGTTGTAGGCACAGGAGTTGTTCCTTCAGCTGTTGAAGTAGCAGTGTTTGGTACCTCAGTTGTTGTAGCAGTAATTGATGTTAGTTCTGCAAGTGTTGTAGGCACAGGAGTTGTTCCTTCAGTTGTTGAAGTAGCAGTGTTTGGTACCTCAGTTGTTGTAGCAGTAATGGATGTTAGTTCTGCAGGTGTTGTAGGCACAGCAGTTGTTCCTTCAGTTGTTGAAGTAGCAGTGTTTGGTACCTCAGTTGTTGTAGCAGTAATGGATGTTAGTTCTGCAAGTGTTGTAGGCACAGGAGCTGTTCCTTCAGTTGTTGAAGTAGCAGTGTTTTGTACCTCAGTTGTTGTAGCAGTAATGGATGTTAGTTCTGCAGGTGTTGTAGGCACAGCAGTTGTTCCTTCAGTTGTTGAAGTAGCAGTGTTTGGTACCTCAGTTGTTGTTGCAGTAATAGATGTTAGTTCTGCAAGTGTTGTAGGCACAGCAGTTGTTCCTTCAGTTGTTGAAGTAGCAGTGTTTGGTACCCCAGTTGTTGTAGCAGTAATGGATGTTAGTTCTGCAAGTGTTGTAGGGACAGCAGTTGTTCCTTCAGTTGTTGAAGTAGCACTGTTTGGTACCTCAGTTGTTGTAGCAGTAATGGATGTTAGTTCTGCAAGTGTTGTAGGCACAGGAGTTGTTCCTTCAGTTGTTGAAGTAGCAGTGTTTGTTACCGCAGTTGTTGTAGCAGTAATTGATGTTAGTTCTGCAGGTGTTGTAGGCACAGGAGTTGTTCCTTCAGTTGTTGAAGTAGCAGTGTTTGGTACCGCAGTTGTTGTAGCAGTCATTGATGTTAATTCTGCAAGTGTTGTACG
Organism: Coreius guichenoti; assembly: GCA_039654105.1. Lineage (NCBI taxonomy): Eukaryota > Metazoa > Chordata > Actinopteri > Cypriniformes > Gobionidae > Coreius > Coreius guichenoti. Next base: position 52,145,095 of record CM077170.1, read on the forward strand.
AACAGCAGTTGTTACTTCAGTTGTTGAAGTAGCAGTGTTTGGTATCTCAGTTGTTGTAGTAGTAATGAATGTTAGTTCTGCAAGTGTTGTAGGCACAGCAGTTGTTCCTTCAGTTGTTGAAGTAGCACTGTTTGGTACCTCAGTTGTTGTTCCAGTAATAGATGTTAGTTCTGCAGGTGTTGTAGGCACAGCAGTTGTTCCTTCAGTTGTTGAAGTAGCAGTGTTTGGTACCTCAGTTGTTGTTGCAGTAATAGATGTTAGTTCTGCAGGTGTTGTAGGCACAGCAGTTGTTTCTTCAGTTGTTGAAGTAGCAGTTTTTGGTACCTCAGTTGTTGTAGCAGTAATGGATATTAGTTCTGCAAGTATTGTAGACACAGCAGTTGCTCCTTCAGTTGTTTTAGCAGTAATGGATGTTAGTTCTGCAAATGTTGTAGGTACAGGAGCTGTTCCTTCAGTTGGTGAAGTAGCAGTTTTTGGTACCTCAGTTGTTGTATCAGTAATGGACATTAGTTCTGCAAGTGTTGTAGGCTCAGGAGCTGTTCCTTCAGTTGTTGAAGTAGCAGTGTTTGGTACCGCAGTTGTTGTGGCAGTAATTGATGTTAGTTCTGCAAGTGTTGTAGGCACAGCAGTTGCTCCTTCAGTTGTTTTAGCAGTAATGGATGTTAGTTCTGCAAGTGTTGTAGGCACAGGAGCTGTTCCTTCAGTTGTTGAAGTAGCAGTGTTTGGTACCTGAGTTGTTGTTGTTGTTGTTGTAGTAGTAGTAGTAATGGATGTTAGTTCTGCAGGTGTTGTAGGCACAGCAGTTGTTCCTTCAGTTGTTGAAGTAGCACTGTTTGGTACCTCAGTTGTTGTTGCAGTAATGGATGTTAGTTCTGCAGGTGTTGTAGGTACAGCAGTTGTTCCTTCAGTTGTTGAAGTAGCAGTGTTTGGTACCGCAGTTGTTGTAGCAGTAATTGATGTTAGTTCTGCAAATGTTGTAGGCACAGAAGTTGTTCCTTCAGTTGTTGAAGTAGCAGTGTTTGGTACCTCAGTTGTTGTAGCAGTAATGGATGTTACTTCTGCAAGTGTTGTAGGAACAGCAGTTGTTCCTTCAGTTGGTGAAGTAGCAGTGTTTGGTACCTCAGTTGTTGTAGCAGTAATGGATGTTAGTTCTGCAAGTGTTGTAGGCACAGGAGCTGTTTCTTCAGTTGTTGAAGTAGCACTGTTTTGTACCTCAGTTGTTGTAGCAGTAATGGATGTTAGTTCTGCAGGTGTTGTAGGCACAGCAGTTGTTCCTTCAGTTGTTGAAGTAGCAGTGTTTGGTACCCCAGTTGTTGTAGCAGTAATGGATGTTAGTTCTGCAAGTGTTGTAGGAACAGCAGTTGTTCCTTCAGTTGTTGAAGTAGTAGTGTTTGGTACCGCAGTTGTTGTAGCAGTAATTGATGTTAGTTCTGCAAGTGTTGTAGGCACAGCAGTTGTTCCTTCAGTTGTTGAAGTAGCAGTGTTTGGTACCTCAGTTGTTGTAGTAGTAATGGATGTTAGTTCTGCAAGTGTTGTAGGCACAGCAGTTGTTCCTTCAGTTGTTGAAGTAGCAGTGTTTGGTACCTCAGTTGTTGTAGCAGTAATGGATGTTAGTTCTGCAAGTGTTGTAGGCACAGGAGCTGTTCCTTCAGTTGTTGAAGTAGCACTGTTTTGTACCTCAGTTGTTGTAGCAGTAATGGATGTTAGTTCTGCAGGTGTTGTAGGCACAGCAGTTGTTCCTTCAGTTGTTGAAGTAGCAGTGTTTGGTACCTCAGTTGTTGCAGTAATAGATGTTAGTTCTGCAAGTGTTGTAGGCACAGCAGTTGTTCCTTCAGTTGTTGAAGTAGCAGTGTTTGGTACCTCAGTTGTTGTTGCAGTAATAGATGTTAGTTCTGCAAGTGTTGTAGGCACAGCAGTTGTTCCTTCAGTTGTTGAAGTAGCAGTGTTTGGTACCCCAGTTGTTGTAGCAGTAATGGATGTTAGTTCTGCAAGTGTTGTAGGAACAGCAGTTGTTCCTTCAGTTGTTGAAGTAGCACTGTTTGGTACCTCAGTTGTTGTAGCAGTAATGGATGTTAGTTCTGCAAGTGTTGTAGGCACAGGAGTTGTTCCTTCAGTTGTTGAAGTAGCAGTGTTTGTTACCGCAGTTGTTGTAGCAGTAATTGATGTTAGTTCTGCAGGTGTTGTAGGCACAGGAGTTGTTCCTTCAGTTGTTGAAGTAGCAGTGTTTGGTACCGCAGTTGTTGTAGCAGTCATTGATGTTAATTCTGCAAGTGTTGTACGAACAGCAGTTGTTACTTCAGTTGTTGAAGTAGCAGTGTTTGGTACCTCAGTTGCTGTAGTAGTAATGAATGTTAGTTCTGCAAGTGTTGTAGGCACAGCAGTTGTTCCTTCAGTTGTTGAAGTAGCACTGTTTGGTACCTCAGTTGTTGTTCCAGTAATAGATGTTAGTTCTGCAGGTGTTGTAGGCACAGCAGTTGTTCCTTCAGTTGTTGAAGTAGCAGTGTTTGGTACCTCAGTTGTTGTTGCAGTAATAGATGTTAGTTCTGCAGGTGTTGTAGGCACAGCAGTTGTTCCTTCAGTTGTTGAAGTAGCAGTTTTTGGTACCTCAGTTGTTGTAGCAGTAATGGATATTAGTTCTGCAAGTATTGTAGACACAGCAGTTGCTCCTTCAGTTGTTTTAGCAGTAATGGATGTTAGTTCTGCAAATGTTGTAGGTACAGGAGCTGTTCCTTCAGTTGGTGAAGTAGCAGTTTTTGGTACCTCAGTTGTTGTAGCAGTAATGGACATTAGTTCTGCAAGTGTTGTAGGCTCAGGAGCTGTTCCTTCAGTTGTTGAAGTAGCAGTGTTTGGTACCGCAGTTGTTGTAGCAGTAATTGATGTTAGTTCTGCAAGTGTTGTAGGCACAGCAGTTGCTCCTTCAGTTGTTTTAGCAGTAATGGATGTTAGTTCTGCAAGTGTTGTAGGCACAGGAGCTGTTCCTTCAGTTGTTGAAGTAGCAGTGTTTGGTACCTGAGTTGTTGTTGTTGTTGTTGTTGTTGTAGTAGTAGTAGTAGTAATGGATGTTAGTTCTGCAGGTGTTGTAGGCACAGCAGTTGTTCCTTCAGTTGTTGAAGTAGCACTGTTTGGTACCTCAGTTGTTGCAGTAATGGATGTTAGTTCTGCAGGTGTTGTAGGTACAGCAGTTGTTTCTTCAGTTGTTGAAGTAGCAGTGTTTGGTACCTCAGTTGCTGTTGCAGTAATGGATGTTAGTTCTGCAGGTGTTGTAGGTACAGCAGTTGTTCCTTCAGTTGTTGAAGTAGCAGTGTTTGGTACCGCAGTTGTTGTAGCAGTAATTGATGTTAGTTCTGCAAATGTTGTAGGCACAGAAGTTGTTCCTTCAGTTGTTGAAGTAGCAGTGTTTGGTACCTCAGTTGTTGTAGCAGTAATGGATGTTAGTTCTGCAAGTGTTGTAGGCACAGGAGCTGTTCCTTCAGTTGTTGAAGTAGCACTGTTTTGTACCTCAGTTGTTGTAGCAGTAATGGATGTTAGTTCTGCAGGTGTTGTAGGCACAGCAGTTGTTCCTTCAGTTGTTGAAGTAGCAGTGTTTGGTACCCCAGTTGTTGTAGCAGTAATGGATGTTAGTTCTGCAAGTGTTGTAGGAACAGCAGTTGTTCCTTCAGTTGTTGAAGTAGTAGTGTTTGGTACCGCAGTTGTTGTAGCAGTAATTGATGTTAGTTCTGCAAGTGTTGTAGGCACAGCAGTTGTTCCTTCAGTTGTTGAAGTAGCAGTGTTTGGTACCTCAGTTGTTGTAGTAGTAATGGATGTTAGTTCTGCAAGTGTTGTAGGCACAGCAGTTGTTCCTTCAGTTGTTGAAGTAGCACTGTTTGGTACCTCAGTTGTTGTAGCAGTAATGGATGTTAGTTCTGCAAGTGTTGTAGGCACAGCAGTTGTTCCTTCAGTTGTTGAAGTAGCAGTGTTTGGTACCGCAGTTGTTGTAGCAGTAATTGATGTTAGTTCTGCAAGTGTTGTAGGCAGAGGAGTTGTTCCTTCAGTTGTTGAAGAAGCAGTGTTTGGTACCGCAGTTGTTGTAGCAGTCATTGATGTTAATTCTGCAAGTGTTGTACGAACAGCAGTTGTTACTTCAGTTGTTGAAGTAGCAGTGTTTGGTACCTCAGTTGTTGTAGTAGTAATGAATGTTAGTTCTGCAAGTGTTGTAGGTACAGCAGTTGTTCCTTCAGTTGTTGAAGTACCAGTGTTTGGTACCGCAGTTGTTGTAGCAGTAATTGATGTTAGTTCTGCAAATGTTGTAGGCACAGAAGTTGTTCCTTCAGTTGTTGAAGTAGCAGTGTTTGGTACCTCAGTTGTTGTAGCAGTAATGGATGTTAGTTCTGCAAGTGTTGTAGGAACAGCAGTTGTTCCTTCAGTTGGTGAAGTACCAGTGTTTGGTACCTCAGTTGTTGTAGCAGTAATGGATGTTAGTTCTGCAAGTGTTGTAGGCACAGGAGCTGTTTCTTCAGTTGTTGAAGTAGCACTGTTTTGTACCTCAGTTGTTGTTGCAGTAATGGATGTTAGTTCTGCAGGTGTTGTAGGCACAGCAGTTGTTCCTTCAGTTGTTGAAGTAGCAGTGTTTGGTACCGCAGTTGTTGTAGCAGTAATTGATGTTAGTTCTGCAAGTGTTGTAGGCACAGGAGCTGTTCCTTCAGTTGTTGAAGTAGCGGTGTTTGGTACCTCAGTTGTTGTTGTAGTAATGGATGTTAGTTCTGCAAGTGTTGTAGGCACAGTTGTTCCTTCAAAATATGAACGATATTAAAAATATGCATATTTTTAGTCATACAGTGCATCCGGAAAGTATTCACAGCGCTTCACTTTTTCCACATTTTGTTATGTTAAAGCCTTATTCCAATGTTACAAACAATGTTCTAAATTCTACAAAAAATACCCCATAATGACAATGTGAAAGAAGTTTGTTTGAAATCTTTACAAATTTTGTAAAAATAAAAAATGAAAAAAAAAAAATCACGTACATAAGTATTTACAGCCTTTGCCATGACACTCAACATTGAGCTCAGGTGCTCCTGTTTCAACTGATCATCCTTGAGATGTTTCTACAACTTGATTGGAGTCCACCTGTGGTAAATTCAGCTGATTGGACATGATTTGGAAAGGCACACACCTGTCTATAAAAGGTCCCACAGTTAACAGTGCATGTCAGAGCACAAACCAAGCCATGAAGTCCAAGGAATTGTCTGTAGACCTCCGAGACAGGATTGTATTGAGGCACAGATCTAGGGAAGGGTACAGAAACATTTCTGCAGCATTGAAGGTCCCAATGAGCACAGTGGCCTCCATCATCTGTAAATGGAATAAATTTGGAACCACCAGGACTCTTCCTAGAGCTGGCCGCCCGGCCAAACTGAGCGATCGGGGGAGAAGGGCCTTAGTCAGGGAGGTGACCAAGAACCCGATGGTCACTCTGACAGAGCTCCAGCGTTTCTCTGTGGATAGAGGGGAACCTTCCAGAAGAACAACCATCTCTTCAGCACTTCACCAATCAGGCCTGTATGGTAGAGTGGCCAGACGGAAGCCACTCCTCAGTAAAAGGCACATGACAGCCCGTCTGGAGTTTGCCAAAAGGCACCTGAAGGACTCTCAGACCATGAGAAACAAAATTCTCTGCTCTGATGAAACAAAGATTGAACTCTTTGGCCTGAATGGCAAGCGTCATGTCTGGAGGAAACCAGGCACCGCTCATCACCTGGCCAATACCATCCCTACAGTGAAGCATGGTGGTGGCAGCATCATGCTGTTGGGATGTTTTTTCAGCGGCAGGAACTGGGAGACTAGTCAGGATCGAGGGAAAGATGAATGCAGCAATGTACAGAGACATCCTTTATGAAAACCTGCTCCAGAGCGCTCTGGACCTCAGACTGGGACGAAGGTTCATTTTCCAACAGGACAACGACCCTAAGCACAGATAACAAAGGAGTGGCTACAGGACAACTCTGTGAATGTCCTTGAGTGGCTCAGCCAGAGCCCAGACTTGAACATGATTGAAAATCTCTGGAGAGATCTGAAAATAGCTGTGCACTGACGCTCCCCATCCAACCTGATGGAGCTTGAGAGGTCCTGCAAAGAAGAATGGGAGAAACTGCCTAAAAATAGGTGTGCCAAGCTTGTAGCATCATACTCAAAAAGACTTGAGGCTGTAATTGGTGCCAAAGGTGCTTCAACAAAGTATTGAGCTAAAGCTGTGAATACTTATGTACATGTGAATTTTGTTTTTTATTTTTAATAAATTTGCAAAGATTTCAAACAAACTTCTTTCACGTTGTCATTATGGGGTATTGTTTGTAGAATTTTGAGGAAAATAATTAATTTAATCCATTTTGGAATAAGACTGTAACATAAAATGTGGAAAAAGTGAAGCGCTGTGAATACTTTCTAGATGCACTGTATGTACGTTTTATCAGTATATTTGTTGTGGAAACGGGACTTTAAACATTCAGATGCTGCGATATGTAAAATAAATGTTGAATATGGTTTTGTGTAAAAAGTAGAGGGTCTAAGCTTTGTAATAATATCACATATGACTTTTAATGTTCCATCAAGACTTTTAAATTTTCAAGGAAGATTGTAATTAAGCAGATCCGAACTTGGTACCGGGTTTACGACTTTATGCACAGTATACTGAATAATCATTTTGTGTATGAAACATGCTATAAACCCTTAATTAAACTTTCTTTGCCTATAACCTAACACTGTCTATGAGCAAACAGAGGGTAAATCACTTCTTTTCTGAAGTAACACTATACAACAGCGTAGGGCTGGACGATTAATCGAAAAGTAATCGAAAGCGAAATTCAGAACCTCTAACCGACGTAATTTTCCCATGTTGGTTATTTTGGTTTTTAATCCTGTTAATACTTTCCCCTTAAAAGCATACTACAGCATGTGTAGTCATGTGACTCCGCCCGTCCAGTCAGTGGCATGGAAGCAACACGGAGGCGAACTCAAACACAGTCAACACACGCAGACAGCGTCCTCACGGAAGTGTGTCAATTGTATGTGTTTAAAGGCTTGCCAGTTATCTTTGTAAAATTATTTTACACCATTCAATAACATCAGTATGGAAAACATGGCACTTCAGTGCTCACAAGCTGTTTTCTGTGACACAGAGAGCCGAGCCGCGTCGTGTCTCTGACAATACACGAGGCCTGAAGCCAGATCACTTTCACTTGCGTCTTCAGTAAACTTTGTCAATTGTATGTGTTTTAAGGTTTGCCAGTTTGGACATTCAAGTGATTTTAGACCATCGGATGTGTATCATTATATTGAGCTACTGCTCTGATGCATTGTGATACACAAACACTCATACAGACAGTAGCTCGCACATCACATGAAGATCAGGTGCACAGAGAGGAGCGCAGAAACTCATTGTCAATGCAATTTATCACTAAAGTAGCTTAGAAACTCAAAAGTTATAGCAAATATTTCGGTATGACTAATTCACACACGCAATCTCTCTTTCATTAATGCATTTAAATAACTACTCTCTCACAGTGTTCATTTATTTAAAAAAGAAATAATCCACCTTTAATAGTCAAGCATATTTACAGTACATACCTTGTCAGTGAACTATGAGGGGAAAACCCCCCCCAAAATAATCGTTCATTAATCGTAATCGAGGTAAAGTGTTCAATTAATCGAGGTTTTGATTTTAGGTCATATCGTCCAGCCCTAGCAACACCAGCAGATTTAGTTTTAGAGGGAATCACCGTCTCTGAGTCTATTCAGCATGCTTTGCTTCTTCTTTCGGTTCGCAAACCATCTTTTATGTACTTTATCGCAAACTATATTGGATGCCGAGTGTAAATATCTAAAAGTATGTGGAAAGCTGCAGCGAGCAATAACATGCCATTCACATGCTGGCTATTTACATGATAGGGATGTTCATAATTGGTGAAGGTAACATTAAAGGTAAAGGTAAACTTTAACATTAAAGAGGTGTGTAAACTCGCAAGTACGATGGCAGATGACGTTTTTTGCTCTGGTCCCCTCCCCGTTAAAAGGAGTGATGAGATACTTAACAGACTATCATCACTCAATGGCTGGTTGTCTAAGTGGTGTCCGCAAAATAACATAGGATTCATAGACAATTGGAAAAGCTTTTGGGGCAGACCTGACCTGTTGAAAAAAGATGGTATTCATCCTTCCTGGGATGGTGCCGCTCTTCTCTCTAGTAATTTGGCACATAGTCTTAGAGCTAAACATTGACTAACTGGGGCCCAGGTCAGGAAGCAGACGGACTGGCTTACCCGACCGCCTGCTAGCTGTCTCACGTCACAGAAGTCAGATAAATCCCAGCACATAGAAACTCTTTCACCTAGATATTATCACATAGAGACTGTGTCTGTTCCACGAATTAGTAAATACAAAAACCATCAAAACCATTCAACGGTAAAAATTTAATTGATGTCCAACAAATAAACAACAGATATAATACAGATGATCAAATGATAAAGCTTGGGCTGCTGAATATTCAATCCCTTTCCTCAAAAGCGCTTATTGTTAATGATATGATTACAGATCATAACCTAGATGTGCTGTGTTTGACAGAAACCTGGCTAAAACCTGATGATTACATTTACTTTAAATGAGTCCACCCCCCAAGATTATTGTTATAAACACGAGCCGCGTCTGAAAGGTAAAGGGGGAGGTGTTGCTGTAATTTATAATAATATCTTCGGTATTACTCAGAAGTCTAGTTTCAAATATAATTCCTTTGAAGTTTTGGTGCTTTATGTAACGTTATGTAGTGAAATTGATAAATCCCGTTTGACATTTGTGCTGGCTACTGTATACAGGCCACCAGGGCACCATACAGACTTTACCAGAGAATTTGCTGATTTTCTATGAGAGTTAGTACTGGCTGCAAATCAAGTCCTAATTGTTGGTGATTTTAATATCCATGTAGACAATGAAAAAGACGCATTGGGATTGGCATTTAGAGACATTCTAAACTCTATTGGAGTAAGGCAACACGTGTCAGGACCCACTCATCGCCGTAATCATACGTTAGACCTAATACTGTCACATGGAATAAATGTTGATACCATTGAAATTCTGCAGCAGAGCGATGACATCTCAGATCATTACCTAGTATCATGTACACTTAATTTAGCAAAGGCTGCAAAGCCGTCCCCTCGCTTCAAATATGGCAGGACTATCACTGCTGCGACTAAAGATTTCTTTGTAAATAATCTTCCTCATCAGTTTCATCTCCTCAGCATCCCAGATAGCCTAGAGGAACTCGATGTTGCAACAGAAACTATTGACTCTCTCTTTTCCAGCACTTTAGACACAGTTGCTCCCCGGCGCTTAAAGAAGATTAAAGAAAATAGTCCAACGCTGTGGTACAACGAGCACACCCGGGCCCTGAAAACAGCAGCCAGAAAAATGGAGCGCAGCTGGAAGAAAACAAAACTAGAAGTTTTTCGCATTTCGTGGAAAGAGAGCATGATTGCATACAGAAAGGCCCTAAAAACTGCTAGATCTGCTTATTTCTCGACTCTCTTAGAAGAAAACAAACACAACCCTAGGTATTTATTCGATAAAGTGGCTAAATTAACCAAAGATAAAGCTTCACCTTCTGATGTTTGTAAACAGCACAGCAGTAATGACTTTATGAACTTCTTTACTTGTAAGATTGATAATATTAGGAAAACAGTGCATTGTAGTGTCACTGAGGAAAAATTACATTCATTCACTGCTATAGGAGAAGAAGAATTGGCTAAACTCGTTAAATCATCAAAATCAACAACATGTATGCTCGACCCCATACCGACTAAACTACTAAAAGAGATGCTTCCAGAGGTCATAGATCCTCTCCTTAATATCATTAATTCATCCTTGACATTAGAATATGTACCGAAAACTTTTAAGTTGGCTATTATTAAACCACTTATTAAAAAACCGCAACTTGATCCTACAAAATTAGTCAATTACAGGCCAATCTCAAATCTACCCTTTCTGTCAAAAATACTAGAAAAGGCAGTGTCCTCACAATTATGCTCCTTTTTAGAAAGAAATGGTATCTGTGAGGATTTCCAGTCAGGATTTAGACCGTATCATAGTACTGAGACTGCTCTCATTAGAGTTACAAATGATTTACTCTTATCATCCGATCGTGGTTGTATCTCTCTGTTAGTGTTACTCGATCTTAGCACTGCATTCGATACTATCGACCACAACATTCTTTTGAATAGACTCAAAAATTATGTTGGCATTAGTGGAATTTCATTGGCATGGTTTAAATCATACTTATCTGACCATTATCAGTTTGTAGCAATAAATGAAGAGATGTCACACCGAACACAAGTTCAGTATGGAGTACCGCAGGGCTCAGTGCTAGGACCGTTGCTTTTCACCCTGTACATGCTACCACTGGGAGATATTATTAGGAAGCATGGCATTAATTTTCATTGTTATGCTGACGATACTCAGCTCTATATTTCTTCACGCCCTGACGAAACTTACCAATTCACAAGATTAACAGAATGCATAGCTGATATAAAAAATTAGATGACTAGTAATTTCCTGCAACTTAATTCAGAAAAAAAAAAATTTTTAATCATTGGACAAAAAAAACTCCACAAGTAGTAACCTAGAATACTGTCTAACACTCGATGGCTGCTCTCTCAAGTCCTCGTCGTCAGTTAGGAACCTGGGTGTGCTCTTTGATACCAATCTCTCATTTGAAAGCCACGTTTCTAGCATCTGTAAAACTGCATTCTACCATCTTAAAAATATATCTAAATTATATATTTTATATATATCCGGGCCGTATCCGGACCAGATGGTGGACCTTAGCCTGGACATGACGACCGCATCCCTGAAGTGTCTGTAGAGACCGTGTCAATTAAACTCCCCCCTGTAAATGCCGCATCGACACGACATCCTCATTAAACCCGTCCCCGGCGTGACGACTCCAATCTTTCGAATAATCCTACGAATATCTATTGATCTAATATGACTTCTGACCTGTAATGTGCCAAATTCATAATCATACACTATTTGTTTGTCGGCCAGAGGAGAACTGGCACCCCGACTGAGCCTGGTTTCTCCCAAGGTTTTTTTCTCCATTCTGGCCCTGAAGGAGTTTTGGTTCCTTGCCACCGTTGCCTTTTGGCTTGCTCAGTTGGGGACACTTAAATTTCAATTATATTACTGATCTGCCCGCATTGACACTATATGATAATTGAAATGAGCTGGATGACATCACCGTTTTCACCAGAGCGGCTGTACAGCCGAATCAAATTCCGTTGCATTATTTTCCTGTTACCACTGTGAAGCTGCTTTGACCATGTGACAAAGGTGATTTGATTTGATTTGAAGGTAAACCGTAAAACCTGAACTCGTTCACAAAACCATTAAATTTCATTATAACACACATGGAAAAAATATTTGCCTTCCTCTCGGAATAGCGAGAGTAGTATTCCTTAGTGCTAGATGTAACATACAAATCATGTAGGCTACTTGAGTTAAAAAAGCCATGTTTTGAGTTATTAGTCTAGTAAAAGCATAAGTACTTTTAAACTTTTATACTTAAAAGTACAAGAAGAACTTGCTTTTGAATATACTTAAGAAAAAGTACTGATCTGACACTACTGAATCATTGATCTGGATCACTGAATCAGTGAATTGTTAACTAATGCAATCTAATTAGTAGAATTCACAAGCGAATAAATCAAAGTGTTTTGAGAACTGGTTAATTCAAAAGCATCGGTCTAACAGAATGATTCGTTCACATCACAAGTTGGACATTGCTATTCATAAATTCAAGCAAGGAACAACATTTTTTTTTTTACATTCACATTTAAACTCAAGGTTTGAACTCTAAACAAACTTATATATAGAGTCTCATCTTGCTGATGATTCACCACTTAATTTGCCTTTTAATCCTGAATGAATCTTTGGACAGGATGGTTTGGGTTGTTTGGGCGCTGTGAGTGGTTGTCATTGGCGCTGTGACTGGTCATTTGCGTCAATTCATCACTATGATTGGGTTATTACCCTTTATGTGATAAGGCCTGCCTATCCAGTTGTCTTCATCACTTTGATTTAGCTAATTAGCACACTATTATTTTAAACTGAAGTAGCTTGTAAACTGATGAAGATTGATGTACAGAGTAAATTACTGACTCACGTCATCCATATCATGAACTTGAAAGGATGATCTGTGAGTACGTGTTTTTTGCAGACACTACTGAAATTCTGAGGGTTTGACGACTGGTGCGAAAACGTGAGTAAACAGTTATTAACAAACAACATAGAATAATTATGCTTATATTCTTATTGTAGTGTTTGAAGCAATGTAAAACATAAAATAAAATGTAAAACTCAAATCTTAAGCTTTAGGTGTCATTACACTTAAATACTTAGTATGTTAATATAAACAAAAACGTTGCACGATTAGTTTGCTAATGTTATAAGGCAAATGGAGCTGAATATGCTTATCTGGAAACTTTAGATTGAATTTACATTGCAACCCTCTACAATGCGAGTAAATCACTCGCATATGCGAGTAAATCTTCACTCTGGGCGACTAAATAATATCTATCATTAGCCATTGGCTAATAAATTCTTAGATTTTACTCTCCGGTGTTATAGGCTAAGTATAAGTTTAGCAAAAATATATTTTCACTCACTGAACAAATCAGTTCGCGTGAACGCTGACAACGTGATTTAATATTCATGAACCCAGCAGCTTATCAACCCTTAGTGCATTGTATATTGTTATTAGTAGTAGAGTTAGTAGTATTATTATCTCTATTACTATGTGTATGTATATATGTATATATGTGTGTGTATATATATGAAATAGTATATCAGTCTGGCAAGTAAACAAAAAAAATTACTAGCCAATGGCGATTCTATTGCCAAGGTGTGTGTAGAGGGTTGCATTGGTCTTAAACACATATGTTTTGTCACTTTTTTTTTTTTTTGTCTTCTATATTTTCAAAGACCACCACTCACCACTGCTTATTTTAGATGATTTACTGTTTGAGTATATTTTGAAAATATAGACTATATTTTGTAATTGTTTTCTTATGCCACCCAGGCCTAATGTGTCTGGACCTATCCACTAGAGGGCACCACCTTAATGATAACTAGTGTCCTTGATAAAATGCTTTTCCATGTATGGACTGTGCTCTCACTGATCTCCTTCATATGATGTAACTGTCATGCATGCACATGACTTAAAGTAAGGGAATGTATAATAATCTCACCATCTGAATGTGTTGTATTGCCCTGAGAAAAAAAAGGATAAATATAAAAAATCTTAGTGTTAGTGTTTCATGTTCTCATAGTAAAAGCTTAGTTTAAACAATAATTAATGAAGTGTTAATTTATTAAGATTTTTTAGATTTTTAACCGTACACATATGATTTGTGAAGACTACAAACATTGAGCAAAATATAAAAAATATTTCCTTTTGAATTTTTCCTGACTTACCTGTGCATTAATCAGAGACACAGATGTTGCTGTGGACAGGGCGAGAAAATGTATAATTAGTAATCTTTGAAAAAACGTCAAATGAACTTATGAACTTACAGGACACACATTTTTAAAGCTGCACTGTGTAACTTTTTTGTGTTCAAAATGTACAAAATTTATATAATCAGCGAGTACACCAAGAATCCATTTTCCAAACTGTGTTTTTGTCTTATCCTGAATCACTACGGTACACCTATAATAATTTTTAAGTTAATATATTTAGGTGACGAGTCAAATATATGATTCAAAATATGCATTTCTTTTGTGCTGTGTGCGTGTGTCGAGGTATTTCTGATGTTGTAGGGACCAAATGGCCACAAGAACACACACAAACACAAATCAATGCAAAACCCCCATTTTGTGTGTGTGTGTGTGTGTTTGTTAGTGCACATGTGTAACTCACTGATCCAGACACTAGTTAGAGCTGTGGGGTTTGTATGGAAAATAGGTGTTGCAGACAGTAGGTTTTGCTCCTTTAGTTGTTTCAGTTACTGTCTTTGTTGGATTTGAGGGTTAAGTGATATATAGGGTTGTATGTTCAGTAGTTATTAGTTCTCCAGAAGTCTTAACAACAGTAGGTGTTGGTTCTTCTTGAGTTACAGAAACAGTTAAAGTTGCGGTAGACAGATGTAGTAAATGTTGTTTTAGAAAATGTGGCCAATACATTTGTTAGCATTGCAGGTGTTGTATCACTAGTAATTTGTGCAAATTGTGTTTTATATTAAGAGTATTTGGTACTACAGGTGTGGTAAGAATGGTAATTATTGATCTTGCAGATGTAGTAAGAAAAGTAGTTTTTGGTGTTGCAAGCGATTAGGGCTGATATATAGGGTTGTATGTTCAGTAGTTATTAGTTCTCCAGAATTCTTAACAACAGTAGGTTTTGGTACTTCTTGAGTTACAGAAACAGTTAAAGTTGCGTTAGACATTGTACTTGTTTGTGTACTTGCAGTAGTTATTGATGCTTATAAGGTTAGAGCAGTTCTTAAATCTCTAGTGGTTTTAGAAAATATTTCTGTTAAAATATCAGGTTTTGAACTAGTCAGAGTTTGTACTCTTATCACTAATGGTGTTGTACCGAAGATTGTCGATGGTTCTACAGTGGTTGGTACTTCAGGTGTTGTTGGAGTAATGGATGTTAGATCTGCAAGTGTTGTAGGCACAGCAGTTGTTCCTTCAGTTGTTGAAATAGCAGTGTTTGGTACTTCAGTTGTTGCAGTAATGGATGTTAGTTCTGCAAGTGTTGTAGGCACAGTTGTTCCTTCAGTTGTTGAAGTAGCAGTGTTTGGTACCTCAGTTGTTTTAGCAGTAATGGATGTTAGTTCTGCAAGAGTTGTAGGCACAGGAGTTGCTCCTTCAGTTGTTGTAGAAGTAATGGATGTTAGTTCTGCAAGTGTTGTAGGCACAGTTGTTCCTTCAGTTGTTGAAGTAGCAGTGTTTGGTACGTCAGTTGTAGCAGTAATGGATGTTAGTTCTGCAAGTGTTGCAGGCACAGCAGTTGTTCCTTCAGTTGTTGAAGTAGCAGTGTTTGGTACCTCAGTTGTTGGTGCAGTAATGGATGTTAAATCTGGAAGTGTTGTAGGTACAGTTGTTCCTTCAGTTGTTGAAGTAGCAGTGTTTGGTATCTCAGTTGTTGTAGCAGTAATAGATGTTAGTTTTGCAAGTGTTGTAGGCACAGCAGTTGTTCCTTCAGTTGTTGAAGTAGCAGTGTTTGGTACCTCAGTTGTTGTAGCAGTAATGGATGTTAGATCTGCAAGTGTTGTAGACACAGCAGTTGTTCCTTCAGTTGTTGATGTAGCAGTGTTTGGTACATCAGTTGTTGTAGCAGTAATGGATGTTAGTTCTGCAAGAGTTGTAGGCACAGCAGTTGTTCCTTCAGTTGTTGAAGTAGCAGTGTTTGGTACCTCAGTTGTTTTAGCAGTAATGGATGTTAGTTCTGCAAGAGTTGTAGGCACAGGAGTTGCTCCTTCAGTTGTTGAAGTAGCAGTGTTTGGTACCTCTGTTATTGTTGCAGTAATGGATGTTAGATCTGGAAGTGTTGTAGGCACAGTTGCTCCTTCAGTTGTTGTAGCAGTAATAGATGTTAGATCTGCAAGTGTTGTAGGCACAGCAGTTGTTCCTTCAGTTGTTGAAGTAGTAGTGTTTGGTACCTCTGTTATTGGTGCAGTAATGGATGTTAGATCTGGAAGTGTTGTAGGCACAGTTGTTCCTTCAGTTGTTGAAGTAGCAGTGTTTGATACCTCAGTTGTTGTAGCAGTAATGGACGTTATTTCTGCAAGTGTTGTAGGAACAGCAGCTGTTCTTTCAGTTGTTGAAGTAGCAGTGTTTGGTACATCAGTTGTTGTTGCAGTAATGGACATTAGTTCTGCAAGTGTTGTAGGCACAGCAGTTGTTCCTTCAGTTGTTGAAGTAGCAGTGTTTGGTACCTCAGTTGTTGCAGTAATGGATGTTAGTTCTGCAAGTGTTGTAGGCACAGGAGTTGCTCCTTCAGTTGTTGAAGTAGCAGTGTTTGGTACCTCAGTTGTTGTAGCAGTAATGGACGTTATTTCTGCAAGTGTTGTAGGCACAGCAGTTGTTCCTTCAGTTGTTGAAGTAGCAGTGTTTGGTACCTCAGTTATTGTTGCAGTAATGGATGTTAGTTCTGCAGTTGTTCCTTCAGTTGTTGAAGCAGCAGTGTTTGGTACCTCAGTTGTTGTTGCAGTAATGGATGTTAGTTCTGCAGTTGTTCCTTCAGTTGTTGAAGTAGCAGTGTTTGGTACCTCAGTTGTTGGTGCAGTAATGGATGTTAAATCTGGAAGTGTTGTAGACACAGTTGTTCCTTCAGTTGTTGAAGTGGCAGTGTTTGATACCTCAGTTGTTGTAGCAGTAATGGACGTTATTTCTGCAAGTGTTGTAGGCACAGCAGTTGTTCCTTCAGTTGTTGAAGTAGCAGTGTTTGGTACCTCAGTTGTTGCAGTAATGGATGTTAGTTCTGCAAGTGTTGTAGGCACAGGAGTTGCTCCTTCAGTTGTTGTAGCAGTAATGGATGTTAGTTTTGCAAGTGTTGTAGGCACAGCAGTTGTTCCTTCAGTTGTTGAAGTAGCAGTGTTTGGTACCTCAGTTGTTGTAGCAGTAATGGACGTTAGTTCTGCAAGTGTTGTAGGCACAGCAGTTGTTCCTTCAGTTGTTGTAGCAGTAATGGCCGTTATTTCTGCAAGTGTTGTAGAAACAGCAGTTGTTCCTTCAGTTGTTGAAGTAGCAGTGTTTGGTACCTCATTTGTTGTAGCAGTAATGGACGTTAGTTCTGCAAGTGTTGTAGGCACAGGAGTTGCTCCTTCAGTTGTTGTAGCAGTAATGGATGTTAGTTTTGCAAGTGTTGTAGGCACAGCAGTTGTTCCTTCAGTTGTTGAAGTAGCAGTGTTTGGTACCTCAGTTGTTGTAGCAGTAATGGACGTTATTTCTGCAAGTGTTGTAGGCACAGCAGTTGTTCCTTCAGTTGTTGTAGCAGTAATGGCCGTTATTTCTGCAAGTGTTGTAGACACAGCAGTTGTTCCTGCAGTTGTTGAAGTAGCAGTGTTTGGTACCTCAGTTATTGTTGCAGTAATGGATGTTAGTTCTGCAGTTGTTCCTTCAGTTGTTGAAGTAGCAGTGTTTGGTACCTCTTTTATTGGTGCAGTAATGGATGTTAGATCTGGAAGTGTTGTAGGCACAGTTGTTCCTTCAGTTGTTGAAGTAGCACTGTTTTGTACCTCAGTTGTTGTAGCAGTAATGGACGTTAGTTCTGCAAGTGCTGTAGGCACAGGAGTTGTTCCTTCAGTTGTTGTAGCAGTAATGGATGTTAGTTCTGCAGTTGTTCCTTCAGTTGTTGAAGTAGCAGTGTTTGGTACCTCTTTTATTGGTGCAGTAATGGATGTTAGATCTGGAAGTGTTGTAGGCACAGTTGTTCCTTCAGTTGTTGAAGTAGCACTGTTTTGTACCTCAGTTGTTGTAGCAGTAATGGACGTTAGTTCTGCAAGTGCTGTAGGCACAGGAGTTGTTCCTTCAGTTGTTGAAGTAGCACTGTTTTGTACCTCAGTTGTTGTAGCAGTAATGGATGTTAGTTCTGCAAGTGTTGTAGGCACAGCAGTTGTTCCTTCAGTTGTTGAAGTAGCAGTGTTTGGTACCTCAGTTGTTGTAGCAGTAATGGACGTTAGTTCTGCAAGTGCTGTAGGCACAGGAGTTGTTCCTTCAGTTGTTGAAGTAGCACTGTTTTGTACCTCAGTTGTTGTAGCAGTAATGTATGTTAGTTCTGCAACTGTTGTAGACACAGCAGTTGTTCCTTCATTTGTTGAAGTAGCAGTGTTTGGTACCTCAGTTGTTGTAGCAGTAATGGATGTTAGTTCTGCAAGTGTTGTAGGCACAGCAGTTGTTCCTTCAGCTGTTGAAGTAGCAGTGTTTGGTACCTCAGTTGTTGTTGCAGTAATGGACGTTAGTTCTGCAAGTGCTGTAGGCACAGGAGTTGTTCCTTCAGTTGTTGAAGTAGCACTGTTTTGTACCTCAGTTATTGTAGCAGTAATGGATGTTAGTTCTGCAAGTGTTGTAGGCACAGCAGTTGTTCCTTCAGTTGTTGAAGTAGCAGTGTTTGGTACCTCTGTTATTGGTGCAGTAATGGATGTTAGATCTGGAAGTGTTGTAGGCACAGCAGTTGTTCCTTCAGTTGTTGAAGTAGCAGTGTTTGGTACCTCAGTTGTTGTAGAAGTAATGGACGTTATTTCTGCAAGTGTTGTAGGCACAGCAGTTGTTCCTTCAGTTGTTGAAGTAGCAGTGTTTGGTACCTCAGTTGTTGTTGCAGTAATGGATGTCAGATCTGCAAGTGTTGTAGGCACAGATGTTCCTTCATTTGTTGAAGTAGCAGTGTTTGGTACCTCAGTTGTTGTAGCAGTAATGGATGTTAGATCTGCAAGTGTTGTAGGCACAGCAGTTGTTCCTTCAGTTGTTGAAGTAGCAGTGTTTGGTACATCAGTTGTTGTTGCAGTAATGGATGTTAGTTCTGCAAGTGTTGTAGGCACAGCAGTTGTTCCTTCAGTTGTTGAAGTAGCAGTGTTTGGTACCTCTGTTATTGGTGCAGTAATGGATGTTAGATCTGGAAGTGTTGTAGGCACAGTTGTTCCTTCAGTTGTTGAAGTAGCAGTGTTTGATACCTCAGTTGTTGTAGCAGTAATGGATGTTAGTTCTGCAAGTGCTGTAGGCACAGCAGTTGTTCCTTCAGTTGTTGTAGCAGTAATGGACGTTATTTCTGCAAGTGTTGTAGAAACAGCAGTTGTTCCTTCAGTTGTTGAAGTAGCAGTGTTTGGTACCTCATTTGTTGTAGCAGTAATGGATGTTAGTTCTGCAAGTGTTGTAGACACAGCAGTTGTTCCTTCATTTGTTGAAGTAGCAGTGTTTGGTACCTCAGTTGTTGTAGCAGTAATGGATGTTAGTTCTGCAAGTGTTGTAGGCACAGCAGTTGTTCCTTCAGTTGTTGAAGTAGCAGTGTTTTGTACCTCAGTTGTTGTAGCAGTAATGGATGTTAGTTCTGCAAGTGTTGTAGGCACAGCAGTTGTTCCTTCAGTTGTTGAAGTAGCAGTGTTTGGTACCTCAGTTGTTGTAGCAGTAATGGATGTTAGTTCTGCAAGTGTTGTAGGCACAGCAGTTGTTCCTTCAGCTGTTGAAGTAGCAGTGTTTGGTACCTCAGTTGTTGTAGCAGTAATGGACGTTAGTTCTGCAAGTGCTGTAGGCACAGGAGTTGTTCCTTCAGTTGTTGAAGTAGCACTGTTTTGTACCTCAGTTGTTGTAGCAGTAATTGATGTTAGTTCTGCAAGTGTTGTAGGCACAGCAGTTGTTCCTTCAGTTGTTGAAGTAGCAGTGTTTGGTACCTCAGTTGTTGTAGAAGTAATGGATGTTAGTTCTGCAAGTGTTGTAGAAACAGCAGTTGTTCCTTCAATTGTTGAAGTAGCAGTGTTTGGTACCTCAGTTGTTGTAGCAGTAATGGACGTTAGTTCTGCAAGTGCTGTAGGCACAGGAGTTGTTCCTTCAGTTGTTGAAGTAGCACTGTTTTGTACCTCAGTTGTTGTAGCAGTAATGGATGTTAGTTCTGCAAGTGTTGTAGGCACAGCAGTTGTTCCTTCAGTTGTTGAAGTAGCAGTGTTTGGTACCTCTGTTATTGGTGCAGTAATGGATGTTAGATCTGGAAGTGTTGTAGGCACAGCAATTGTTTCTTCAGTTGTTGAAGTAGCAGTGTTTGGTACCTCAGTTGTTGTAGAAGTAATGGACGTTATTTCTGCAAGTGTTGTAGGCACAGCAGTTGTTCCTTCAGTTGTTGAAGTAGCAGTGTTTGGTACCTCAGTTGTTGTTGCAGTAATGGATGTCAGATCTGCAAGTGTTGTAGGCACAGATGTTCCTTCATTTGTTGAAGTAGCAGTGTTTGGTACCTCAGTTGTTGTAGCAGTAATGGATGTTAGATCTGCAAGTGTTGTAGGCACAGCAGTTGTTCCTTCAGTTGTTGAAGTAGCAGTGTTTGGTACATCAGTTGTTGTAGCAGTAATGGATGTTAGATCTGCAAGTGTTGTAGGCACAGCAGTTGTTCCTTCAGTTGTTGAAGTAGCAGTGTTTGGTACCTCTGTTATTGGTGCAGTAATGGATGTTAGATCTGGAAGTGTTGTAGGCACAGTTGTTCCTTCAGTTGTTGAAGTAGCAGTGTTTGATACCTCAGTTGTTGTAGCAGTAATGGATGTTAGTTCTGCAAGTGCTGTAGGCACAGCAGTTGTTCCTTCAGTTGTTGTAGCAGTAATGGACGTTATTTCTGCAAGTGTTGTAGAAACAGCAGTTGTTCCTTCAGTTGTTGAAGTAGCAGTGTTTGGTACCTCATTTGTTGTAGCAGTAATGGATGTTAGTTCTGCAAGTGTTGTAGACACAGCAGTTGTTCCTTCATTTGTTGAAGTAGCAGTGTTTGGTACCTCAGTTGTTGTAGCAGTAATGGATGTTAGTTCTGCAAGTGTTGTAGGCACAGCAGTTGTTCCTTCAGTTGTTGAAGTAGCAGTGTTTGGTACCTCAGTTGTTGTAGCATTAATGGATGTTAGTTCTGCAAGTGTTGTAGGCACAGATGTTCCTTCATTTGTTGAAGTAGCAGTGTTTGGTACCTCAATTGTTGTAGAAGTAATGGATGTTAGTTCTGCAAGTGTTGTAGAAACAGCAGTTGTTCCTTCAATTGTTGAAGTAGCAGTGTTTGGTACCTCAGTTGTTGTAGCAGTAATGGATGTTAGATCTGCAAGTGTTGTAGGTACAGCAGTTGTTCCTTCAGTTGTTGAAGTAGCAGTGTTTGGTACCTCTGTTATTGGTGCAGTAATGGATGTTAGATCTGGAAGTGTTGTAGGCACAGCAGTTGTTCCTTCAGTTGTTGAAGTAGCACTGTTTTGTACCTCAGTTGTTGTAGAAGTAATGGATGTTAGTTCTGCAAGTGTTGTAGGCACAGCAGTTGTTCTTTCAGTTGTTGAAGTAGCAGTGTTTGGTACCTCAGTTGTTGTTGCAGTAATGGATGTTAGTTCTGCAAGTGTTTTAGGCACAGCAGTTGTTCCTTCAGTTGTTGAAGTAGCAGTGTTTGGTACCTCAGTTGTTGTTGCAGTAATGGATGTCAGATCTGCAAGTGTTGTAGGCACAGATGTTCCTTCATTTGTTGAAGTAGCAGTGTTTGATAACTCAGTTGTTGTAGCAGTAATGGACGTTATTTCTGCAAGTGTTGTAGGAACAGCAGTTGTTCTTTCAGTTGTTGAAATAGCAGTGTTTGGTACATCAGTTGTTGTTGCAGTAATGGATGTTAGTTCTGCAAGTGTTGTAGGCACAGCAGTTGTTCCTTCAGTTGTTGAAGTAGCAGTGTTTGGTACCTCAGTTGTTATAGCAGTAATGGACGTTATTTCTGCAAGTGTTGTAGGCACAGCAGTTGTTCCTTCAGTTGTTGAAGTAGTAGTGTTTGATACCTCTGTTATTGGTGCAGTAATGGATGTTAGATCTGGCAGTGTTGTAGGCACAGTTGTTCCTTCAGTTGTTGAAGTAGCAGTGTTTGATACCTCAGTTGTTGTAGCAGTAATGGATGTTAGTTCTGCAAGTGCTGTAGGCACAGCAGTTGTTCCTTCAGTTGTTGAAGTAGCAGTGTTTGGTACCTCAGTTGTTGTAGCAGTAATGGATGTTAGTTCTGCAAGTGTTGTAGAAACAGCAGTTGTTCCTTCAGTTTTTGAAGTAGCAGTGTTTGGTATCTCAGTTGTGGTAGCAGTAATGGATGTTAGTTCTGCAAGTGTTGTAGGCATAGCAGTTGTTCCTTCAGTTGTTGACGTAGCAGTGTTTGGTACCTCAGTTGTTGTAGCATTAATGTATGTTAGTTCTGCAAGTGCTGTAGGCACAGCAGTTGTTCCTTCAGTTGTTGAAGTAGCAGTGTTTGGTACCTCAGTTGTTGTAGCAGTAATGGACGTTATTTCTGCAAGTGTTGTAGGCACAGCAGTTGTTCCTTCAGTTGTTGAAGTAGCAGTGTTTGATACCTCAGTTGTTGTAGCAGTAATGGATGTTAGTTCTGCAAGTGTTGTAGGCATAGC
This sequence comes from Coreius guichenoti, assembly GCA_039654105.1. NCBI lineage: Eukaryota > Metazoa > Chordata > Actinopteri > Cypriniformes > Gobionidae > Coreius > Coreius guichenoti. The sequence goes on from CM077170.1 coordinate 52,167,210, forward strand.
AGTTGTTCCTTCAGTTGTTTTATTAGCAGTGTTTGTTAACTCAGTCGTTGTTGCAGTAATGGACGTTAGTTCTGCAAGTGTTGTAGGCACAGCAGTTGTCCCTTCAGTTGTTAAAGTGGCAGTGTTTGGTACATCAGTTGTTGTTGCAGTAATGGATGTTAGTTCTGCAGTTGTTCCTTCAGTTGTTGAAGTAGCAGTGTTTGGTACATCAGTTGTTGTTGCAGTAATGGATGTTAGTTCTGCAAGTGTTGTAGGCACAGCAGTTGTTCCTTCAGTTGTTGATGTAGCAGTGTTTGGTACCTCAGTTGTTGTTGCAGTAATGGATGTTAGTTCTGCAAGTGTTGTAGGCACAGCAGTTGCTCCTTCAGTTGTTGAAGTAGCAGTGTTTGGTACCTCAGTTGTTGTTGCAGTAATGGATGTTAGTTCTGCAGGTGTTGTAGGCACAGGAGTTGTTCCTTCAGTTGTTGAAGTAGCAGTGTTTGGTACATCAGTTGTTGTTGCAGTAATGGATGTTAGTTCTGCGGTTGTTCCTTCAGTTGTTGAAGTAGCAGTGTTTGGTACATCAGTTGTTGTTGCAGTAATGGATGTTAGTTCTGCAGGTGTTGTAGGCACAGCAGTTGTTCCTTCAGTTGTTGATGTAGCAGTGTTTGGTACCTCAGTTGTTGTTGCAGTAATGGATGTTAGTTCTGCAGTTGTTCTTTCAGTTGTTGAAGTAGCAGTGTTTGGTACCTCTGTTATTGGTGCAGTAATGGATGTTAGATCTGGAAGTGTTGTAGGCACAGTTGTTCCTTCAGTTGTTGAAGTAGCAGTGTTTGATACCTCAGTTGTTGTAGCAGTAATGGATGTTAGTTCTGCAAGTGCTGTAGGCACAGCAGTTGTTCCTTCAGTTGTTGAAGTAGCAGTGTTTGGTACCTCAGTTGTTGTAGCATTAATGGATGTTAGTTCTGCAAGTGCTGTAGGCACAGCAGTTGTTCCTTCAGTTGTTGAAGTAGCAGTGTTTGGTATCTCAGTTGTTGTAGCAGTAATGGATGTTAGTTCTGCAAGTGTTGTAGAAACAGCAGTTGTTCCTTCAGTTGTTGAAGTAGCAGTGTTTGGTATCTCAGTTGTGGTAGCAGTAATGGATGTTAGTTCTGCAAGAGTTGTAGGCACAGCAGTTGTTCCTTCTGTTGTTGAAGTGGCAGAGTTTGGTACCTCAGTTGTTCTTGCAGTAATGGATGTTAGTTCTGCAAGTGTTGTAGAAACAGCAGTTGTTCCTTCAGTTGTTGAAGTAGTGGAGTTTGGTACCTCAGTTGTTGCAGTAATGGATGTTAGTTCTGCAAGTGTTGTAGGCACAGCAGTTGTTCCTTCAGTTGTTGAAATAGCCGTGTTTGGTGCCTCGGTTGTTGTATCAGTAATGGATGTTAGTTCTGCAAGTGTTGTAGGCACAGCAGTTGTTCCTTCAGTTGTTGACGTAGCACTGTTTGGTACCTCAGTTGTTGTTGCAGTAATGGATGTCAGATTTGCAAGTGTTGTAGGCACAGCAGTTGTTCCTTCAGTTGTTGAAGTAGCAGCGTTTGGTACCGCAGTTGTTGTTGCAGTAATGGATGTTAGTTCTGCAGGTGTTGTAGGCACAGCAGTTGTTCCTTCAGTTGTTGATGTAGCAGTGTTTGTTAACTCAGTCGTTGTTGCAGTAATGGACGTTAGTTCTGCAAGTGTTGTAGGCACAGCAGTTGTTCCTTCAGTTGTTGAAATAGTGGAGTTTGGTACCTCAGTTGTTGTTGCAGTAATGGATGTTAGTTCTGCAAGTGTTGTAGGCACAGCAGTTGCTCCTTCAGTTGTTGAAGTAGTGGAGTTTGGTACCTCAGTTGTTGCAGTAATGAATGTTAGTTCTGCAAGTGTTGTAGACACAGCAGTTGTTCCTTCAGTTGTTGAAGTAGCAGTGTTTGGTACCTTAGTTGTTGTTGCAGTAATGGATGTCAGATCTGCAAGTGTTGTAGGCACAGCAGTTGTTCCTTCAGTTGTTGAAATAGCCGTGTTTGGTACCTCAGTTGTTGTAGCAGTAATGGATGTTAGTTCTGCAATTGTTGTAGGCACAGCAGTTGTTCCTTTAGTTGTTGAAATAGCCGTGTTTGGTACCTCGGTTGTTGTAGCAGTAATGGATGTTAGTTCTGCAAGTGTTGCAGGCACAGCAGTTGTTCCTTCAGTTCTTGAAGTGGCAGAGTTTGGCACCTCAGTTGTTCTTGCAGTAATGGATGTTAGTTCTGCAAGTGTTGTAGAAACAGCAGTTGTTCCTTCAATTGTTGAAGTAGCAGTGTTTGGTACCTCAGTTGTTGTAGCAGTAATGGATGTTAGTTCTGCAAGTATTGTAGGCACAGCAGTTGTTCCTTCAGTTGTTGAAGTAGCAGTGTTTGGTACATCAGTTTTTGTTGCAGTAATGGACGTTAGTTCTGCATGTGTTGTAGAAACAGCAGTTGTTCCTTCAGTTGTTGAAGTAGCAGTGTTTGGTACCTCAGTTGTTGTTGCAGTAATGGATGTCAGATCTGCAAGTGTTGTAGGCACAGCAGTTGTTCCTTCAGTTGTTGAAGTAGCATTATTTGGTACCTCAGTTGTTGTTGCAGTAATAGATGTTAGTTCTGCAAGTGTTGTAGAAACAGCAGTTGTTCCTTCAGTTGTTTTATTAGCAGTGTTTGGTAACTCAGTCGTTGTTGCAGTAATGTACGTTAGTTCTGCAAGTGTTGTAGGCACAGCAGTTGTTCCTTCTGTTGTTGAAGTGGCAGAGTTTGGTACCTCAGTTGTTGCAGTAATGGATGTTAGTTCTGCAAGTGTTGTAGGCAGAGCAGTTGTTCCTTTCGTTGTTGACGTAGCAGTGTTTGGTACCTCAGTTGTTGTTGCAGTAATGGATGTTAGTTCTGCAGGCGTTGTAGGCACAGCAGTTGCTCCTTCAGTTGTTGAAGTAGCAGTGTTTGGTACCTCAGTTGTTGTTGCAGTAATGGATGTTAGTTCTGCAGGTGTTGTAGGCACAGCAGTTGTTCCTTCAGTTGTTGAAGTAGCAGTGTTTGGTACATCAGTTGTTGTTGCAGTAATGGATGTTAGTTCTGCAAGTGTTGTAGGCACAGCAGTTGTTCCTTCAGTTGTTGATGTAGCAGTGTTTGGTACCTCAGTTGTTGTTGCAGTAATGGATGTTAGTTCTGCAAGTGTTGTAGGCACAGCAGTTGTTCCTTCAGTTGTTGAAGTAGCAGTGTTTGGTACCTCAGTTGTTGTTGCAGTAATGGATGTTAGTTCTGCAGGTGTTGTAGGCACAGCAGTTGTTCCTTCAGTTGTTGATGTAGCAGTGTTTGGTACCTCAGTTGTTGTAGCAGTAATGGACTTTAGTTCTGCAAGTGTTGTAGGCACAGCAGTTGTTCCTTCAGTTGTTGAAGTAGCAGTGTTTGGTACCTCAGTTGTTGTAGAAGTAATGGATGTCAGATCCGCAAGTGTTGTAGGCACAGCAGTTGTTCCTTCAGTTGTTGAAATAGCAGTGTTTGGTACCTCGGTTGTTGTAGCAGTAATGGATGTTAGTTCTGCAAGTGTTGTAGGCACAGCAGTTGTTCCTTCAGTTGTTGACGTAGCACTGTTTGGTAACTCAGTCGTTGTTGCAGTAATGTACGTTAGTTCTGCAAGTGTTGTAGGCACAGCAGTTGTTCCTTCAGTTTTTGACGTAGCAGCGTTTGGTACCGCAGTTGTTGTTGCAGTATTGGATGTTAGTTCTGCAGGTGTTGTAGGCACAGCAGTTGTTCCTTCAGTTGTTGATGTAGCAGTGTTTGGTATCTCAGTTGTGGTAGCAGTAATGGACGTTAGTTCTGCAAGTGTTGTAGGCACAGCAGTTGTTCCTTCAGTTGTTGAAGTAGTAGTGTTTGGTACCTCAGTTGTTGTTGCAGTAATGGATGTTAGTTCTGCAGGTGTTGTAGGCACAGCAGTTGTTCCTTCAGTTGTTGAAGTAGCAGTGTTTGGTACATCAGTTGTTGTTGCAGTAATGGATGTTAGTTCTGCAAGCGTTGTAGGCACAGCAGTTGTTCCTTCAGTTGTTGATGTAGCAGTGTTTGGTACCTCAGTTGTTGTAGAAGTAATGGATGTTAGTTCTGCAAGTGTTGTAGAAACAGCAGTTGTTCCTTCAATTGTTGAAGTAGCAGTGTTTGGTACATCAGTTTTTGTTGCAGTAATGGATGTTAGTTCTGCAGGTGTTGTAGGCACAGCAGTTGTTCCTTCAGTTGTTGATGTAGCAGTGTTTGGTACCTCAGTTGTTGTAGCAGTAATGGACTTTAGTTCTGCAAGTGTTGTAGGCACAGCAGTTGTTCCTTCAGTTGTTGAAGTAGCAGTGTTTGGTACCTCAGTTGTTGTAGAAGTAATGGATGTCAGATCCGCAAGTGTTGTAGGCACAGCAGTTGTTCCTTCAGTTGTTGAAATAGCAGTGTTTGGTACCTCGGTTGTTGTAGCAGTAATGGATGTTAGTTCTGCAAGTGTTGTAGGCACAGCAGTTGTTCCTTCAGTTGTTGAAGTAGCACTGTTTGGTACCTCAGTTGTTGTAGCAGTAATGGATGTCAGATTTGCAAGTGTTGTAGGCACAGCAGTTGTTCCTTCAGTTGTTGAAGTAGCAGCGTTTGGTACCGCAGTTGTTGTTGCAGTAATGGATGTTAGTTCTGCAGGTGTTGTAGGCACAGCAGTTGTTCCTTCAGTTGTTGATGTAGCAGTGTTTGGTATCTCAGTTGTGGTAGCAGTAATGGACGTTAGTTCTGCAAGTGTTGTAGGCACAGCAGTTGTTCCTTCAGTTCTTGAAGTGGCAGAGTTTGGCACCTCAGTTGTTCTTGCAGTAATGGATGTTAGTTCTGCAAGTGTTGTAGAAACAGCAGTTGTTCCTTCAGTTGTTGAAATAGTGGAGTTTGGTACCTCAGTTGTTGTTGCAGTAATGGATGTTAGTTCTGCAAGTGTTGTAGGCACAGCAGTTGCTCCTTCAGTTGTTGAAGTAGTAGTGTTTGGTACCTCAGTTGTTGTTGCAGTAATGGATGTTAGTTCTGCAAGTGTTGTAGGCATAGCAGTTGTTCCTTCAGTTGTTGAAATAGCCGTGTTTGGTGCCTCGGTTGTTGTAGCAGTAATGGATGTTAGTTCTGCAAGTGTTGCAGGCACAGCAGTTGTTCCTTCAGTTTTTGACGTAGCACTGTTTGGTACCTCAGTTGTTGTTGCAGTAATGGATGTCAGATTTGCAAGTGTTGTAGGCACAGCAGTTGTTCCTTCAGTTGTTGAAGTAGCAGCGTTTGGTACCGCAGTTGTTGTTGCAGTATTGGATGTTAGTTCTGCAGGTGTTGTAGGCACAGCAGTTGTTCCTTCAGTTGTTGATGTAGCAGTGTTTGGTATCTCAGTTGTGGTAGCAGTAATGGACGTTAGTTCTGCAAGTGTTGTAGGCACAGCAGTTGTTCCTTCAGTTGTTGAAGTAGTAGTGTTTGGTACCTCAGTTGTTGTTGCAGTAATGGATGTTAGTTCTGCAGGTGTTGTAGGCACAGCAGTTGTTCCTTCAGTTGTTGAAGTAGCAGTGTTTGGTACATCAGTTGTTGTTGCAGTAATGGATGTTAGTTCTGCAAGCGTTGTAGGCACAGCAGTTGTTCCTTCAGTTGTTGATGTAGCAGTGTTTGGTACCTCAGTTGTTGTAGAAGTAATGGATGTTAGTTCTGCAAGTGTTGTAGAAACAGCAGTTGTTCCTTCAATTGTTGAAGTAGCAGTGTTTGGTACATCAGTTTTTGTTGCAGTAATGGACGTTAGTTCTGCATGTGTTGTAGAAACAGCAGTTGTTCCTTCAGTTGTTGAAGTAGCAGTGTTTGGTACCTCAGTTGTTGTTGCAGTAATGGATGTCAGATCTGCAAGTGTTGTAGGCACAGCAGTTGTTCCTTCAGTTGTTGAAGTAGCATTATTTGGTACCTCAGTTGTTGTTGCAGTAATAGATGTTAGTTCTGCAAGTGTTGTAGAAACAGCAGTTGTTCCTTCAGTTGTTTTATTAGCAGTGTTTGGTAACTCAGTCGTTGTTGCAGTAATGTACGTTAGTTCTGCAAGTGTTGTAGGCACAGCAGTTGTTCCTTCTGTTGTTGAAGTGGCAGAGTTTGGTACCTCAGTTGTTGCAGTAATGGATGTTAGTTCTGCAAGTGTTGTAGGCAGAGCTGTTGTTCCTTTCGTTGTTGACGTAGCAGTGTTTGGTACCTCAGTTGTTGTTGCAGTAATGGATGTTAGTTCTGCAGGCGTTGTAGGCACAGCAGTTGCTCCTTCAGTTGTTGAAGTAGCAGTGTTTGGTACCTCAGTTGTTGTTGCAGTAATGGATGTTAGTTCTGCAGGTGTTGTAGGCACAGCAGTTGTTCCTTCAGTTGTTGAAGTAGCAGTGTTTGGTACATCAGTTGTTGTTGCAGTAATGGATGTTAGTTCTGCAAGTGTTGTAGGCACAGCAGTTGTTCCTTCAGTTGTTGATGTAGCAGTGTTTGGTACCTCAGTTGTTGTTGCAGTAATGGATGTTAGTTCTGCAAGTGTTGTAGGCACAGCAGTTGTTCCTTCAGTTGTTGAAGTAGCAGTGTTTGGTACCTCAGTTGTTGTTGCAGTAATGGATGTTAGTTCTGCAGGTGTTGTAGGCACAGCAGTTGTTCCTTCAGTTGTTGATGTAGCAGTGTTTGGTACCTCAGTTGTTGTAGCAGTAATGGACTTTAGTTCTGCAAGTGTTGTAGGCACAGCAGTTGTTCCTTCAGTTGTTGAAGTAGCAGTGTTTGGTACCTCAGTTGTTGTAGAAGTAATGGATGTCAGATCCGCAAGTGTTGTAGGCACAGCAGTTGTTCCTTCAGTTGTTGAAATAGCAGTGTTTGGTACCTCGGTTGTTGTAGCAGTAATGGATGTTAGTTCTGCAAGTGTTGTAGGCACAGCAGTTGTTCCTTCAGTTGTTGACGTAGCACTGTTTGGTAACTCAGTCGTTGTTGCAGTAATGTACGTTAGTTCTGCAAGTGTTGTAGGCACAGCAGTTGTTCCTTCTGTTGTTGAAGTGGCAGAGTTTGGTACCTCAGTTGTTGCAGTAATGGATGTTAGTTCTGCAAGTGTTGTAGGCAGAGCAGTTGTTCCTTTCGTTGTTGACGTAGCAGTGTTTGGTACCTCAGTTGTTGTTGCAGTAATGGATGTTAGTTCTGCAGGTGTTGTAGGCACAGCAGTTGCTCCTTCAGTTGTTGAAGTAGCAGTGTTTGGTACCTCAGTTGTTGTTGCAGTAATGGATGTTAGTTCTGCAGGTGTTGTAGGCACAGCAGTTGTTCCTTCAGTTGTTGAAGTAGCAGTGTTTGGTACATCAGTTGTTGTTGCAGTAATGGATGTTAGTTCTGCAAGTGTTGTAGGCACAGCAGTTGTTCCTTCAGTTGTTGATGTAGCAGTGTTTGGTACCTCAGTTGTTGTTGCAGTAATGGATGTTAGTTCTGCAAGTGTTGTAGGCACAGCAGTTGTTCCTTCAGTTGTTGAAGTAGCAGTGTTTGGTACCTCAGTTGTTGTTGCAGTAATGGATGTTAGTTCTGCAGGTGTTGTAGGCACAGCAGTTGTTCCTTCAGTTGTTGATGTAGCAGTGTTTGGTACCTCAGTTGTTGTAGCAGTAATGGACTTTAGTTCTGCAAGTGTTGTAGGCACAGCAGTTGTTCCTTCAGTTGTTGAAGTAGCAGTGTTTGGTACCTCAGTTGTTGTAGAAGTAATGGATGTCAGATCCGCAAGTGTTGTAGGCACAGCAGTTGTTCCTTCAGTTGTTGAAATAGCAGTGTTTGGTACCTCGGTTGTTGTAGCAGTAATGGATGTTAGTTCTGCAAGTGTTGTAGGCACAGCAGTTGTTCCTTCAGTTGTTGACGTAGCACTGTTTGGTACCTCAGTTGTTGTAGCAGTAATGGATGTTAGATCTGCAAGTGTTGTAGGCACAGCAGTTGTTCCTTCAGTTGTTGAAGTAGCAGTGTTTGGTACCTCAGTTGTTGTTGCAGTAATGGATGTCAGATCTGCAAGTGTTGTAGGCACAGCAGTTGTTCCTTCAGTTGTTGAAGTAGCAGTGTTTGGTACCTCAGTTGTTGTTGCAGTAATGGATGTCAGATCTGCAAGTGTTGTAGGCACAGCAGTTGTTCCTTCAGCTGTTGAAGTAGCGGTGTTTGGTACCTCAGTTGTTGTAGCAGTAATGGATGTTAGTTCTGCAGTTGTTCCTTCAGTTGTTGAAATAGCATTGTTTGGTACCTCAGTTGTTGTTGCAGTAATGGACGTTAGTTCTGCAAGTGTTGTAGGCACAGCAGTTGTTCCTTCAGTTGTTTTATTAGCAGTGTTTGGTAACTCAGTCGTTGTTGCAGTAATGGACGTTAGTTCTGCAAGTGTTGTAGGCACAGCAGTTGTTCCTTCTGTTGTTGAAGTGGCAGAGTTTGGTACCTCAGTTGTTGCAGTAATGGATGTTAGTTCTGCAAGTGTTGTAGAAACAGCAGTTGTTCCTTCAGTTGTTTTATTAGCAGTGTTTGGTAACTCAGTCGTTGTTGCAGTAATGGACGTTAGTTCTGCAAGTGTTGTAGGCACAGCAGTTGTTCCTTCTGTTGTTGAAGTGGCAGAGTTTGGTACCTCAGTTGTTGCAGTAATGGATGTTAGTTCTGCAAGTGTTGTAGGCACAGCAGTTGTTCCTTTCGTTGTTGACGTAGCAGTGTTTGGTACCTCAGTTGTTGTAGCAGTAATGGACGTTAGTTCTGCAAGTGTTGTAGGCACAGCAGTTGTTCCTTCAGTTGTTGAAGTAGCAGTGTTTGGTACCTCAGTTGTTGCAGTAATGGACGTTAGTTCTGCAAGTGTTGTAGAAACAGCAGTTGTTCCTTCAGTTGTTGAAGTAGCAGTGTTTGGTACCTTAGTTGTTGTTGCAGTAATGGATGTCAGATCTGCAAGTGTTGTAGGCACAGCAGTTGTTCCTTCAGTTGTTGAAATAGCCGTGTTTGGTACCTCGGTTGTTGTAGCAGTAATGGATGTTAGTTCTGCAAGTGTTGTAGGCACAGCAGTTGTTCCTTCAGTTGTTGAATTAGCAGTGTTTGGTACCTCAGTTGTTGTTGCAGTAATGGATGTCAGATTTGCAAGTGTTGTAGGCACAGCAGTTGTTCCTTCAGTTGTTGAAGTAGCAGCGTTTGGTACCGCAGTTGTTGTTGTTGCAGTAATGGATGTCAGATCTGCAAGTGTTGTAGGCACAGCAGTTGTTCCTTCAGTTGTTGAAGTAGCAGTGTTTGGTACCTCGGTTGTTGTAGCAGTAATGGATGTTAGTTCTGCAAGTGTTGTAGGCACAGATGTTCCTTCAGTTGTTGATGTAGCAGTGTTTGGTACCTCAGTTGTTGTAGCAGTAATGGATGTTAGATCTGCAAGTGTTGTAGGCACAGCAGTTGTTCCTTCAGTTGTTGAAGTAGCAGTGTTTGGTACCTCAGTTGTAGCAGTAATGGGTGTTAGTTCTGCACGTATTGTATGTTCATCAGCGTTTGGTGCTGCAGGTTCTGCAGATGTTCTTTTAATAATTGTTGTTGGTTCTTCAGCTCTTGTATCGACAGTGGTTGTTGGTGTCTCTGTTATGTTAGAATTTTCTGTTATTTTAGTTGTGGGAATAACAGTGGGGTTTTGATCTGTTGCTGTCTGCGATCCATGTGTAGTTGTTTGTGTGGCAATTGCTGTGGAAAAATTTTAAGGGACGTGATCATACAATGGTATTTGCGTTGACTGGTTAACCTGTCTTCTCTTTTCTTCTTTTCTTTTTGGTGTTTTTTTATTTTTTTATTAAGAACAAATTCTGAATTACTTGGAGGTTAACTCTCTTCCCACTATTGACATAATTTTTTGTCAATCCATGTTCCCAATCACAGGTGAAAAAGCAGAGTATTTTTTTTTTTTTTTTTCCCCATTTGCCTGTTAGTGCAATCTTCCTAAATTTGGGAAGAAGTGTGTATTTTTATTGGAATTTTAATATGTGACCCTCATTTCCTTTCATAAATTTATTTTATGGTTCTCAACTCTGGCCCTCCAACAATGATTAAACTCACCTTCCTGCAACTTTCCAGTAATCCTGAAGACCTTGATTAGCTTGATCTTGTGTGTGTGATTAGGGTTGAAGCGAAACTCTGCAGGAAAGTGAATCTTGAAGGCCAGAGTTGAGAAGCCCCCCATCATATGAAGTGTTGTTCAACCGAAGTTTTGTGAAAATGTATTCAATTCCATCTAATTCCTGTGATGGATATCTCTAAAAAAATAACCGTAATAGTTGTTTTGCACTGTTACAGTCTGACCAGACATGTGCTTGATGAGTCGACTTCATAGCTAATGCGGAAATCAGTTGTTGTTGTTGTTGTTGTTGTTGTTGTTGTTTTTACTGAATTGAATCTTCGACCCAGGTTTTATTTGTTTTTTTAGGATTTCAAAGATATAGTTTACAGTATGATGTTGTCTAACTCTCCTAATGCTAAGGGCCTAACATCCTTATTTGTAAATGCTTTTAAAGATAATACAGAATTTTCTTCCCTTCATTTGAAAAATGCTTGGGAAGAAGACTTAGGGATTCAGGTTTCTGAGACTGATTGGGACAAATGCCTTTCATCTGTTTACTCTTGTTCTATTAATTCAAGACACCAACTTATTCAGTACAAGGTATTACATAGACTTCACTATTCTAAAATAAATCTTAGCAAATTCTATTCTTCAGTCTCCCCTATTTGTGATGTGTAAAGCTGCCGAGGGTACCCTGGCACATCTATTTTGGTTCTGTGCACAAATTCAGAGTTTTTGGCTTGACATTTTCAATTTTTTTGCCAAGGTCTATAACTGTGTTTTACTTCCTGACCCAATGATAGCAATTCTTGGTTGGTCAGACTCATTGGAGTCTCTCAGTCCAAAGGTACGGTTACCTGTTCAATATGGTATGATTGTAGCTAAGAAAGTTATCTTGCTTTTGTGTAAGAAAAACACTAGGCCCCTCTTTTCTGACTGGCTAACTGGACTCATTTCTACATTACATCTGGAAAGAATTAGATACTCCATTTCCGGGAATTCTGCAAAATTTGACCAACTGTGGGAACCAGTTTTTACTTTTTTGTCGAACCAGAAGGACTATTTATTTATTTATTTATTTATTTATTTATTTATTTATTTTAGATCTGTAACAATCACTTTCTGCAATTATTGTGATTATACTTTGTAGCAGAGGTTGGCTTTGTATATCGTCACCCTTTTTTGTATTATTTTTGTTTCATTTTCCATATTGCACAGATTTCTGTTATATGAAGGGTCTCGTTGTCTGTTGTTGTCTGTTTTTGATGTTTGAAAACATAATAAAAATAATAGACTACAATATGATGTTGGGTATGTGTATGTGCATGTTTGCCAATGTGTTGTCTGTTTTGCATGGTGTGTGTGTGTGCGTGCGTCCGTGTGTGTGTGTGTGTGTGTGTGTGTGTGTGTGTGTGTGTGTTTGTGTCTCACCCATACAGAGGGCAGACAGTATTAACAGTCTGCAAGGCATGATGTTTTGTCTCATGTTGTTCTCAGTTCATCTTTTATGCTGCAAGAGTGAAAACATTTATTAATAAACATATTCAACATTTGTATGAATTTACAACATATTCCAAGTTGGTGTCCTTTCACATTGATTATTACAGTAGTTATTGTATGTATTAGTGTTGTCACAATAATGGAATTTCTAACTTCGATACGATACCTTGAAAAATATCGATATTTGATACCATATTCGATACCACAGGGAAAACTGCCATATATACCACCATACAGATAATTTAATTTTTTGATAATTTGGGTAATTTGGTTGTAATAGCTAACACACAGCACAGGGAGGCTTTATTTGAATCGTTGAATTACATTTACAAAAAAAAAAGACAAGTAAACAGTCAGTAATAAAAAAAAACAAATAAACAAGTTGCAAACTATAGCACAAATAAATACAATAGAATAAAGAGAAAAAAGTAATAAACACAGCTTTAAGTTTTTCAGGTGGTTCTAACAGTACATTCACGTAAGAAATACTACAGAAATTAAAAGTAATCAAAGGTAAAATAACCCTGTATAGTTTTAATTGTAGAAATAAAATACAGATTAATGCTTATGCTTTTTTACAGTTTTTCTCAATCAATTTGACACATTTCTCCAAACTCAGGTCACTGTTCTCAAAACAGTCAACACAGTAACACTTTGTAATTGTTCTAAACAGGTTTTAAATTTCTTCATTTCATGCAAATTACAAATCACATGCATCATTTTCTCAAAACAATGTGCACAAAATTCTCAAATGTTTTCACAGTAGTTCATACAGCCAACCAAAACTAATATAGGAAAAACAAAAAACAATTGCAGCTTTTTCTATTGGTTTTACAAAAATCACAATCATTTGTGCACTATTTTTCCAAACACAACAAACAAAACTCTATTTGTTAAATTCTCACTTGGAATGTTCAATTCTCAATTAACCCCAAATAAATATCTGCAGAGTTAGTATAGTATAGAGAACTGGAATTGGAAAAGGAAGAGGTGTAAGAGTGAGAGGTTTAGAGAGGATAGAGGGAGGGTAATATTAAGAGGGAGAGGAACAGTGGAAAAGGTAGAATGAGATGAGAGGAAAGGAATAAATGGTATACAGTAGGTAGAGAAGATGGAGCAAGAAGAGCTGATGCAGCAGAAGAAGGAGAAGAGATGGTAGAGTGGAAGGCAGTGGTATTAGTGGAAGAACAAGAGAAGAAAATATAAGAAGACATGGACAGAGGGGAAGGGGAAAGCACGGTGTAAGAGGAGGGAGGAGAGTAGAAGGATAGGGTACAGACTAAAATTGCTTAAAATGCATATAATAATAATAATAACGAGGCAATAATAATTGGTTCAAATAAAGTATCAAAAGCAATGAATCGCATGGTTTTATTAAACACTGCTAAAATACATAATATTAACAATCAACTTATGTCTGTAGCAATTCATAATGTAATAACTGCACATAATGTAATAAGTATTACATTATTATTGTAATGTTCATAATGTAATAATTTTCTCAAAATGTAATAAAATCTTGAGCTCATAATGTATTTACATTGTTTTTACATTGAGAGAATTATTACATTATCAACTCACCAAAAACATGTCATATTTTCATTATTGTAATAGGTCTTAAAACATAAAAATATTAGTAATATTGTCACATGTCTGTCTTGTCTTGTTTAGCACATGTGGTGTTTTGGTTAATTTCTGTGTCATGTGCGTGCCTGTCTTTTGTCTTGACCCCACCCCTCTTGTTATCTGATTGTTGGTTAATTTGCCCCACCTGTTCTTCCCCATTACCTGCCTTGTTTGTCCCCTGTTTAATCTCCTTGTGTCTTCAGTCCTGTGCTGGTTCGTTATCATTTGGTATGTCTTTTGTTCCTGATTCCTTGTATGTATTTCAGTTTGTTTAGTTTTCCCCCTCGTGGATGTTTTGTTTGTGTTTGTTTTATTTTATCATTTAATAAAAAACACCCTTTCTTCTTGCGTTTGAGTCCTCGCCTCTTCACTGCACTCACAGCCATGACAGAGTGAACCAGCCATATAGAGATGGGTGTCTTCCTTTTTCCATCTCCCCCCACTGAACCCTCCAACTATCTTCGACTAGCCAGATATGTGAACTTTCATTACATCCGTCAGCAGGGAGCTGACGTGAGGGACTTCGCCCTGTAGGTTCCTCATCGAGGTGGATCACATGGTCTACACGGAGACAGAGATTAAGGAGCTGTTCAACATCTGTCTAGACATGCCTCTCAATCCGGGGGAGATGGAGAAGATGGGGAATCTGGAATTCTGGGACTTTGTCTGGCACATCCGCCATCTTGGAGAGCCAAAACATCTACGGCCAGCAGAGTCCCAGCCCACTGACTGTTACGTGCCATCTGCAGTCAGTGGAGGCCCCAGCCCTCCGATGACCTGGAAACGGGGAAGGAGGAGGAAGAAGGGGCCCACTTTGTCGGAGTCCTCTGCTGAGGAGGATCCGACTCCGGTGGTCCCGAGACGGAGGAGAAGAAAGGCTTCCTCTGTGACGAGCCCGGTGGTCCCGAGCCCAGAGACCGTCCCGGAGGTTGCTGCCGTCCCAGACACGCCACCCAGGTGCCTTGCTCTGCTGTGGCCAGCCACTGACCAGCGTCCAGAGAGGGCTCCAGCCACTGACCAGCGTCCAGAGAGGGCTCCAGCCACTGACCAGCGTCCAGAGAGGGCTCCAGCCACTGACCAGCGTCCAGAGAGGGCTCCAGCCACTGACCAGCGTCCAGAGAGGGCTCCAGCCACTGACCAGCGTCCAGAGAGGGCTCCATCTCATTTTGTCATGAGTCCAGAGTGGACTCTGTCCCCTGTCTCGAGTCCAGAGAGGAGTCTGCCTGAACTGTGTGCGCCGCCCTGGCCCCCTGAACTGTGCGCGCCACCCTGGCTTCCTGCCAGGGATCCGGACCCGCCCAACCCTCCTTGGCCTCCGGTTGGGGATCCAGACCCGCCCGACCCACCCGACCCACCCGACCCACCCTGGCTTCCAGAGACACCGGAGCCCGCCTGGTCCGTCCCTCCCGTCTCGCCCTGGTCATCTGTCAGGATTCCAGGACCGCCTGAGCCTCTTTGGTTCCACTCTCCTGCCCCTCCCTGGTCCCTTCTAGGATTTTCTGGGCAGTCCCATCTGTTCAGTCTGTTCTCCACCTCCCTCCTGAACTTTTTGTTTTTCTGGTGGAGCGTCTGGTAGCCGCTCCATAGGGAGGGGGTATTGTCACATGTCTATCTTGTCTTGTTTAGCACATGTGGTGTTTTGGTTAATTTCTGTGTCATGTGCGTGCCTGTCTTTTGTCTTGACCCCACCCCTCTTGTTATCTGATTGTTGGTTAATTTGCCCCACCTGTTCTTCCCCATTACCTGCCTTGTTTGTCCCGTTTAATCTCCTTGTGTCTTCAGTCCTGTGCTGGTTCGTTATCATTTGGTATGTCTTTTGTTCCTGGTTCCTTGTATGTATTTCAGTTTTAGTTTTCCCCCTCATGGGAATTTTGTTTGTGTTTGTTTTATTTTATCATTTAATAAAAAAACACCCTTTCTTCTTGCGTTTGAGTCCTCGCCTCTTCACTGCATTCGCAGCCGTGACACCCTTACAATACATTTTTAAAAATCTAAAGCCAGTCTTAAACTACCTGTGGAATGCAGCATTTAAATATTCATGCTATTATTATTATTATAATTATTATTATTATAAATAATAATAATATTTTTATTAAACATAAAGCATTGGTATTACTTTATAGTACATTTTAAAGTCTATAGTAGTAGCAGTACTATCAGTAGTATCAGTAATCTGGTGGATTTTGTTAAGTTAAGACTGAATTTAGATTTTTAAAATGTACTATAAAGGAATAATTTTTAATAATAATAATAATAATAATAATAATAGCATGATTATTTAAATCTGTTGCATTTTGCAGGTAGTTTTAGACTTTAAGTAGCTTTTTGTTTTCATAAATTGACTGTAAGGGAATACTAATATTTTCTTTTTTTTTTTTTATGTTTTAAAAGCTATTACAATAATAAAAATATTACATGTTTTTGCTGAGTTTATAATGTAATAAATTTCTCATAATGTAAAAATTATTACATTATGAGCCAAGATTTTATTACATTGAGGAAATTATTACATTATGAACATTTTTTACAATAATATTGTAATACTTATTACATTATGTGCAGTTATTACATTATGAGCTGCTACATATGTCCATTATGTATTACAACAAATGCCTGGAGAGGGCGCCAACGGCCTGCTGATTGTTGTTGTTGTCACACTCTACGATCAAATCCTTGTTTAATATTAGCCAAAGGACATTTAATTCAAATCTACGCTTAATATTTAATATTGGGCCACTTCTTTATGACAGAAATGCTACAGCCACTGTAATTTCTTGAATAAGAACATGTGGACATCAAAACATGCAAACTCAGAGCGAGGGTTAGACGACATCTTATTTAGACATATATAGTTATAGTTACTCAGTGTGTTAATAAAGGCTTTATTAACATGTATTCCTACTGTAATTCATGATTAATTAGTAGTTATGAAACATTTAGTAGTTGTCAGTGAACTATTTCTGTGATCTAAAGTGAGGACGATTTATGCCTCGTAAAGCTTTTAGAAAAGAGATCTAAGGCTCAGTTATCAGGAAACACACACAACACAGAGAGTTCCACTTATTTTGTTGGTGTATATTCACTTAGTTGCTTATTTATCTTAATGAGATTTAAAGGCTCATTTTGTTGCTTTTTTATTTATATTCACTTGCTTATTTATTTTGTTCTTTTGTTCATTTTGTTGCTTGTTTATTTTTCTTTTTTCTTTTTATGGGATATTGCAGAGGTTTATTTTTCATGTTATATCAAGTGTACAGTTTAATTTTTTGCATTAAATATCTCTCTGTGTTGTGTGTGTTTCCTGATAACTGAGCCTTAGATCTCTTTTCTAAAAGCTTTACGAGGCATAAATCGTCCTCACTTTAGATCACAGAAATAGTTCACTGACAACTACTAAATGTTTCATAACTACTAATTAATCATGAATTACAGTAGGAATACATGTTAATAAAGCCTTACTATTACTAGTAACTATTACTATATGTCTAAATAATATGTGTAGATGTTTATTAATCATTTACTTACACTTTCTAAATGATCTTATGAACCACTGACAATTTCTAAATAACTGGTTTGTAAATAATGTAACACTTAATTTAGAAATGATAAATTGATAATTTATAAAGTATGAAAATACAATTATTAAATACATTATAGATATGCTTATAAATCAAGAATAAACCATTTATAGCTGTATTTATAAACTGCTTATTAATGTCTATTAATGCTTTATAAATGATGAATTAACTATTTACTAATGCTTAAGTAATGATTCAAAGTTTGCAGTTATTATAAAGTGTTACTTAGACGGTTGTCAAATATACAGTGTGAAACTCCAAAACCTGTAAAGCCAGGACTTTTTCCTGAACCCAGTGTTTGGAATTACCTGAGATGACTGACTTAAAGTTTGAAAATATCTTTTTGTGTTTTATCTATCTAGCAATTTCCTTCTTTCTGTATAAATGGTCTTTATATGTGAAAACGTACAGATGTCTTTTATGTTTTTGGAAGGCGATCCCTTGCAAGGGGATCATCATATTCATGGTTCCTTGGCATCATAACAACCCCATACAATGTTGCCACTTATGATGCAGATTAAATGTTATGATCATACTTGTAACAAGGCAATCATGATTCAATCATAATGCATGGCTTATCTAATATAATATATAATATAGTACTATAAAAGAAGTTCCAAGTGCCCAACCAAAGGAAACACTGATCACCATAATGGTGACTTCAAGCAAAACCATTTCAGGGAAACAACCGTTTATTGTCAACTTCTGTACTATTCCCTCAACATTTTCACTTGTATCGAAGATTTAATAACATGCATATTGACTTTGGAAAATCAGTGAACGAAACTAAAGAGAAAGAAAACTGTAGAAGTTGGGGAAATTATTGGAAAATGTATTGAGATTTGGTGAATTGGAAAACTGTTTATTGCACAGGTACTGAATCGCTACATTTATATTTCTCAAAAACTAAAGGATAACATTGCTGGTTTTGAAGCAATTCAACTCACAGCGTTGTTGTTGTTAATAGGATCATTCCATGTCAAATCAAACAAATTTTGGAAATTTTTGGTTTTGTTAATATTTTTTTCTGAAGAAAGACAAACATAAATAGTGATGAAAGACAAAATATTAAATGTCATGAATGTATATTTACTGAGTAATCCACTGTTTTGTAGAGGAGCGGTTAGAAGAGGGGTAAAAAATGGCTTTAGAATTAGAGATTGGTAGATCTATTAGTGAAATCTGTTGACTTTAGCAATCTGTGTTTCATTAAATGCCAACGGTGACCGTTCAAAAATGGGAAAGAAGTACTTCTTGAGTTTTTTTTGCCCCAAGTTTGCATGCCTGTAACTCAAGAAGTATTAAAGATATCTTAATATCCTTTTAGATTCTGCTTTTTAACAAACATTTATTTTAGTATCTTCATTTTGAAGGCCCTATATGGTTAAATCCCAGAGATATGGATGTCCTAATGCAGTACATTGTACACATTTTCAGTGGCCAAAAACCAAACGTGGGTCACTTTTCATACAGCTGAAACTTTTTTTTCCTTTTAAAGAGAAATATCTAATGCTGGAACTAGAAATGTGTATCGTGTTTTTCTATCAGCACAATTGCATAGAACATACCTGTCTGAGTGTAATAAATATTGTTTTTCCAAAGTTTGCGTGCCTGTAACTCTAAAGGTATTAAAGATATCTCAATATCCTTATAGATTCTCATTCTTAATAAACGTTGCTTTGAAATCTTCATTTCCAAGGCCCTATATGGTTCAATCGCATAGATACGGGGATCTCAATGCAGATCCATGTTCAAATTGCTGCATTTTACCCATTTTCAGTGGTCAAAAACTGAATGCACACAGCTGATACTTATTGTGTGTAAAGGGGGATGTATGAAGAATAAATTGTTTAAACTAGAAATGTATATTGTTTCCCTATATCAAAATAATTGCATACAACATGCCTCTCTGAGTGCCAAAAATCCACGGAAATGAGGCACATGAACTTGCTCTCAAAAGTGTATTTATAAGAATCTATATTTGAATCTGTTTCAGGGATATTTGGAAGAAGGGATAAGGATGCTATCTTTCTCAAGTCATTTTACCCCTCTGTAATTTGGCTTCAAATCTCAGGTGAAAATTGTCGATTTGACCCTCCTCTACAGTGGATTACTCAGTCAATATGCATTCATACATCAGTAACAGCTTTAAATTGTCAATGTTGGCAAATGATCATGTTATAAACGGGATAATCCACGGCTAGCTGTGCATTAAACCATTTGAATGCACTTCGCATCGGGTGCTGCTTCGCCTCCACGTCATGCGTTAAAATCATTTAATGCACAGCAAGGTATGGATTATCCCTTATTATCCCTATAATCCAAAAGAACAGCAGTGTCTCCCTTCTTTTCTACTAATTGTTCCTGACTGAATATTGGGGCTATAATACAATACAAGAGGCTCATAATGAACAACTATCACATTTTCACTTCATATTTTTGTGAGAAAACATGATACATTCAAAAGTTTGTGGTAAGTTCAGTT
The DNA here is from genome assembly GCA_039654105.1 of Coreius guichenoti. NCBI lineage: Eukaryota > Metazoa > Chordata > Actinopteri > Cypriniformes > Gobionidae > Coreius > Coreius guichenoti. The sequence goes on from CM077170.1 coordinate 52,186,437, forward strand.
AAAAAAAAAAAAAAAAAAAAAAACTTTTTTTATTCAGCAAGGACGAATTAAATTTATCAAAAGTTAAAGTAAATATATTTATAACGTTACAAAAGATTCTATTTCTAATAAATGCTGTTCTGTTGAACTTTATATTCATCAAAGAATCCTGAAATATAAAATGTATCAGTTTCCACAGAAATATGAACTGTTTTCAACACTGATAATAATCATAAATGTTTCATATGAGAATGATTTGTGAAGGATCATGTGACACTGAAGACTGGAGTAATGATGATAAATTCAGCTTTGATCACAGGAATAAATTACACTTTACTATATATTCACATAGAAATATTATTACAATTAAAAATAGCCGTTGTCTCTGTTTTGAGAGCATGCATTTCTGATCAAATAAGTGCAGCCTTGGTGAGCAGAAGAGACTCTTTCAGAAGCATTTTATTTGCTAGTGTAAAACTGTCATATGATATATTTCTGTAGAGTGGAACTGTAAGAAACTACAGCACTAAAGATCAACTGCTCCAGTACTAAAGCGTGTGCGGGAAGGGGATATTTCAATTTTCTATCTTGTAATGGCAAAGAGATTTGCTTACCTGTGTGACAGCTCAGGTGTCTGACAGTGAAGTGAATGACAACGTGTGTGTGTGTGTGTGTGTGTGTGTGTGCGTTTGTGTGAAACAGAAAGTTCTGGGTGGGGCTGATGATATGCTAAAGTAGCTGCCGCCCAGATTCAGACCCTTCTGATGTCCCCAACACACATACTCACACACACACACACACTCACTCACACACACACACACACTCACTCACTCACACTCTCACTCACTCACTCACTCACTCACTCACTCACTCACACACACACACACACACACACACACACACACACACACACACACACACACACACACACACACTAGAGTTTTGTGATATTTAGGCTGTGCTGTGTTGGATTGACTCTAGGGTTATTGTGATAAACCCCTAGAGTACAGTATGAACACACGTTAATGATCATGTTTGTCTCTCCGTACATGATCAAGATTCAGATTTCCCATTTACAGTTTTTTTTATTTGCTTTGGTACTATTTTCACAAGCAAGGTGTACATTTTCAAAACTCTAGTACTAATATCACAACAGATCATCAAATCATTTCAGCATTTTTTCAAATACAGCATCAAATACAGCATTTTACATTACAGTATGTATGCCATGATGCTGTAAACGGATTACCATGGTAGAGACACATTACTGCACCTCACCCTTATAGAGCTCAACTACAGTATCAGTCATATGGACATTTACTGTATTAGCAGCCAACTCTGTTCTAGCACAGATCCTCATGGCTGTGTCGTAACGTCATCACACCTTTTGATAACACACTGAATAGATACTATTACAAACATTATGGATTCAATTACATAAGTTAGATAATATAAGTGTATTTTCTAATGAGGCATCTGTAGCCTGTTACTGTAGATAATTCAGCAACGAGGGTGATTTGAAACATGTGTCTTGCATTGTTTGCTGTTGAATAAACTGATTGTTAAAAGTACTAAACTGAAAGAAGATCATATTGTTGTGTTTCGGTGATTAAACCAAATGTTCTCTTTACATATTACAATAATCTTGTGTTTGAAACAATGATTATGTGCAACTGAATGAAAGCATGAGATCATGTTATGAAAGAATGACTAGCTGTGTTACAAGTGTGATCAGTTTGGATATTAGTACTAAGAGTTTTGAAAATGTACACCTTACTTCTGAAAATAGTACCAAAGTGAATAAAAAAAAAACTGTAACTCGTGCAGCATTACTGTAAGTTGCCACAAACAGATTGATTGCACCTGTCAATCATCTTCACCAGTAACAGGGCTGAACCAGCATTAAGTGTGTGTGTGTGTGTTGTCTGGAACATTCCGGCTATTTAGGACATGTTGTTAGTGAACACACACACTCACGCACACACACACACATACTGTCCAACAAGATCTCATGGGTATTTGAGTGCAAAGTTTGGTTCTGACACAATTTTGACACTTGGATGCACAATAATATGATACAACAACAATGTAAATGTGATAACTTTGATAAATATTCAAAGAACACCTCACTTGTTTTACCTGTTTTATAGATTCTGTTTAGTGTATATTCATTGTAAGGATGAGTCTAGTCTATTTGATACATGTTCTTTGCCTCTGTACAGTGATTCTGAAATGGTTTCAGTCTAAAGTACTGATAAGCCTGACAGCTTCTTACATCCTGTAAAATATGTCTCAATCCCTAGAGGAGTGTTCAAAGTCTGTCCAAACGTGTGTACACCTTTGTAGACGAATACCAGCAAAACGAATGAGAGCGCTGTATACTGGCGTAAGACTCTCCTTAAATGCCCTTCATTATCACAATCTGCCCTCTGGTTAAAGACTCCAGGGCAGAAAACACACATCTTATAAATGCCAACTTGCTGGAAGTGCACTGAAATTCTTAAAGGGACAGTTCACGCAAAAACTGAAAATGCAAAATAAGATACATTTTGAGAAATGTCTCGTTGGGGTTTCTTCTGAAAGTCAATGATAACCTCAATGGTTCGGGCCCCAGCGTTCCTCAAAATATCATCTTTAATGCTCCACAGAAGAAAACAGTCAAACCGGTTTGGAGCGGCATGAGGTTATGGAAGCTCATTTCTGCCACTTAAGAATGACAAACGTGCGTTGTAAAATCTTGTGACATAAATTGAAATTATGACATACAAAGTCATGCTTATGAATTATGAGTCAAAATGGTCAACACAGTCATTTACGAGTGTCATATTTTTGAGATCAAAATAATTGACATCTCATAATTAGTATTAATCAAAGCATGATTTTTTTCCCCTATAAATTCCACTTTTTAGAAATATTAGCTCTTCATTTGTTAAGTCTTTTAGTAGATAATAATGCATGTTGCTGTTTAGTCGTGTACACGTTAAAGGTGTTATATAATATCCGCATTCACACATTAATAAATCATACTGTAAAAGTGTCAGATTGACTTAAAGGCATCATATTTTGCCGTTAAAGCATGATTCACACATAAATAATGCTGAATTCTATTATGTCAATCATTGGGAGTTATTAAACACTGTGTGTTGTTGTTTTTTAGTTTTTTCATCTGTCCAATCTGATAACACATATTTTCAGGGTTCCCACTCGTCCTGGAAAACCTTGAAAACGTGGAAAATTGATGACAAATGTTCCAGTCCTGGATAACACATGGAAAATGATAGAAAATGTAAAATGTCCTGGAAAATCTTGTTGTTGTCCTGGAAAATGTTTTAAAAAGTTCTTCGGTTTTTCTTTAGCCGAGTACAAAGAGTTTATCACTGGCCCAAACAATTACCGCAGAAAGTGTGATGTTCAGGATGAGTTTTGACACGTGAGAGGAGTGTTTCAATGATGAGGGTTAGTGTTGTGTGCTCAAACGGCTCAAATGTGTGCAGTGAACTAGTAAGCAGCACCTAATCACATCATTTTGATATAAACTTGCAATTGCGGGATATAAAGTCAGAATTGCGGGATATAAAGTCAGAATTGCGGGATAAAAGTCAGAATTGCGAGATAAAAGTCATAATTGCGGGATATAAAGTCATAATTGCGGGATATAAAGTCATAATTGCGGGATATAAAGTCAGAATTGCGGGATAAAAGTCAGAATTGCGGGATAAAAGTCAGAATTGCGAGATAAAAGTCATAATTGCGGGATATAAAGTCATAATTGCGGGATATAAAGTCATAATTGCGGGATATAAAGTCATAATTGCGGGATATAAAGTCATAATTGCGGGATATAAAGTCATAATTGCGGGATATAAAGTCAGAATTGCGGGATATAAAGTCAGAACTGCGGGATATAAAGTCAGAACTGCGGGATATAAAGTCAGAACTGCGGGATATAAAGTCAGAACTGCGGGATATAAAGTCAGAACTGCGGGATATAAAGTCAGAACTGCGGGATATAAAGTCAGAACTGCGGGATATAAAGTCAGAACTGCGGGATATAAAGTCAGAACTGCGGGATATAAAGTCAGAACTGCAGGATATAAAGTCAGAACTGCGAGATATAAAGTCAGAACTGCGGGATATAAAGTCAGAACTGCGGGATATAAAGTCAGAACTGCGGGATATAAAGTCAGAACTGCGGGATATAAAGTCAGAACTGCGGGATATAAAGTCAGAATTGCGGGATATAAAGTCAGAATTGCGAGATATAAAGTCAGAATTGCGTGATATCACGTCAGAATTGTGGGATATAAAGTCAGAATTGTGGGATATAAAGTCAGAATTGTGTGATATCACGTCAGAATTGCGGGATATAAAGTCAGAATTGCGGGATATAAAGTCAGAATTTTGAGATAAAAAGTCACAATTACTTTTTTCTTTTCTTTTTATTCTGTGGTGTAAACAAGCTTCCATAGTCATAATGTATGATTAAGAGCTCATATTAAAAACTGATTTTATAGTTAAGTCATGGCAATAAACTGTACGCCTTTTAAAGACTTAGAGAGCAACATTTGGTGTGATCCTTGTCTTTTATTTCCGTCGTAGTAAATTTGAAAATGTCCTGGAAAATGATCGCTGAAAAAGAGCGGGAACCCTGATTTTGACTTCCGAGTGAAAGGCGTAATGTTAAAAAAGGCGTAATGTGACTTAATGTTAAAATACTTTCTCATGTCTTAGTTTAATGTTCAGAGACACTATCAATCACTTGCAACACATTCGGTAACACTTCAGAAAAAGGGTTCTTTTGTTAGTATTAGAGAACTACATTAGTTAACATGAACAGCACTTATTAATCTCAGTGCATGTTAACTAAGCATTTACTAATATTATTAAAATCAAAGTTGTATCTGTTAATATTATTTGAGCTGTATTGTTATGAGCTGACATGGACAGATTAATAAAGACAGTGAGAGGTGTGGTTATGACAATACGCACTAACACTGATGCATTCAAGCCTTCGCTCTTCTTCGAGCGTGTCTGACTGCGTTAGTTTCATTACACTACATCACATGTATGTGACAAATAAACTGGAGTGAAAGTTCTTTTGTGAAATAACAATAATAGAAACCATGAAGGTTTATCTCATTATGTGCCTGTGGGGGAAACGCCAAAGGAAGCGTGAGATCAAAGAAAATCGGGAAGTATCCATTCATCGGACCTGCGTCTTCAGCGGCGGAGGCCAAAGAAGTGATGCCAAGCCTGAGATGTTCATACTAGAGCCTGACCGATATGGGTTTTTGGGGGCCAATACCGATACCGATATTAGGGAGTAAAAAAGTCCAATATCGATATATCTGCCGATATTCTTTGTGTATATTATAGTACAACTAGATTTTCAGGTACAGAAATAATCAAATGTAAAATATCACTTCATAATCTTCAGTGTATAAATATAGATTAACCCTTATTAAAGTTATTCAGTCAAGAGCAGTGAGTGATTCTTTTTTCTTTCTGTCTTTTGTTATCTCGTCTTTTATGAGAAAACGGTTCCCTGCCATTGATGATTTTCCGTGTTTTCCCTGTTTCCCTGTTATACGGTAGGGGGCGCTATTACACATCTCCTGAACGAGTGCTGAATCTGATCAAAACACAGGAGAAGAAGAAACAGAAACAAGCAATCTCTTATAAGCAGATGCATATGAAAAATAATGCGATCATAAACAGCATCTAAATCAAAACTAATGTTACTGAATGACATGTCGAGCCAGGACGAGCTCTAGGACTGAAGCTTTGAGGTGTTGATGGACTCCATCTGTGTTTGATCATCGCTCTGAGTCCCATCTGGATGTAAGTTTCTCAGCTTATTTCTCAAAATGTTGCTTTTCTAATGAAACTGACCCACATTCAAGTGTTGATAAAAGAATGCATGAAGCGAGAATAAAGCAGAGGGTCTGTTCTTTCTTTTGATATATGTTCAGATATTCACAAGATATTCTGTGGGCCATGAAACTTGTGAAAATGACCAAAAACGCTGGCGGTGACTGGCAAATTTCATGTTTATGTTCACATAAGACATAACCGACTATGTTTACGATGATAATTGACAAGACCAGCATTTTGACATCATTTTGTGTGCACAATATTTGCACAAATTATTTTAAATCTGCGTTATGTTTTCTGATTTACAGACCTCCAAACATTTTATACAGGAGTTTTCTGAATTTGTATCTGTTATTGCTGTATCAAAATTGTTAATTTTGGGGGATTTCGACATACATGTTTGTTGTCCTTCAAAGCCACTAGTCAAAGAGTTTTTAAATGTATTAGAGTCATTTGATTTTTCACAGTGTGTTTCTGCTCCAACACATGAGCGTGGTCATACTCTTGACCTTGTGTTATCTTTGGGGTTTCCAGTTAGTAGTGCAGACTGTCTTCTCTGACCTCAAGACTATTTCCCACGCAGTGTTCAGGGTATGAGTGCTTCTTTTCTCGTGTACTCACTCCTTGTACTGCTAGTAAGTTTTCATTGGCGTTTGAGGTTTCTCCTTTAACTACACTAGCTACGTTTACATGGATACTTTTTGCTTCAATCTGAATGAATTCATTGCGATTGTTGAATCCGAATGTAGTGTTTATATGAAGGCTAAATAAAGTGATCGAGTTGATGTGTGCGTTTATATGTCACAAGCTTCTGATGGGATTTAATCTTTTGACATGCGCACACTGCACGAATATACAGAGTTTCCCGCTGTTGTTGCATACTAACCATCCTCCTTTTCTTTGTTTTAAAGAACAGACTTAATATTGATCTATTTCAGGTCCTAAACAGGCGACGACGAGCATATGAACCGTTGTGCCGTGCTTTTTATATTTATCAAGCAGTAAAATCGCCCATTCCCGCGCCCGTTGTCGAGAGTCTGAAACAAGGACTGGTGGGACGCTGTCCTGATCACCTTCACAGACGATGAGTGGAAAGAGAACTTCAGAATGACAGGACACTCGTTTATGACACTTTATTCAACAGCTCGTTCCGCGCATCATACACCATTACGCTATTTCTACTCTCCAGTTTCTGTTTTCAATCCGATCAAGATGACCTCTCGATCGGATTACAAAAGGAACAAACCACCCTTTACAATCCGAATGAAATTTTAATCAGATCTGGCCAATTCATTCCGATTCATGTGGTTACGTGTGACTTTTTTTATTCATATTGTGCTACTAGTCCGATTACAATCGGATTATAAAAGTCCATAAACGCAGCTAGTGATCGAGTCTCCCTCTCCCTGTATGGGACCTGAAGAGTTGGTCAATCAATTTGACTCTTCATGTCCAGATAATTTATATCTCATGGCTCCTTTGGAAATCAGGAATAAAAAGGTCAAGACACAGTCCTGGTTGAGTGGTAATACCCGTGCTCTCAGGCAGGAGTGTAGGACGGCTGAACGCAAATGGCTTAAAGAGAAATGACAGGTCTCTTATGAGATTTTGAAGAGTTGTTTGAGTGAGTACCAAAGAGCTGTTAAATGAGCTAGATCTAATTATTTCTCTGATATTATCTCGAAGAACTGTCATAATTCTAGAGAATTTTTCTCTACTGTAAATGCTGTTGCCATGTCATCACTCTGTCCTTCTGTTAACACATGAGAGATGTCTTTACATTATTTTGATTGATAAGATTGCTGGAATTAGATCTCAGATTCCATCTGTTAGTAATGATCTTATCGTTCCCCCTGTCCTTTCAAATCTATTGACTTGCTTGACGCCTGTCTCTCTTCCACAGCTGGTCAGCCAGTGATGTGATTCCTTCTCTTTTATTTAAAGAGGTGGTTGATAGTATTGGTACAACCATTTTAACTATTATGAATAGTAGCTTGACATCAGGTGTTGTTCCGACTAGCTTTAAGCATGCCGTTATCCTGGCCTTTCTTTAAAAAGCCGGCTTAGACTCCTCTGATATGAATAGTTTTCGTCTCATCTCAAAATTGCCTTTTATACCAGAGATATTGGAGGAGATTGTGTATGGTGGGTTTGGTGAAGAACATTTCGGATGGATTCCAGTCAGGGTTTAGAGCCGGCCATAGTGCAGAGTCAGCTCTTTTGAGGGTTTCTAATGATATTCTACATGGCGTTGATTTCTGGAAGTTGTGTTGTTCCGTTACTGTTAAATCTTACCGGGGTATTCAACATGAGATTCTCATTGATCATCTTAGAGACCAGGTTGGCATTCAGGGTTTAGCCTTGGAATGGTTTTCCTCATATTTAGAAGATTTTTCAGTCAGTCCAGGGAGCTACTCTTCATCTGTTGTGTGGGGTTCCTCAGGGCTCAGTCTTGGGACCGGTTTCGTTCTCCTTTTAGGATCGATCTTTGAAAAATATGGCATTCATTATCTAGTGTGGAAAACCTTGGTGTCTTTTTGGACTCTGGGCTCAAGTTTGATGGTCAAATTAATGCTAAACAAATTTCTTCCATCTTAGATCTATACACTCTAAAATATGTTCTTCTTATTTAGTATTTTTGTCTTGTTTCTAGTCTAAATATCTACAAATTCTTAAATCAAGATGCATTTACTAGATAAGTAAAATGCCATAAGATGTTTTTTCTTATTTTCTGGAAAATAAGCAAGGTTTTGCTTAAAACAAGCAAAATGATTTGCCAATGGGGTAAGAAAAATAATCTTGTTTCTGTTTGAAATCTTGTTTCTTGTTTCTGTCCCAAACATTATTTTTCTTACCCCATTGGCATGGGAAAAATTACATTCATTCACTGCTATAGGAGAAGAAGAATTGGCTAAACTCGTTAAATCATCAAAATCAACAACATGTATGCTCGACCCCATACCGACTAAACTACTAAAAGAGATGCTTCCAGAGGTCATAGATCCTCTTCTTAATATCATTAATTCATCCTTGACATTAGAATATGTACCGAAAACTTTTAAGTTGGCTATTATTAAACCACTTATTAAAAAACCGCAACTTGATCCTACAAAATTAGTCAATTACAGGCCAATCTCTAATCTACCCTTTCTGTCAAAAATACTAGAAAAGGCAGTGTCCTCACAATTATGCTCCTTTTTAGAAAGAAATGGTATCTGTGAGGATTTCCAGTCAGGATTTAGACCGTATCATAGTACTGAGACTGCTCTCATTAGAGTTACAAATGATTTATTCTTATCATCCGATCGTGGTTGTATCTCTCTGTTAGTGTTACTCGATCTTAGCACTGCATTCGATACTATCGACCACAATATTCTTTTGAATAGACTCGAAAATTATGTTGGCATTAGTGGAACTTCATTGGCATGGTTTAAATCATACTTATCTGACCGTTATCAGTTTGTAGCAGTAAATGAAGAGATGTCACACCGAACACAAGTTCAGTATGGAGTACCGCAGGGCTCAGTGCTAGGACCGTTGCTTTTCACCCTGTACATGCTACCACTGGGAGATATTATTAGGAAGCATGGCGTTAATTTTCATTGTTATGCTGACGATACTCAGCTCTATATTTCTTCACGCCCTGACGAAACTTACCAATTCACAAGATTAACAGAATGCATAGCTGATATAAAAAATTGGATGACTAGTAATTTCCTGCAACTTAATTCAGAAAAAACAGAATTTTTAATCATTGGACAAAAAAACTCCACAAGTAGTAACCTAGAATACTGTCTAACACTCTGGCTGCTCTGTCAAGTCCTCGTCGTCAGTTAGGAACCTGGGTGTGCTCTTTGATACCAATCTCTCATTTGAAAGCCACGTTTCTAGCATCTGTAAAACTGCATTCTACCATCTTAAAAATATATCTAAATTACGGCACATGCTTTCAATGCAAAATGCTGAACAGTTAGTTCATGCGTTCATGACCTCAAGGCTAGATTATTGTAATGCTCTACTGGGTGGTTGCCCTGCTCGCTTAATAAATAAACTGCAGCTGGTCCAAAACGCAGCAGCTAGAGTTCTTACTAGAACCAGGAAGTATGACCATATTAGCCCGGTTCTGGCAACACTGCATTGGCTCCCTATTAAACATCGTATACATTTTAAAATCTTGCTGATTACTTACAAAGCACTAAATGGTTTAGCTCCCCAGTACTTGAGCGAGCTCTTAACGCATTATACTCCATCACGTTTATTGCGGTCTCAAAATTCTGGCCAGTTGATAATACCTAGAATATCAAAATCAACTGCAGGCGGTCGGTCCTTTTCCTATTTAGCACCTAAACTCTGGAACAGTCTTCCTAGCATTGTTCGGGAAGCAGACACACTCTGTCAGTTTAAATCTAGACTAAAAACACATCTCTTTACTATGGCATACACATAAAACATTTTTAATTTCTGTTATTCAAATCAGTTAAATGATTGTTTTAGGCTGCATTAACTAGGTCAGCCGGAACCGGGAACACTTCCAATAACACCTGATGTACTCGTTACATCATAAGAAGAATGGCATCTACGCTAATGTTAGTCTCTCTGTTTATCCCGAGGTTTACTGCAGTCGGCCGTATCCGGGCCGTATCCAGACCAGATGGTGGACCTTAGCCTGGACATGACGACCATATCCCTGAAGTGTCTGTAGAGACAATAGTGTCAATTAAACTCCCCCCTGTAAATGCCGCATCGACACGACATCCTCATTAAACCCGTCCCCGGCGTGACAACTCCAATCTTTCGAATAATCCTACGAATATCTATTGATCTAATATGACTTTTGACCTGTAATTTTGCTAGAATCATAATCATACACTATTTGTTCGTCGGCCAGAGGAGAACTGGCACCCCGACTGAGCCTGGTTTCTCCAAAGGTTTTTTTCTCCATTCTGGCCCTGAAGGAGTTTTGGTTCCTTGCCACCGTCGCCTTTGGCTTTTGGCTTGCTCAGTTGGGGACACCTAAATTTCAACTATATTACTGATCTGCCCGCATTGGCACTATATGATAATTGAAATGAGCTGATGACATCACTGTTTTCTCCAGAGCGGCTGTACAGCCGAATCAAATTCTGTTGCATTATTTTCCTGTTACCACTGTGAAGCTGCTTTGAAACAATTGCCATTGTAAAAAGCGCTATATAAATAAAGGTGATTTGATTTGATTTGATTGGCAGATAATTTAGCTTGTTTTAAGCAAAAACTCACTTCATTTTTATTCCCCCCCCCCAATATCAATATCATTTTACTTATCTAGTAAAAGCATCTTGATTTAAGAAATGTTAGATATTTGGACTGTAAAAAAGACAAAAATACTAAGTAAGAAAAGCATTTTTTTGCAGTGTATCTGGTGAAGTCTATCGTCTCTTTTCAGGACTTTCAGGTGAAAGTTGTGCATGCCTTTGTGTCATCTTGTTTGGATTATTGTAATGCATTGTATCTGGGTGTGAGTCAGACTCTCTCTCTCTCTCTCTCTCTCTCTCTGTCTCTCTCTCTCTCTCTCTCTCTCTCTCTCTCTGTCTCTCTCTCTCTCTCTCTCTCTGTCTCTCTCTCTCTCTCTCTCTCTCTCTCTCACCAGGGCACTCTCTTTAGCACCAGAGTATGTTTCTGATCTAATCAGTTTGCATCAATCTAATAGGTCTCTGCGTTCAAATGATCAATTGCATCTGATGGTTCCTCAATCTCACTTAAAATGCAAAGGTGATCAGGCCTTTTCTGTTGCAGCTCCTCTGTCTATTAAATCACTCCTACACTGTGTATTTCTTTAGCATTTGAAGATGTTTTGTTTGTTGTTGTGTGGTATATGTTTTATGGGTTCTACATTTGTTTTTATTCTTTTATTTATTCTTTCCATACAGCACTTTGGTTCCACATTGTGGTGTTGAAAGTGCTTTAGAAATAAAGTTTGAGTTGAGTGTGTGTGTATGTTCAAGTGTTTTCTGGTTGGGCTTCTCCAGGAATGTCGTTCTGCGGGTCTTTGTGATTTAACAGCTGTTTGAGAGCTGAATCACACAAATGAAAGGACCGAATTACCCAGCAAATAAAATGCAAACAGATCCACACCCAGGACTTTTGGAACGTCTCCAGGATTTTCGGGTGGAGTCTTATGCTTTACCAGAAGAATCCTCACCTTTCTAAACAGGAAACCTGACATCATGACCTGTGCCGTGACACAGAAATCACCCTGTACCTCTGACACAAACACACACACACACACACACACACACACACACACACACACACACACACACACACACACACAGACAGACAGACAGAGACAGAGACAGAGAGACACAGACAGACAGACAGACAGTCAGTCAGTTTATTTCACACCAATATAAGTATAAGTTCATTGTAGAAAGTCATGTAAACGCAATAACTGATTATATGATGCAGAACAGAATGAGTTACAGTTTCCGGCATGTGTAAGGAGAGTAAATGTTGAAATTAAGTGGGTTTTTTTGCACAATATGTTCAGTTTTGTAGGGATTTAAAGGGTTTTCTGTGATGTTTCTGCTGTATTTAAGCTGCATGGTGTTGCTCTAATTGAAAAGAAAACTGCGCATCAGGATAGCGATAGTCTCGTCGCTTTTGTTAGCGAGTTAATTCTATCTTTTGATCCTTGTTTAACTGAGTTTTAGTTACACAATGCATTTGAATAGAGTTGTAATAAAAATGTAATCTTAAGAAAGGTTTTTTGCAAACTCAAATGAAACGATGCACACGAGATTCTCGGGCAACATCCCCAAACTTGCAGGGTTTTCTGACAGCCTTTCCTGAACACTTGACCACGTCTGTTCCTGCAGAAGAGCTTCTTCACCCCGCAGTCGCCATAAAAAGCTCCAGTTTTGATAGTTAATTTGTTAAAGTCTTAATATTGTAATATATACTCAAATAAGATGTGCTGGCATTAACAGTCTGTGCATTGTTTGTTCAATGTGGCATGAGCTGAGGCTTTGTTAGTTTGATATGTGACTGGATCTCGTTCCGGATTCTCACGCTAAGGGTTGGACGGTCGCTGCTGTTGTGAAATCCACAGACGCAGGAACACAACAAATCAGGCCGTTATATGATCTGTCAATGCATCTGCCCGCTTTAGCTGTTGAATATTGGCGGTTCCTCAACGTCACTCTGTCATTCTTAACACTCAGAAATGTGCCCGAGGACAAGCCTAAAGCGGCGAGCTGGTTCGTCCAGCTGAGGATTTCGCCCAGAGCCTAAAACACTCTCACTTTGAGTGCCATGCCTGTTTCAGCTCAGATTTACTGCGCCGGTGACGTGAATGTGTGTTCATCTTCTAATTCACTATCTTGTTTTCCAGTAACAGTGTCCTCATTAAAGCCAAAACTGCAAAATATGCTACAGTGGGTTCTATACAGAGCTCCAGGGTTCTTGACTCACTTTTAAAGAACGCTTTATGCCAAAAAGCTCTATTTATGAAGCACCTGACGGACATCTTTAAACCTTTTCTTCTAAGGACTTTCAGAGAAAGTACTCATGTCGTGGAAGAATGTTTGTGAAGAGAAAAGCTGTATATTTTCATTCTCCAGATTGTCATTGAATTTCATAGCATCGTAAGTGACGCACTAAAGTGCCTGTTGTAAAGTGACAGCCGCAGTAATTGTCATCATTGTTCTCTTTTGTTTAGGTGTATGGAATAATTTCATGGTGACGAGTGGATCCGTCCCACAGGTTTGGTCCAGTGAACCGCTGGAGGAACAGAACCGGTCCAGCCAGTGTTTCCAGCCACTTCTCATTACACACACACTCACTCACTCACTCTCACTCACTCACACACTCACACACACTCACACACACACACACACACACACACACTCACTCACACACTCACACACACTCACTCACTCACTCACTCTCTCACACACACACACACACACACACACACACACACACACACACACACACACACACACTCACTGACACACTCACACACACACACACTCATTCACACACTCACACACTCTCTTTCACACACACACACACACACACACACACACACACACACTCACTCATTCATTCACTCACTCACTCACACACTCACACACACGCTCTCACACTCACACTCACACACACACACTCACTCAAACACTCACTCACACACACACTCACACACACACACACACACACACTCACTCAAACACTCACACACACACACACTCACTCTCACACACACACACACACACACACACACACAATAAATTAAATATTTTGATTGTAATCCCTAACATATCTTACACATCTGTCCATACAGTTAATGTAAGTCAGTGGTGGTTTACTGGTTAGTAAAGAGTAAGAGCCGGATTTATCTCATATTGTGACAGGCAAAAGACATTTTTGGCCCACCCAAACCCCGCCCCGCTGTCGGTCGGAAAACCTCATGTGCTTCTTAATGCATCACATTACATTTTCATCAACTTACATGTTAGAGATTTTGTTGTAGCTGTGTGTGGGCGCTCAGTTTTTTTCTCTCATTTGGCCAAAATCTCACATTAGTGCTTCACAGTAAAGAAAACGCAGTACTAATTCAGACAACCAGTTCTTTATTTGCATTTGCATTGCAAACAAGCAGAGATGCTCCAAACCTCAATCATTTGCGATTGAGGTGGGCAGAGTTATGAAGTTTGATTGATAGATTGAGGAGCCAATGGAGTTAAAAGGTTTGGTCACAAGACCAAATACTTTTAATACTTTTCATTATAGTTAAATATTTGCAAAACCCACAGAAGAATGTAAAGGGTGAACAATAGTAATGATTTACTAAAAAATATGACCAACAGCGTCGATATTAATTTATTTTTTATTTATAAAGTAATTGTCTTACAGAGTTTTAGCGTTAGAGTGAAATAATAATATTAAATAAAAACATTATTTCTCCCCCTCGAGCACAGGCACATGCCTAGAATGCCTAAATACGGCCCTGCTTATTAAAGTTACAACTGTCAAAAACCCACGTGTCTCTATACGTACTCTATACATTCTCTGTTATTGTAAGCAATGAAGCATGCGTAAGTGTTTAACTATGTAAAATATCTGTCCATACATGTACATGTACAGTGGGGAGAACAAGTATTTGATACACTGCCGATTTTGCAGGTTTTCCTACTTAGAAAGCAGGTAGAAGTCTGTAATTTTTATCATAGGTACTCTTCAACTGTGAGTGACGGAATCCAAAACAAATCACATTGTATGATTTTTAAATAATTAATTTGCATTTTATTGCATGACATAAGTATTTGATCACCTACCAACCAGTAAGAATTCCTGCTCTCACAGACCTCTTAGTTTTTCTTTAAGAAGCCCTCCTGTTCTCCACTCATTACCTGTATTAACTGCACCTGTTTGAACTCGTTACCTGTATAAAAGACACCTGTCCACACACTCAATCAAACAGACTCCAACCTCTCCACAATGGCCAAGACCAGAGAGCTGTGTAAGGACATCAGGGATAAAACTGTAGACCTGCACAAGGCTGGGATGGGCTACAGGACACTAGGCGAGCAGCTTGGTGAGAAGGCAACAACTGTTGGCGCAAGTATTAGAAAATGGAAGAAGTTCAAGATGACGGTCAATCTCCCTCGGTCTGGGGCACCATGCAAGATCTCACCTCGTGGGGCATCAATGATCATGAGGAAGGTGAGGGATCAGCCCAGAACTACACGGCAGGACCTGGTCAATGACCTGAAGAGAGCTGGGACCACAGTCTCAAAGAAAACCATTAGTAACACACTACGCCGTCATGGATTAAAATCCTGCAGCGCATGCAAGGTCCCCCTGCTCAAGCCAGCGCATGTCCAGGCCCGTCTGAAGTGTGCCAATGACCATTTGGATGATCCAGAGGAGGAATGGGAGAAGGTCATGTGGTCTGATGAGACAAAAATAGAGCTTTTTGGTCTAAACTCCACTCGCCGTGTTTGGAGGAAGAAGAAGGATGAGTACCAAGAACACCATCCCAACAGTGAAGCATGGAGGTGGAAACATCATTCTTTGAGGATGCTTTTCTGCAAAGGGGACAGGACGACTGCACCGTATTGAGGGGAGGATGGATGGGGCCATCTATCGTGAGCTCTTGGCTAACAACCTCCTTCCTTCAGTAAGAGCATTGAAGATGGGTCGTGGCTGGGTCTTCCAGCATGACAACGACCCGAAACACACAGCCAGGGCAACTAAGGAGTGGCTCCGTAAGAAGCATCTCAAGGTCCTGGAGTGGCCTAGCCAGTCTCCAGACCTGAACCCAATAGAAAATCTTTGGAGGGAGCTGAAAGTCCGTATTGCCCAGCGACAGCCCCGAAACCTGAAGGATCTGGAGAAGGTCTGTATGGAGGAGTGGGCCAAAATCCCTGCTGCAGTGTGTGCAAACCTGGTCAAGAACTACAGGAAACGTATGATCTCTGTAATTGCAAACAAAGGTTTCTGTACCAAATATTATGTTCTGCTTTTCTGATGTATCAAATACTTATGTCATGCAATAAAATGCAAATTAATTACTTAAAAATCATACAATGTGATTTTCTGGATTTTTGTTTTAGATTCCGTCTCTCACAGTTGAAGAGGGGGTACTTAGGGAAACGTTGCCATATGGCTGTACCACAATGGAAAATGGTAAAAAAAAAAGTAGTTTTTCTGTAAAATTATGATTTTCATTTCTATTTAAATGCACATTTCTTTTAGAAATTGATAGGTTTAAATACTTGGGACTCATGGAAACCAAAAATTAGTAGATCTCTATCATTTAATCCCTATCGTTCCCTATAATTTGGCTAACTCATCCTCACTCTTCCTATTGCCCTTTCCGTAAAATATTGCTGTATTCATTTTCTGAAAAGAAGAAATCATTTTGTTACTTATACATAAACACAACTATACTACAATAAGCACTTTAAATAAATAAATAACTGCAATCATATTGTTGATGCTACTATCTATAAAAACCCTAATGGGGAAAAACATGACTGCAATTCCACTGTGGGACAGCATCGCCATATGGAAACATTGATATTTTCTCAATTTACAGTAAAACTATGTTAGACAAAGTTGATTTGTGAATAAAAATATCTAATTTACTTATCGAAGATGCTGCAAAAAAATCCCCCTTGAGAAGAGATGATCAGAAATGAGTTTAATAGAGTGATTTCTGGAGCTCTTCAACAGGTGCCGGGGAAAGAGAGGTTTGGAGGGACGTTCAAATGTCATGTGACTTAAAAACTGCACATCATTGGCTACGTTAAGGCCTGCCCTTTTAATTCCCATAGTGCAATTTATTATATATTTTTTTCTGAATAACGAGGAAATGAGTAGAAATTATTTGTTGCCATATGGCAACGCTGTACCGTAGAGGGTTAATGTTTAACTCTGCAACTCCTTGGCTGAATCCGAAATCGCCCCCTAAACCCTCATTCACTATTCCCTACGTTGGTCAACTAATATAGTTCACTTGAAGGAGTGAATGAAAACGAGTGCGTGAAGTCAGACAGCTGTTGAGTGAACATCGGCTGTACACTCGTTATTGCGGTGCAATGTGGGATTGAATGAGTGCACTCAATAACGTCCACTATGGTTTCGGACACCACTGCAAATGGCTGTCCCCTCAATTAATGAGGACGTTTTTCTGATAGCCTTCAGAACTTATTTTTTGGGTTTTGGGTTGGTAAGTGCTGCTTTTAAATGTGTTCTGTTACACGGGTTATTTTGAGGTTTCTTTGTTAGGGTTAGGGTTAGATTTCAGTCGTCTAACTGAAGTCCAGGAATCTGGCAGAGCTGACTATTGTCTCATACTGTGCAGTCGTGTGCTTGATGAGATACTGAGCTCCAGTGATCGCTGAGCTTCACTGCACGGCTCACTTTACCGCCGTCTGCTGGTCAGACAGATGAAGCGCGCCTACAGCACGGGATGGCAAAGTATTATTGTCATTGCCCTGTTAGTAACTGACGTGATGTGTAGCAATAGTGCGGGTTAATAGGTGTCCTAGTTCTGTATGATTATGCTTGTTCAGTATTACTAATGTGAGCTCATGTGTTAGTGATCCACTAATGTAAGAGAAATGCTGTTTGAAAACGGGGATTCATAATATTAATCAAATTTAATTCATAATGATTATCATTACTCCTTCCCCCAATCACACTGCTGTACTGCAGGGATTGCCGTGATATTGCATTGTGTACTGTAATGCAGTGCATGGTAAGGCTGTAATATTGTATAATTCATGGACTGACCTTGAATAATAGCAGCTTCTGTAGATGTTTCTTGTTTCCTCCTCTGAACAGAAGCTCTGAAATTCCTTTCACTTCTGTGATTTTGTAAAGGCCTATGGGAGTGTTTTACTTCGGAATATTTAATGAAACCATACGCGTCCAAGAACAACACATGAAACTGGTTTTTCAGGATTCATTAAACACATTTCAAATCAGTATGATCTACATTTTTTACTGTATTGTTTTAAACCAGCTTTACAGAATAACATCTTCAATCAAAACATTTCTTATGTTATGGTTGCGAGAGTAAGTCCTACAGGTTTGAAACAACGAATGATGACAGAATGATCAGCAGTTTGACTGTAATATCCGTTGTTGTGGTTTTCCATGCGTAGATGTGTCTGTGATGAGTGTGATTGTTGAGATTTCACAGTCTCTTCCATTTCCAGCCACAGGCCGGCAGCGCTGAGACGTGTGGATGAACAGACACATGAAGGACTTTTGATCAGGGATTGTGTGGCTCAACCGTCCCATTAATTGAGGTACACTGTGACTCATGAGGCATTTAGTTTGACTTGCTTAATTGTATGTTTTGCATATTGCCATTTTGTCAATATTGTAACATTATAGATTCAGTGTTCATTTTAGATTCAGCCCTCTATGCTATGCATTATGTTCTAACCATAAAATATGTTTTTAGATACGTTTTTATCATACAAACCAAAAAAGATTTAAAAAAAAAAAAAAGAATTGGGGTGGGGCGGGGGTACTTAGGGAAACGTTGCCATATGGCTGTACCACAATGGAAAATGGTCAAAAAAGTAGTTTTTCTGTAAAATTATGATTTTCTTTTCTATTTAAATGCACATTTCTTTTTTTATATACTTTATATTTTATATGTACTTTTTATACTTGGGACTCAAAAATTAGTAGATCTCTATCATTTAATCCCTATCGTTCCCTATAATTTGGCTAACTCATCCTCACTCTTCCTATTGCCCTTTCCGTAAAATATTGCTGTATTCATTTTCTGAAAAGAAGAAATCATTTTGTTACTTATACATAAACACAACTATACTACAATAAGCACTTTAAATAAATAAATAACTGCAATCATATTGTTGATGCTACTATCTATAAAAACCCTAATGGGGAAAAACATGACTGCAATTCCACTGTGGGACAGCATCGCCATATGGAAACATTGATATTTTCTCAATTTACAGTAAAACTATGTTAGACAAAGTTGATTTGTGAATAAAAAGATGCTGCAAAAAAATCCCCCTTGAGAAGAGATGATCAGAAATGAGTTTAATAGAGTGATTTCTGGAGCTCTTCAACAGGTGCCGGGGAAAGAGAGGTTTGGAGGGACGTTCAAATGTCATGTGACTTAAAAACTGCACATCATTGGCTACGTTAAGGCCTGCCCTTTTAATTCCCATAGTGCAATTTATTATATATTTTTTTCTGAATAACGAGGAAATGAGTAGAAATTATTTGTTGCCATATGGTAATGCTGTACCATAAAGAGTTAATTGTGCATAACTTTATTAGTATGATTGATGTTAAGAAAGTTAGGTGCAAGTACCTTTGGTAACACTTTACTTAAAGCCTTTATTTATAATGCATTATAAGAGTATTTTATTGCATTAATTATGTCTTGTAATCACTGCCGATCTCACACTTCTGGGGGCCCTAAACAAAACTTTGTGAAGGGGCCCCTGGCAGTGCATGCTTAAAAACCCCAACATTTCCATAAACTTAATCATTACAATGGTTTTCATTATGCACGGTGCACTGCCAGTTTTCTATATAATGGAATTAAAACATCAAGGAAACAAACCGCAAGTTATGAAAAACATATATAAATATGTAAAGAGAAACATTTAAAATAGTAATAGTAAAAATTTTTAATAGTAATGCTCTCTGGTGCCATCTAGCTGTCAGAAAAACTATAACGTAAATATAACAAAATTACAGCATGATAAATAAAAAAAGGCATGGTTGTTTCATCCCAAATGTGGGTCAAATATGGACTAACCCAACCGTTGGGTTACATTTTTATAAATTAATTTTTTAACCCAACAGTTGGGTTTGTCCATTTTGACCCAAGAGTGGAGAAGTCCCAGGTAAACATCAATAATTCTCTAAATGAGCTCATTTTAGACGAATGGGTGTTATTGTTTTAAAGTACCAGAGTCACACGACAGCTTGTAATACTGGTAAAACACCGTACATATATTTGCATGTTATAAAGAAATATTCACATTATGGTAAATTACCGTCATGTTTATATAGTGATGAGCAAGAGCGCCCCCTGGTGGTTCGGGGGCCCTACGCAACTTGAGTAGTTTGTGTATAGGGAAGATCAGCTCTGCTTGTAATGCACCTTATAATGCATTGTATGATCTCATGAATACAGTTATAATACATTATAATATATTTATTCAACACAACTTTAGAAAGTATAATGCATTAAAACACATGATAAACAGCCAGTTCCAGATGTATCAATGAATCTGCAAATATTATAATGCATTTTAACTTTGGTTACAATTATTTATGAAAATATATAATGCATTATAACATACCTTTATAATGCATTATACATAAAGGCTTAAACTAAAGTGTTACCAAATGTACTTCTGTGTTTTTGTAAAGGCCTATGGGAGTGTTTATATTTACATTTAATTATTTAGCAGACTATATATATATATATATATATACTGATCAGGCATAACATTATGACCACTGACAGGTGAAGTGAATAACACTGATTATCTCTTCATCACGGCACCTGTTAGTGGGTGGGATATATTAGGCAGCAAGTGAACATTTTGTCCTCAAAGTTGATGTGTTAGAAGCAGGAAAAATGGGCAAGCGTAAGGATTTGAGCAAGTTTGATAAGGGCCAAATTGTGATGGCTAGACGACTGGGTCAGAGCATCTCCAAAACTGCAGCTCTTGTGGGGTGTTCCCGGTCTGCAGTGGTCAGTATCTATCAAAAGTGCTCCAAGGAAGGAACAGTGGAGAACCGGAGACAGGGTCATGGGCGGCCAAGGCTCATTGATGCACGTGGGGAGCGAAGGCTGGCCCGTGTGGTCCGATCAAACAGACGAGCTACTGGAGCTCAAATTGCTCAAGAAGTTAATGCTGGTTCTGATAGAAAGGTGTCAGAATACACAGTGCATCGCAGTTTGTTGCGTATGGGGCTGCAGAGCCGCAGACCAGTCAGGGTGCCCATGCTGACCCCTGTCCACCGCCGAAAGCCCCAACAGTGGGCACGTGAGCATCAGAACTGGACACAGAGCAATGGAAGAAGGTGGCCTGGTCTGATGAATCACGTTTTCTTTTACATCACGTGGATGGCCAGGTGTGTGTGCGTGGCTTACCTGGGGAACACATGGCACCAGGATGCACTATGGGAAGAAGGCAAGCCGGCGGAGGCAGTGTGATGCTTTGGGCAATGTTCTGCTGGGAAACCTTGGGTCCTGCCATCCATGTGGATGTTACTTTGACACGTACCACCTACCTAAGCATTGTTGCAGACCATGTACACCCTTTTATGGAAACGGTATTCCCTGGTGGCTGTGGCTCTTTCAGCAGGATAATGCTCCTGCCACAGAGCACAAATGGTTCAGGAATGGTTTGAGGAGCACAACAACGAGTTTGAGGTGTTGACTTGGCCTCCAAATTCCCCAGATCTCAATCCAATCGAGCATCTGTGGGATGTGCTGAACAAACAAGTCCGATCCATGGAGGCCCCACCTCGCAACTTACAGGACTTAAAGGATCTGCTGCTAACATCTTGGTGTCAGATACCACAGCACACCTTCAGGGGTCTAGTGGAGTCCATGCCTCGACGGGTCAGCAAAAGGGGGACCAACACAATATTAGGAAAGTGGTGCCTTCATAATGTTATGCCTGATCGGTGTGTGTGTGTGTGTGTGTGTGTGTGTGTGTGTGTGTATGTATGTATATATATATATATATATATATATATATATATATATATGCAGCCAACCCAGTCTTTTCTTGAATTAATTTTACTTCTTGAGGCTTGTCTGACACAAATTATCATTTATAATCTGAACAAATGTGGCAAATAATAGTAAGCACTATTTCTGTCACAGTTGCAACTGGATAGTGTGGGTTTCAAATCAAATCAAATCACTTTTGTTTATATAGCGCTTTTTACAATGCCGATTGTTTCAAAGCACCTTCACAGTGGTAACAGGAAAATAATGCAACAGATGCATTTGCAGATGTTCATTAGTATAGACGTAATGTTTCCCTTTGACCAGCAGAGAACAGTGTTTGGTAACCTCCAGTGTTAACATGTGTCCTCTGAGCACTTGTCATGAGATTTTGCCAATGGTTTCTTCAACATGTCAGCAGCTTGAGTCTGAATCTCTCTGCACACATGATGTTTCCAGCAGAATGTGCACTGGTATTTTACTCGAGCGCTTGTATTTACTGGACTTCAGATGTTGTGTTTTCATGATCGTGATGTTTGAACGGTCAACTTTTCATTTTAAAAAATAAACTTCTCAAAAGCCACGTCACGTGTCCTAAATGACACGAAAGTGTGCTTTGACACATTTTTAATGCACAGTATAAATGTAATTGCACTTGAATGGATTGTAGGAAACTGTCGATCACACCTGTGAAAGACAGAAAGACATACGCTGTACCATCACAATAATTTCTCAACAGAAAACTATGAAAACTTAGGGATGTGCAATTCTAAGACATCTTAATTATCAATTATTTAGCTTGATACAGAAATTATTCGTTTTGAATTTACATGCATATTTTGTGTGTGTAAACGGCATGTCATGATTCTGTTTCTGTTTGACTTTATTTTTGTAAATCAACTCCTAAACAGTCTGGTTAGTCCAAATGTTGGATAAATTCACAGAAAGAACACAAAGAAACTTAACTGTGAAACACTCCAGTTGACACTGTTTTACAATGCCAGCGCCCACTGTAAAATCCAACAGTGATTCTAACTAACACTTTTTAGTTAACTTGGCTTAATGTCTGGACTAAAATGACTAAAATCTAGTAATCTGTACTATTCACATACTATGCCTTTTTTACTCAGAAAACCCAAGTTAAGAGCATTCACTCATTTCCCAAAGTCATCCAGAATGTTGAATTGTCAATACAACTGAAATTGAGAGAACATCACATAAGTAATTCTTTTCCTATTGATGCAGCGATGCGACAAGAAATCACAGTTATTTGATTTCAAAGGACAAGAAGTAATAAATATTAAGTGTTTTTATATATATATATATATAATCAGTCAACCCAAAATGTATTCAGACACCTTCAACATTTTCTCACATCATCACAGTTCATTCGCTATAGTTTAGAAAATGGTAATAAAATATGACAAGAACTCAGAGTTAAACTGAACAAACTCATCTTGATAATGTCAGATAACTTTGATAGAAAGGGATGTAATGGATCACAATCAACCAATCAGCTGTTAGATTTAACTATACAATTAGATAATACCTGTTTAGCTCAACCAATGACCAAGCAATGCTTCATTTAGTTCAGTCTGTGGTGTCAAAGGTCACATTAGCAATTAAAGAACAAACACTTCAGAAAAACATGCTCAGCTCAAAGTGTGGGAATCATTTTGGGCCCATATGTTTATCAGTTTTACTGGTAGTCACTGTATGAAGAATTATTGGATATATGTCACAGCTGACTTTATTTTGCTCTCCTCACTTCAGAAATGAACTATAGTGTCCACACACACTGGAGAAACATTATATCTGTGTCTGAATCATTTTTGCTTTAAATGTGTATATATATGAATGAATGATATATAACATAACTATATATTTCTTGTCAAATAATTATCTTTTAAAATTGTTTTGCTAACACTTAAGTCATAAACACCTTGTGAATCTTTCATTCGGGCTGATATAATCCCTCTATATTTGTGACAATATCTTGCAGTTGATCATGCTTGAGTCACACACACACTTCATCAAAACACAACAGTGGTAACAATTTTATTTATTTTAAAGTAAATTATAAAGTACTCTCTACAGTTACGAGAGCTCTTGTGTAAGTGAACTATACTAACTAAGCATTTGTCAGTTCAACATACTATTCCTATTTCATGGAATTTTGCATGCTTTTTTAAGTCTAACTAATTATTTCTACATGTAAATATGTTCAACACCCTTCATTTTTCACACATTTATTCAACTGCACACGAGTAAAGAGCATTTTCACAGGACCCTCTTTATACTATATACTAACATTTAAATCATTTGATACAATGCATTTATTATTATTACTAGACACCTAATATAAAGTTCACTGTAAATTTACGCTTTATGCGCTGAACTTGATAATTACACATACAAATGCCTAGAATTAAATGAAATAAAACTCTCAAATTAAAACGGAAAATGGAAAACCCCTTCACACTAATGTTTCTGAATGTTTTATGGCCGTGTGTAAGTCATTTTCCGCTGCCCGTTCTCTGTCTGTCTCAAGATTTAAGGAACTTTATTGGCTTCGAGCTTAAAGTAAAGCTTTACATCGCTAAACAAACATGATATAGATACATACACATCGTACTGTTGTTTCTCTCAGTCTGTGTGTGTGTGTGTGTGTGTGTGTGTGTGTGAGAGAGACACACATCTGTGACAACAAGAGTCTGTGGGAACCTGGAAAACCACTCGCCTAGATATGAAGTGTGTGTGTGTGTGTGTGTGTGTGTGTGTGTGTGTGTGTTTGTGTGTGTGTGTGTGTGTTGGCGCCAGGGCTCTTTAACAATCAAAGCAGAGGGGCGTGTGCAGGGAGGAAGTCTCTACCTGAAAATACAGGTGTGCTTGACTATCAAAGGCCGCTCTCTGAACACTAAACACACGGCACTGCAGAGGGGGAGGCTCGTCTGAGCGTCTGTGTGTGTGTGTGTGTGTGTGTGTGTGTGTGTGTGTGTGTGTGTGTGTGTGTGTGTGTGTGTGTGTGTGTGTCTGTGTGTGTGTGTGAGAGAGAGAGAGACTGCTGCATGTATCACTGTCGGCCCGTAGGATTTCCTGGATTTCCACTGACAAACACACTTGTGGAAATCTGTTACTCAGTGGCTGCTGCAGTGTGTAAATATGATCTTAGCAGGAGGAAGTTCCCTTCAGCCAACACAAACACACACTCTATGAAATCACTTAACCCACAGTAACCTCCGCCGTTCACCGACTTCCTGCAGTCGTGCTTCATATTCCACTGAAACGAGTCTTTATCAGGGCGTTATAATGAATCCAGACTTCATTAGAAACTGCGTGCTTTATATGTTTGTGTCAGATTGAACTCCTGGATATTACAGCTAAATACACACACACACACACACATATATATATATACACACACAGTAGAGGCCAAAAGTGATGTCCAAGGAAAACTGACATCTTCACCCTATATTGAAATATTATTATAAATGTGTTACAGATTTTGTAATCATATTGTGTAGGAGTTGATTGTTTTATTTGTGATAATAACTCAATGAAACATGACAAACTGTGTGACTTAATTTTTGTCCAGACTGTCATACAGAGAAATTATGAACACAAGCAAAAACAAGAGAGAACCAATGAAATATTAATAACTGATGATGATGTGGTCAATGTTTGCTTTTTCCTTTTGGTATAGTAAAATAAAGCTGTAGTTTGCCTTTTTTTGCCAAATCATTTTGTCAGATAAATACCTTAAACAAGTTTAGTGTTTTGTTCTTCCCTCATATTTAAAATATTTAAACATATCAAATATTTTCCTTATATTTTGATGGTTTAATTGAACTTGTAGGGTCATTAAAAACAAGACTATACACACACTCACTCTCTCACACACACACACTTGTGTGACACTTCTTTCTCTGTTGAAGTTCTTCAGATATGTCAGATGTGTGTCTCAGGTTTGGACATGTTTACGGTGTGTGTTTGTTGAAGATATGTGCGTTTATATGTTTGTTGACTGGCCGCGTCCCTCTGAAGCGTTTCTGTCTCTTTCACTGTAATCAGATTATTTAATAAAAAGCAAAACAATACAATTCATATACAGGAAGAGCTTATTTAAAGCCTCCACATAAACATTTAATGTTCACTACATTAATATGACAACATCAAATTAAGAGAAAAACCATATCATCATAACAACAGCCAATATCAAAAACCAGTTATTAATAATAATAATAATAATAATAATAATAATAATAATAATAATATATTTAGAATTAT
Source organism: Coreius guichenoti (assembly GCA_039654105.1). Lineage (NCBI taxonomy): Eukaryota > Metazoa > Chordata > Actinopteri > Cypriniformes > Gobionidae > Coreius > Coreius guichenoti. Next base: position 52,212,814 of record CM077170.1, read on the forward strand.
AATTACTAATGATGATTTGTTTAGTGTTTTTCACAGTACAGAATGGTTTCATATCTTTGTAGAAATGCTTGTTTGTATTCAGACTCAACGATTGGAGCCATTTCTGCTCGTAATGACACAATACAAGGGGAATATTAGAATATTAGAATGAATTTGACAGTTTTGCGTGTGGATCCAGAGTTGTCATCATCTGAAATCTTTGCAATTAATTCTTCAAAGTTAATAATAAAACCATCTTTTATTTTACAGCACCTTTTAAACATTAAATGCACAGATCACAATATAATAACTCACACTATGAATCATTAGTGAAGCATTCATCATTTATAAAGCATTAATAGACATTAATAAGCAGTTTATAAATTCATGCTTTATTCTTGATTTAGAGGAATATCTATAATGTTTAATAATTGTATTTTCAGTTTACTTTATTAATGGTCAGTTTATAATTTCTAAATGAAGTATTACATTATTTACAAACCAGTGGTTCATAAGATCATTTAGAAAGTGTAAGTAAATGATTAATAAACTATTTAAATGTACATTTACACAACTTATTATTTAGACATATATAGTTATAGTTACTCAGTGTGTTAATAAAGGCTTTATTAACATGTATTCCTACTGTAATTCATGATTAATTAGTAGTTATGAAACATTTAGTAGTTGTCAGTGAACTATTTCTGTGATCTAAAGTGAGGACGATTTATGCCTCGTAAAGCTTTTAGAAAAGAGATCTAAGGCTCAGTTATCAGGAAACACACACAACACAGAGAGATATTTATTTCAAGATGCAGAAAATGAATGGTAAAGTATAAGCAGTGTGAACCATGAAGAAACCCAGGGTTAACCATTTCAAGTGTGACAAGCCCTAATCAATGAAGTAACATAACCTGCAAAACATTGGGCTTATCGTCTTCATTTTCTTGCTTTTTGTTCACTTTGTTGCTTATTTTTTTTGGCATATATTCATTTTGTTGCTTTTTTAATTTATATTCACTCACTTTCTTATTTTGTTCTTTTTTGTTCACTTTGTTGCTTATTTTGTTGCCATATATTCATTTTGTTGCTTATATTTTTATTTATATTCACTTTCTTGCTTATTTTGTTCTTTTTTGTTCATTTTGTTGCTTGTCTAGTTCCTTTTTTATTTTTCTATGACATTGAAGAGGTTTATTTGTCATGTTATATCAAGTGTACAGTTTAATTTTTTGCATTAAATATCTCTCTGTGTTGTGTGTGTTTCCTGATAACTGAGCCTTAGATCTCTTTTCTAAAAGCTTTACGAGGCATAAATCGTCCTCACTTTAGATCACAGAAATAGTTCACTGACAACTACTAAATGTTTCATAACTACTAATTAATCATGAATTACAGTAGGAATACATGTTAATAAAGCCTTACTATTACTAGTAACTATTACTATATGTCTAAATAATATGTGTAGATGCACATTTAGATGTTTATTAATCATTTACTTACACTTTCTAAATGATCTTATGAACCAGACAACTGGTTTGCCAATAATAAAATACTTAATTTAGAAATGATAAATGAATCATTAATTTAAAGTATGAAAATATAATTATTAAACACATTATAGATATGCTTATAATAAAGCATGAATAGCTGTATTTATGAACTGCTCACTGATGTCTATTAATGCTTTATAAATTGACTAACGCTTAACTAACGTTATTATAAGTTATTATAAAGTGTTACCAGAATATGAAAACATGAACTGTACAGGTCTTAAATATCAAGCTGATAAACTCATGCATGAGGATGAGAACACGGGGAATTAAACTGTTTGTTTGGCTGATGTCCTGATTTCCTGTCTGTCTTTCAGGCCGTTTGAGTCTGACTGACGTGTTGAGACGCATCGAGCAGCCGCTCTGACTGTCTGCGTGTGTGCGTGCGTGTGTGTGTGTGGCAGTGACAGAGCTGTATCAATGAAAGTGTGTATGAATGAACCATCCGCGTGTGTGTGTGTGTGTGTGTGTGTGTGAGACAGAGGTGTGGCTCTCCCTGTCATAAACTCGTGCTGCTCTCTGCAGTGGCGTCACATTCATCAGGAGACGCCGAGCAGGTAAAACTCTCTCTCATGTCTTTATGATCGTATTAATGTCAGGTCAGCTTTACTCCTACAGCGCTTTATACAGTACAGACTTCACCGGGATAGTGTGCGTAAAGCGGCTGGTTCACTGTCATGTGTTGATGTGAGGTTTCACTGCAGATGTTCTTTATTCCCTGAAGAACCTCTAGCATCTTTCTATTGCACCTAAAGTTCTTTACCGTGGAAAAAAGTTCTCTAGATTATTCAAATGTTCTTTATACTAAGAAAAATGATCACTGAAAGTGAACCAGAAATGTCCTTTTGGAAGCTTTATTTGTAGTGCGTGTCTTATGAAGACATTTAAAAGTGATTGAAAGACTCATTTAGTGACGAGATCTTGATCTCCTGACGTCAGCAGGTCTGTGTGAGCGTTATATTCAGAACGGCTAATAAATATCATTATCATCTTAGTATGAAACCATTGAGTCTATGAGACGCTGTGAGTGTGTGTGTGTGTGTGTGTGTGTGTTTGTGGGAGGTTGTGGGTTTGTGCCAGACTGTGTGTGTTTGTCTGTTTTCAGAGAACTTCTGGCAGACCGTTAAACCTGTTTTCATCACAACACACACACACACACACACACACACTCACACTCTCACACTCTCACACACACTCACACTCACACTCTCACACACACACACACACACACACACACACACACACACACACACACACACACACACACACACACACACACTCCAGCTGTCAACAGATGTATACAGCTGCAATTTTGAGTCTTCCTGTACGTATAAACACACACACACACACACACACACACACACTGATCTAAATGAACACATATCATAGTCTTCTATTGCTTTATATAAAATCCATTATAGTGACACAAACTTTATAAGAAAACAAAAAATCTATATGTACTTTATGGATTTTTTCATATAAATATATATTTCTCTTTCTGTCGAAGTACTTCTGAGGTTCAGATGTGTCTATCAAGTTCGGACATGTTTACTGTGTGTGTGTGTGTGTGTGTGTGTGTTTGTCAGTATGGGAGCATCCAGGTGTGAGTGAGCAAAAGAGGTGTTATCAGCAGGAGTGTGTTTGTGTGTGTGTGTGTGTGTTTGAAAATGTCCTCACAAATATAATAAAACAGCAAAAGGCTCATCGGTCGAATCACGATTCAGTCTGAAATCAGCAGGTTTGTATAGAAGCTTGTTTTCGTCACAATTTTTTTTACAATGTAATTGCTACTTTTATCTCACAATTCTGACTTTTTTTCTTGCAAATGTGTCACAATTACCTTTTTAATTTCTTATTGAGTGTCAGAAACAAACGTCCACAGGTTTGTGTGAAGGGACGGTTGAGGTTTAGGGATTTATACCATTGCGTCTATGAGCCGTCCTCACTAATAAAGTCAAACCAGCGAGTGTGTGTGTGTGTGTGTGTGTGTGTGGTTAGTGCTGAGGTGTGTGTTTTTTGAGATCACGGATGCATTAAGGTGGCGTCGACTCAAAACAACTTAATTGTGGTCGGTGTGTCTCACCTGCCGACACTTGATGCTGAAATCTGTCCGTTCCGGAATGATTAAACCAGCATCTCTGATTCCCGCTCGGCTGCTGTAACCGGCTGGATCTCGGAGGAACTTTACACTTTACGTGTTTGATGTGGAAAGCAGCTTCAGTGAGAAAGAGTCAGTGCAGGGGAACTGCAGACAGACAGCATCATGATGACTGAGTTTGTGTTTTGAACTGAGGCGCTTGGTTCACGTCCGAGCAGGACAGTGTGAAAGAAGCTCATGGTCAGCGAGAATGGATTTCAGACACTAGATTTAGACTGGTAGGGTCATTACGGCCGCGCCAACTCCCTGGGATGATGTAAATGTAGCTCAGATGTGTGTATTAGAGGTCGGTGTGTTAATGCGGCTTTGCAGACGCTGACAGTCCAACCGCGGCTCCGCTCATCAGGAACACGCTTCTAGTCGACAGTGACGCTGCGTCTTTCTGTTTGGGATTTAAACTTCATTTGCAGAACGAGAGGAAGACAAACAGTCCCAGACTACAAACGGCAAAGAACAAAATGTGCATGAAAATATATAAACGGACAAATATGCCCGAGTTCTGGGCATCTGACCAGCACTGTGATGCATTTCTAATGACATATGACAGACTGATAGATATTAACTATGAGTTTATGCCTTTTCCAGGGTTTCCGCGGGTCTTAAAAAAAAGTCTTAATTTGAGCAGAAAGTCTTAAAATCAATATCATGGCATTAAATTAGGGCCATATGATTTCTGCGATGCACAAAACATGGACGGAACCGCAGAATCCATCCATAAAAATGGAATAAAAGTAAAAGACGGAATAAAGCATATCTCATAGCACCCTAAAAAAATTTTTTTTTGGTAAACTTTTAATAAATTGCTGTTAAATTGTCTGTTTCATGATTTCAATTAAATTTACAATTTAATTTAACCATTAAAACAGAGCCCAGAAATATTAAAACAGAATAAACTATAAAACAAAATTAAATTGCATGAACTGCAAAAAATGTATATCTAGGATTTTTGTTTTCCAGCACAAATCTCTAAACATCCTTAAATCAAGATACATTTACTTGCAAAATGAAGAAATTAAGTCTTGTTTTCTGAGAAATTGAACAAAATTAAGAGTTTATGCTCAAAACAAGAACAAATATCTGTCATTGGGTATAAAAAATTACTTGCGTTTTAATTAAGTTGTTTTTTTCTGAACACATTGGCAGATATTTGCTCTTGTTTTAATCATAAAATGACTTTCACAAGATTTCTTATCTCAAACTTTAAGCTATTGTTTTTGTAAAATGAGTTAAGTTATGGAGATTGTTGGAAATTGTATTCTCAAACTTTGAACTGTTGCTAATACAACTCATTTACATTTAGAGAACATATTGACGTGTGATGTTCCCTTCAATTTATTCCTTACATTTTCTTAAAAAGGTCTTAAATGTATCTTCATTAAACCTGCAGAAACCCTCTTTTTCATATATCTCGTTTTTGTTCATGTCTCCTTTGTGAAGAAGGCAATCCTGTAATGCACTGCAACAAGCTCAGAGAATTATAAATGCATATTTTTATGACATGAGATGCTGCCTATGTAGACTGAAGTTTTCTTGCGTTCTTAAAAATAGGATGGATGGTGTCATTATTCAGCTTAATTCAGTTCAGCTGATCTCAATCGTCATGTGATGAATCATTCAAACGGATCTGTTTGTGTGTGTGGTTTTCTGACTGTGATGTTCTGTGCTTTCGCAGGAGATATCAGATTCCCACCCACAGTCATGTGGTGATACGGTCTCTCGTTCTCTCTCACACACTCACACACATCATGGCGCACCCGTACGACCCCTGGTTGCGCGCCGGGCCGCCACAGGACGAGGTGAGCGTGTCTGGCTGGTGGGACGTGCACACCGGAGCCGCAGCGGGCTGGATGGACCTGCAGGGCGCAGGGCTGGGGGCGGGGCCAGGGCAGGGCGGGTCCATGAGCTCCTATACGGCCGACCCTCAGATGTGCTGCCTGCCCCCCTCCAGCTCCGCCCACTCCGGCCTGCACTTCCCGCCCGAGGGCTTCAAGATGGAGCCGCTGCCGCAGGATCTGCTGCCGCTCCCGCAGGCCTCGTCGTCCTACTCCTCGGAGGAGCCGCAGGACGCCGCGGGTGCTTCCGCTCGCCCGAAATCACAGCGGCGTGCCGGCGGCCGCGCTCCCGGTCAGGCCTCCTGCCGCTGTCCCAACTGCCTGAGCGCCGAGTCCCTGGGAAACAGCGGCGACGGCAAACGCAAGCACCTGCACAACTGCCACATCCCCGGCTGCGGGAAAGCGTACGTGAAGACATCGCACCTCAAAGCGCACCTGCGCTGGCACAGCGGAGACCGGCCCTTCGTCTGCAACTGGCTGTTCTGCGGCAAGCGCTTCACCCGCTCGGACGAGCTGCAGCGCCACCTGCAGACGCACACCGGCGCCAAGCGCTTCGGCTGCAGCTCGTGCCCGCGCGTCTTCCTGCGCGCCGACCACCTGGCCAAACACGTGCGCGTGCACGAGTCGCCGTGCCAACCGGCTGAAGAGACTCACCCGGCGACGGGAAGCAGTGCCGGTGCAACGCCGCTGCTCAGAGTCAAGACGGAATCAGAGAACGGTGACGACGACACAGCGAACGGCTAATTCTGATAAACGAGACTCACAGATGTGCCGTTCGGAAGTTGAACCATATTCACATCTGTAAATGATCTGTAGAAAGTGGCATTAGCATGTAACTCATAATGTAATGCTTTTATATCTTCAGTTTTATTTATATTTGTACATTTTGTGTTTCATTCTCTGTTGATTAACTTAAAGATGTTGTGTGTGTGAGAGAGAGTTTTTATGTTACTGTAATCTCGAGATTTGTAGTGAGGATATGTCATTAGTTTGAATAAATATAACGCATTTTGATAATTTTTCATATGTGTAAGTGCTATAAAGTCATCAAACAATAAACAAATTAGGAAAAATTGTATTCAATTAACTCATTTATTTATACTATGACTGATTATTTTTTCTTTTCTTAAAATGAATAATATTCAGTACGAAGTTTATACTTACAGAACACTTTGATTTGAGATTAAAGAAAAACGAAATATAAAAATAACATTAAAAATGATTCAGTGTGTATAATAAAAAGGGTTATTATATAAATAACATAGTTATTTAAAGTCAGTAGACACAAGACATTATCATACAACATCATAAAAAAATTTAAGAATCTTCAGTTTTGAAGCCTCCTTCAAAGGACTCCTTTGTTTCTTCATTTGTTTTCTTGAATTTCATGAGAACCACCGTCATATTTTCATACACTTCAGGATGTTTTCGGTTATAGAACCCACACTACACACAAACACACATGTAAAGATTGGCTTGAGAATTTGAGATGATGGTGAATGATGACATCAGGTGTGAGGCGATTTGATTGGTTCTTACCTTCAGCAGCAGGATCAATATGATAATGAGCAGGATGAACCCGCACCCTGCGCCAGTGCAGACGATCAGCACTTGACTGGGTGGAACAACAAACTCCGCCCTCACTGCAATCTGAGAGGAACAGAGAGAAACTTTTCAAATGTTGATCATCTTTAAATGATGGATGAAGGAGTGAGATGTGAGTACCTGTGATTTGTGAGGGTCGTCCTGCAGAGTGAAGAAGAAATAGTTAGAAATATGACAGACCAGTGTCTGTATCTGTAACACTGTAACAGTGACATCAGTCATGAACTCATGAACATGAGCTGCAGGTATGTGGTGTGAATTCAGACTGACACTGACAATCACACGCAGCTGCTCGCCTGTAGATGGCAGCACAAGCACAACATCAATTATGGCAAAGGTACAGATTTCATTGGCTCGTCACCTTCAGGCCGGTTGATGTCTGGTTGTAGCGGCTCCTGTTGTAGTGGAGCTCGGCGCTGATGTCGAAGATAAAATCCTCTCTGAACTCGTGGAAGGAGTGTTTCTACAACAGCAGAATCAGAGTCTGGTTTTAGAGTTATTCCCTCTTAAACTTGTGTTTGTTTGTCTGTGTTCGTCACTCACGCTCTCGTATTCCTTCACGTTCTGGAGAGCTGCGAGTGCCGTGAGGATGAAGTGAACTTCTGAAGATTTCTGCAGATCAAACTGAGCACACTCGAACTTCCCGCAGTGACCGTCCTGAAACATCGACACAACACTAAGAGCTGAAACACTGACTCCAATAAACCAGAGAATCAGATGAACTAAACAGAGATGAAATCCAACAGACTGGTGGATTGCTTTATAAATAATCTTCCTGATCAGTTTCATCTCCTCAGTTGCTCCTCTGCGCTTAAAGAAGATTAAAGAAAATATTCCAACGCTGTGGTACAACGAGCACACTCGGGCCCTCAAGAGAGCAGCCAGAAAAACTGGAACTGAACCAAAGCATTATTGCATATAGAAAGGCCTTAAAAACGGCTCGATCTGCTTATTTGTCGACTCTCTTAGAAGAAAACAAACACAACCCTAGGTATTTATTTGATACACTGGCTAAATTAACAAGAAATAAAGATTCAACTTCTGACGTTTCCAGACAGCACAGCAGTAATGACTTTATGAACTTCTTTACTTGCAAGATTGATAATATTAAGCTGCGTTTCCACCGCAGAAACTTTCCCCAGGATCTAGGGACTTTAGGGTGGTACTCAGTGTGTTCGACCGCAGGAACCGGGGTCTAAATAAACTTCTGGGTAAAAATTTCCCCCTCATAGCGACCCTGCTTGCGAGGTAGTACTTTTTCAAAGTTCAGGAACTTTCGGGGGTGGGACTTGGGTGCTGAACATGCTGATTGGTTGAGTTCACGCAGCATTTTGATTGGTTGACTCCACACAGCATTTTATTTCAACCTAAAAGTCTGTTGTGGTGCATGCAGTAAGAGTTGTTTGCTATTCGAATCAACAATGCAGTTGTTATAAAAAAATACGACCGATGGACCAACGACGAGGTTCAGGGTTTATTTCGTTTATTTGTGGAGGACGAAATCCAGGAAAGTCTCGGGCTCTGGAAAGTCGTGCGCAGTCCTACGTCACTGGACTAATCTTCGTGGTACTTTAGACCGCGATGGAAACACAGACAGCAACAGGTCTTAGAGACCTGAGAATTAGTTACAGAATGATCTCAAATCTACCCTTTCTGTCAAAGATACTAGAAAAGGAAGTATCCTCACAACTATGTTCCTTTTTAGAAAGAAATGGTATCTGTGAGGATTTCCAGTCAGGATTTATACCGTATCATAGTACTGAGACTGCTCTCATCAGAGTAACAAATGATTTACTCTTATCATCCGATCGTGGTTGTATCTCTCTGTTAGTGTTACTCGATCTTAGCGCTGCATTTGATACTATCGACCACAATTTTTTTTTTGAATAGACTCGAAAATTATGATGGCATTAGTGGAATTGCATTGGCATGGTTTAAATAATACTTATCTGACCGTTATCAGTTTGTAGCAGTAAATAAAGAGATGTCACACCGAACACAAGTTCAGTATGGAGTACCTCAAGGCTCAGTGCTAGGACCGTTGCTTTTCACCCTGTACATGCTATCACTGGGAGATATCATTAGGAAGCATGGTGTTAGTTTTCATAGTTACACTGATGATACTCTGATGCTGATGCTACTTAATGCATTATAGTCCTTCACGTCTATTGCGATCTCAAAATTCTGGCCAGTTGATAATACAAACCCCGATTCCAAAAAAGGACACTGTACAAATTGTGAATAAAAACAGAATGCAATGATGTGGAAGTTTCAAATTTCAATATTTTATTCAGAATACAACATAGATGTCATATCAAATGTTTAAACTGAGAAAATGTATCATTTTAAGGGAAAAATAAGTTGATTTTAAATTTCATGGCATCAACACATCTCAAAAAAGTTGGGACAAGGCCATGTTTACCACTGTGTGGCATCCGCTCTTCTTTTTATAACAGTCTGCAAACGTCTGGGGACTGAGTAGACAAGTTGCTCAAGTTTAGGAATAGGAATGTTGTCCCATTCTTGTCTAATACAGGCTTCTAGTTGCTCAACTGTCTTAGGTCTTCTTTGTCGCATCTTCCTCTTTATGATGCGCCAAATGTTTTCTATGGGTGAAAGATCTGGACTGCAGGCTGGCCATTTCAGTACCCGGATCCTTCTTCTACGCAGCCATGATGTTGTAATTGATGCAGTATGTGGTCTGGCATTGTCATGTTGGAAAATGCAAGGTCTTCCCTGAAATAGACGACGTCTGGATGGGAGCATATGTTGTTCTAGAACTTGGATATCCCTTTCAGCATTGATGGTGTCTTTCCAGATGTGTAAGCTGCCCATGCCACACGCACTTTTGCAACCCCATACCATCAGAGATGCAGGCTTCTGAACTGAGCGCTGATAACAACTTGGGTTGTCCTTGTCCTCTTTAGTCCGGATGACATGGCGTCCCAGTTTTCCAAAAAGAACTACAAATTTTGATTCGTCTGACCACAGAACAGTTTTCCACTTTGCCACAGTCCATTTTAAATGAGCCTTGGCCCAGAGAAAACGGCTGCGCTTCTGGATCATGTTTAGATATGGCTTCTTTTTTGACCTAAATAAAAATAACATAAGGTTCATAGACAATTGGAAAAGCTTTTGGGGCAGACCTGACCTGTTGAAAAAAGATGGTATTCATCCTTCCTGGGATGGTGCCGCTCTTCTCTCTAGTAATTTGGCACATAGTCTTAGAGCTAAACCTTGACTAACTGGGGCCCAGGTCAGGAAGCAGACGGACTGGCTTACCCGACCGCCTGCTAGCTGTCTCACGTCACAGAAGTCAGATAAATCCCAGCACATAGAGACTCTTTCACCTAGATATTATCACATAGAGACTGTGTCTGTTCCACGAATTAGTAAATACAAAAAACCATCAAAACCATTCAACGGTAAAAATTTAATTGATGTCCAACAAATAAACAACAGATATAATACAGATGATCAAATGATAAAGCTCGGGTTGCTGAATATTCGATCCCTTTCCTCAAAAGCGCTTATTGTTAATGATATGATTACAGATCATAACCTAGATGTGCTGTGTTTGACAGAAACCTGGCTAAAACCTGACGATTACATTACTTTAAATGAGTCCACCCCCCAAGATTATTGTTATAAACACGAGCCGCGTCTGAAAGGTAAAGGGGGAGGTGTTGCTGTAATTTATAATAATATCTTCGGTATTACTCACAAGTCTAGTTTCAAATATAATTCCTTTGAAGTTTTGGTGCTTTATGTAACGTTATGTAGTGAAATCGATAAATCCCGTTTGACATTTGTGCTGGCTACTGTATATAGGCCACCAGGGCACCATACAGACTTTACCAGAGAATTTGCTGATTTTCTATCAGAGTTAGTACTGGCTGCAGATAAAGTCCTAATTGTTGGTGATTTTAATATCCATGTAGACAATGAAAAAGACGCACTGGGATTGGCATTTAGAAACATTCTAAACTCTATTGGAGTAAGGCAACACGTGTCAGGACCCACTCATCGCCGTAATCATACGTTAGACCTTATACTGTCACATGGAATAAATGTTGATACCATTGAAATTCTGCAGCAGAGCGATGACATCTCAGATCATTACCTAGTATCATGTACACTTAATTTAGCAAAGGCTGCAAAGCCGTCCCCTCGCTTTAAAAATGGCAGGACTATCACTGCTGCGGCTAAAGATTTCTTTGTAAATAATCTTCCTCATCAGTTTCATCTCCTCAGCATCCCAGATAGCCTAGAGGAACTCGATGTTGCAACAGAAACTATTGACTCTCTCTTTTCCAGCACTTTAGACACAGTTGCTCCCCGGCGCTTAAAGAAGATTAAAGAAAATAGTCCAACGCCGTGGTACAACGAGCACACCCGGGCCCTTAAAACAGCAGCCAGAAAAATGGAGCGCAGCTGGAAGAAAACAAAACTAGAAGTTTTTCGCATTTCGTGGAAAGAGAGCATGATTGCATACAGAAAGGCCCTAAAAACTGCTAGATCTGCTTATTTCTCGACTCTCTTAGAAGAAAACAAACACAGCCCTAGGTATTTATTCGATACAGTGGCTAAATTAACCAAAGATAAAGCTTCACCTTCTGATGTTTGTAAACAGCACAGCAGTAATGACTTTATGAACTTCTTTACCTGTAAGATTGATAATATTAGGAAAAAAATTATAACCATGCAGCCGTCTACTACAGTATCACATCAGACAGTGCATTGTAGAGTCACTGAGGAAAAATTACATTCATTCACTGCTATAGGAGAAGAAGAATTGGCTAAACTCGTTAAATCATCAAAATCAACAACATGTATGCTCGACCCCATACCGACTAAACTACTAAAAGAGATGCTTCCAGAGGTCATAGATCCTCTTCTTAATATCATTAATTCATCCTTGACATTAGGATATGTACCGAAAACTTTTAAGTTGGCTATTATTAAACCACTTATTAAAAAACCGCAACTTGATCCTACAAAATTAGTCAATTACAGGCCAATCTCAAATGTACCCTTTCTGTCAAAAATACTAGAAAAGGCAGTGTCCTCACAATTATGCTCCTTTTTAGAAAGAAATGGTATCTGTGAGGATTTCCAGTCAGGATTTAGACCGTATCATAGTACTGAGACTGCTCTCATCAGAGTAACAAATGATTTACTCTTATCATCCGATCGTGGTTGTATATCTCTATTAGTGTTACTCGATCTTAGCGCTGCATTCGATACTATCGACCACAATATTCTTTTGAATAGACTCGAAAATTATGTTGGCATTAGTGGAACTTCATTGGCATGGTTTAAATCATACTTATCTGACCGTTATCAGTTTGTAGCAGTAAATGAAGAGATGTCACACCGAACACAAGTTCAGTATGGAGTACCGCAGGGCTCAGTGCTAGGACCGTTGCTTTTCACCCTGTACATGCTACCACTGGGAGATATTATTAGGAAGCATGGCGTTAATTTTCATTGTTATGCTGACGATACTCAGCTCTATATTTCTTCACGCCCTGACGAAACTTACCAATTCACAAGATTAACGGAATGCATAGCTGATATAAAAAATTGGATGACTAGTAATTTCCTGCAACTTAATTCAGAAAAAAATGAATTTTTAATCATTGGACAAAAAAACTCCACAAGTAGTAACCTAGAATACTGTCTAACACTCGATGGCTGCTCTGTCAAGTCCTCGTCGTCAGTTAGGAACCTGGGTGTGCTCTTTGATACCAATCTCTCATTTGAAAGCCACGTTTCTAGCATCTGTAAAACTGCATTCTACCATCTTAAAAATATATCTAAATTACGGCACATGCTTTCAATGCAAAATGCTGAACAGTTAGTTCATGCGTTCATGACCTCAAGGCTAGATTATTGTAATGCTCTACTGGGTGGTTGCCCTGCTCGCTTAATAAATAAACTGCAGCTGGTCCAAAACGCAGCAGCTAGAGTTCTTACTAGAACCAGGAAGTATGACCATATTAGCCCGGTTCTGGCAACACTGCATTGGCTCCCTATTAAACATCGTATACATTTTAAAATCTTGCTGATTACTTACAAAGCACTAAATGGTTTAGCGCCCCAGTACTTGAGCGAGCTCTTAACGCATTATACTCCATCACGTTTATTGCGGTCTCAAAATTCTGGCCAGTTGATAATACCTAGAATATCAAAATCAACTGCAGGCGGTCGATCCTTTTCCTATTTAGCACCTAAACTCTGGAAGAGTCTTCCTAGCATTGTTCGGGAAGCAGACACACTCTGTCAGTTTAAATCTAGACTAAAAACACATCTCTTTACTATGGCATACACATAAAACATTTTTAATTTCTATTATTCAAATCAGTTAAATGATTGTTTTAGGCTGCATTAACTAGGTCAGCCGGAACCGGGAACACTTCCAATAACACCTGATGTACTCGTTACATCATAAGAAGAATGGCATCTACGCTAATGTTAGTCTCTCTGTTTATCCCGAGGTTTACTGCAGTCGGCCGGGTCCGGGCCGTATCCAGACCAGATGGTGGACCTTAGCCTGGACATGATGACCATATCCCTGAAGTGTCTGTAGAGACAATAGTGTCAATTAAACTCCCCCCTGTAAATGCCGCATCGACACGACATCCTCATTAAACCCGTCCCCGGCGTGACGACTCCAATCTTTCGAATAATCCTACGAATATCTATTTATCTAATATGACTTCTGACCTGTAATGTTGCCAGAATCATAATCATACACTATTTGTTCGTCGGCCAGAGGAGAACTGGCACCCCGACTGAGCCTGGTTTCTCCCAAGGTTTTTTTCTCCATTCTGGCCCTGAAGGAGTTTTGGTTCCTTGCCACCGTCGCCTTTGGCTTTTGGCTTGCTCAGTTGGGGACACCTAAATTTCAACTATATTACTGATCCGCCCGCATTGACACTATATGATAATTGAAATGAGCTGGATGACATAACCGTTTTCTCCAGAGCGGCTGTACAGCCGAATCAAATTCCGTTGCATTATTTTCCTGTTACCACTGTGAAGCTGCTTTGAAACAATTGCCATTGTAAAAAGCGCTATATAAATAAAGGTGATTTGATTTGATTTGACCTATAGAGTTTTAGCCGGCAACGGCGAATGGCACGGTGGATTGTGTTCACCGACAATGTTTTCTGGAAGTATTCCTGAGCCCATGTTGTGATTTCCATTACAGTAGCATTCCTGTATGTGATGCAGTGCCGTCTAAGGGCCCGAAGATCACGGGCATCCAGTATGGTTTTCCGGCCTTGACCCTTACGCACAGAGATTGTTCCAGATTCTCTGAATCTTTGGATGATATTATGCACTGTAGATGATGATAACTTCAAACTGTTTGCAATTTTTCTCTGAGAAACTCCTTTCTGATATTGCTCCACTATTTTTCGCCGCAGCATTGGGGGAATTGGTGATCCTCTGCCCATCTTGACTTCTGAGAGACACTGCCACTCTGAGAGGCTCTTTTTATACCCAATCATGTTGCCAATTGACCTAATAAGTTGCAAATTGTTCCTCCAGCTGTTCCTTATATGTACATTTAACTTTTCCGGCGTCTTATTGCTACCTGTCCCAACTTTTTTGGAATGTGTAGCTCTCATGAAATCCAAAATGAGCCAATATTTGGTATGACATTTCAAAATGTCTCACTTTCAACATTTGATATGTTATCTATATTCTATTGTGAATAAAATATCAGTTTATGAGATTTGTAAATTATTGCATTCCTTTTTTATTCACAATTTGTACAGTGTCACAACTTTTTTGGAATCGGGTTTGTACATAGAATATCAAAATCAACCGCAGGTGGATCTTCCTATTTAGCACCTAAACTCTGGAACAGTCTTCCTAGCATTGTTCGGGAAGCAGACACTGACTCTGTAAGTTTAAATCTAGACTAAAAACACATGATTGTTAGGCTGCATTAACTAGGTCTGCTGGAACCGGGAACACGTCCTACACTTGTTACATCATAAGAAGAATGGCATCTACGCTAATATTAGTCTCTCTGTTTATCCTTATCCCGAGGTGGACCTGCACCTAGACACGACCAAACTGCAGCCCTGAATGTCAGCAGAGACCGTGTCGACTAGACAATCCCCCGTGAAGGCCTCGTTGACACAACAGCCATTGGCATAGATACTCAGCAGAGACACAAGAACCAGACCGGTTCTCTGCACTGATCCTATCTCCATACCGGCGTGATGAATCAATCTTCAAGCAAAAGGAACTGGATGAATATTTGAATGCTGCCGATCCCATTCTAAATTCTGACTTGTGATGCAGCCTGAATCATAATCACACTGTGTTCGTTTGTTGGCCAGAGGAGAACTGAGCAAATGAGCCTGGTGCCATCTTATCAGTGCCAAAGAGACTCAAATAACTCTGTCGATTTTTTATAATTCAGGCAAGTGTTATACATCTTTATAATATGTTAAGTTTCTATTTTTTTTGTGTACAGTCACAATAAAAACAGATTGTTGTGCTTTTTGCAAAATAAAGAAAACAAACATGATGCGCGATCTGCAGCCTCTCTCTCAAAGACGTTCATTCAGAAATGAATGAAGAAACTTGCAATGTCAGGTTTTAAATAATGTAAATAAAATCGAAAACAAATATTCTGTGTTTATGTAATCTGTTTGAAAAGAGAGAGATGTCAGTCGTTCGCGAGTGTCATTATCCGCTAATGCGCCTCGCCCACGGAGCGCGCGTTCTTTTGAGATTCAAATACTGACCGATCCACGCGAGAGCGCAGTCAACGCCCACATCAACTCAAATACACACATCAAGTGTAGTGCTGTACTTTAGCTACATCGTTTTGAGACGCGTTGAGGAATAATCCTGGAATAATTTACCTCATGAAAAACTGTTTATTTCTAAGAGCAAAGGATTCAGCCGCTTATTGTGAGGTAAGTTTATTCTGTTAGTTTTCTGTGAATATTAAACACAAAAAGACCCTTTAAATATGAATCCTGCTGCAACATAAAACATCATAGACGTAAGACTGTTTAGACAAGATTTCTTTGGCCTGTTTTGGACAGATTATGAAGTGTTTACTGTAAAATAGCCTAGTGTCACATCAATACAGCTTTTATTAGCAAATGTCTGCTCAGATGCTATAAATATAGTACCAGTAAAACGTATTTTGTTTCATACTGATGTTTAAATATTATAGCCTAATGGTATTTTTTAATTTAATATATGTTGATTGTGAAAAGTGAACAGCACGAGTAATAAAGGACACATCATTTGATGCGCAATATATCAGAAGACATGGAGTTTGTCAGAAATGATTTTGACCACTTCATTAAGTTCTGTTTTGTAGAAAGCCTTTATTTAAAATGAATTTCGTTTTGTATAAATTGTATCTTAATTTTAATCAATGTTTTTAATATATTTGCTTCTTATTTAATAAGAAGCATAGCAGACAATAGCCTTAGCGCTGGCGTGATCATGCATTGCACGCGCGTCTCATAAATGAACCAACGCTTGAAATGATATTTGAGTATTGTGTGTATCGGATAGTTTACAAAATCAAATGATTCAGAAAATGTTTGCCATTGAAATGACTGGGGAAAAGTGTCCCAATCAACCTAAATTCACCCTATACTCTTTGAAATCATAATTACATTGCATTTAAATCCCAAATATTTTACTTATAACATTCATCATTACCAATTATTCAGTTATTTGTATTTACTGAATACTGAATTGTGTTCAGTGTCACAATATTACTGTTTTTTTAGCATGAGATTTAAAAAAAAATATAAAGTACACTGCCAAAAATGCTCCTCTTAGTATTTTTGTCTTGTTTCTAGTCTAAATATCTACAAATTCTTAAATCAAGATGTATTTACTAGATAAGTAAAATGACATAAGATATTTTTTCTTGTTTTGTTGAAAGTAAAATCTAAATGAAGTGAGTTTTTGCTTAAAACATGCAAAATTATCTGCCAATGGGGAAGAAAAATAATCTTGTTTCTGATTTGAAATCTTGTTTCTTGTGTCTGTCCCAAACAGAAATAAGATTATTTTTCTTACCCCATAGAAAATTTTACTTATCTAGTAAATGAATCTTGATTTAAGAATTTTTAGATATTTGGACTGGAAACAAGAAAAAATACTAAATAAGAAGAGCATTTTTTGCAGTGTAGTCAAATCTTTTGATAATTTAAAATATAATAGGCCTTTGTAATGTGCCTTTGTTGACTACATTCTAAATAAACTACAACAAAATATATTTCCTTTGTCCTGTTGCTTAGCTCTCAGTCACATACCTGAGACTCATTCATTATGCAGTTCATTATGAGTTCTTTTGTTCTCTCAGGTGTGAATCACAGCATTATTCATGATCATTCACGCCTCTTCGCATACGGCCTTTGTAAAGAAAAAGTGTCTTACAAAATGTAAATCAATATATTGTGTTGTGGGAATAAGTAGGCACAATGATTCTCACATCAGTTTAAAGCAAAAACTCTAGGCAACAACACCCATTAGTCTAAAGTCTTGTGGACACATAGCTATTGTGTGTTTTGAGGCCTTAATTTTAAAACAAAAATTTGAGTTTTTTCAAAAACCATACATACACATTATTCTCTCAAAAATACAAGCATGTACATACATGTTGCTCACATATTATGGTAGCCAAGTTTGTGCTGAATACAGTGTAATGACACTTTTGCCATTAATATGTTTAAAAGCAACTGAAAAAGCACAAATGTCAGAGCATGTCAAAACTTCTAAAGGGCCCCAAAACAGCTCAGACTCCAGAGGGTTAAGTGTCCTTTCAATTATCATATAGTGTCAATGCAGGCAGATCAGTAATATAGTTGAAATTTTAGTGTCCCCAACTGAGCAAGCCAAAAGCCAAAGGCGACGGTGGCAAGGAACCAAAACTCCTTCAGGGTCAGAATGGAGAAAAAAACCTTGGGAGAAACCAGGCTCAGTCGGGGTGCCAGTTCTCCTCTGGCCGACGAACAAATAGTGTATGATTATGATTCTGGCAACATTACAGGTCAGAAGTCATATTAGATCAATAGATATTCGTAGGATTATTCGAAAGATTGGAGTCGTCACGCCGGGGACGGGTTTAATGAGGATGTTGTGTCGATGCGGCATTTACAGGGGGGAGTTTAATTGACACGGTCTCTACAGACACTTCAGGGATATGGTCATCATGTCCAGGCACAGGTCCACCATCTGGTCCGGATACGGCCCGGATCCGGCCAACTGCAGTAAACCTCGGGATAAACAGAGAGACTAACATTAGCGTAGATGCCATTCTTCTTATGATGTAACGAGTACATCAGGTGTTATGGGAAGTGTTCCCGGTTCCGGCTGACCTAGTTAATGCAGCCTAAAACAATCATTTAACTGATTTGAATAATAGAAATTAAAAATGTTTTATGTGTATGCCATAGTAAAGAGATGTGTTTTTAGTCTAGATTTAAACTGACAGAGTGTGTCTGCTTCCCGAACAATGCTAGGAAGACTGTTCCAGAGTTTAGGTGCTAAATAGGAAAAGGATCGACCGCCTGCAGTTGATTTTGATATTCTAGGTATTATCAACTTGCCAGAATTTTGAGACCGCAATAGACGTGATGGAGTATAATGTGTTAAGAGCTCGCTCAAGTACTGGGGAGCTAAATCATTTAGTGCTTTGTAAGTAATTAGCAAGATTTTAAAATTTATACAATGTTTAATAGGGAGCCAGTGCAGTGTTGACAGAACCGGGCTAATATGGTCATACTTCCTGGTTCTAGTAAGAACTCTAGCTGCTGCATTTTGGACCAGCTGCAGTTTATTTATTAAGCGAGCAGGGCAACCACCCAGTAGAGCATTACAATAATCTAGCCTTGAGGTCATGAACGCATGAACTAACTGTTCAGCATTTTGCATTGAAAGCATGTGCCGTAATTTAGATATATTTTTAAGATGGTAGAATGCAGTTTTACAGATGCTAGAAACGTGGCTTTCAAATGAGAGATTGGTATCAAAGAGCACACCCAGGTTCCTAACTGACGACGAGGACTTGACAGAGCAGCCATCGAGTGTTAGACAGTATTCTAGGTTACTACTTGTGGAGTTTTTTTGTCCAATGATTAAAAATTCATTTTTTTCTGAATTAAGTTGCAGGAAATTACTAGTCATCCAATTTTTTATATCAGCTATGCATTCCGTTAATCTTGTGAATTGGTAAGTTTCGTCAGGGCGTGAAGAAATATAGAGCTGAGTATCGTCAGCATAACAATGAAAACTAACGCCATGCTTCCTAATGATATCTCCCAGTGGTAGCATGTACAGGGTGAAAAGCAACGGTCCTAGCACTGAGCCCTGCGGTACTCCATACTGAACTTGTGATCGGTGTGACATCTCTTCATTTACTGCTACAAACTGATAACGGTCAGATAAGTATGATTTAAACCATGCCAATGAAATTCCACTAATGCCAACATAATTTTCGAGTCTATTCAAAAAGAATGTTGTGGTCAATAGTATCGAATAAGATCGAGTAACACTAATAGAGAGATACAAACACGATCGGATGATGAGAGTAAATCATTTGTTACTCTGATGAGAGCAGTCTCAGTACTATGATACGGTCTGAATCCTGACTGGAAATCCTCACAGATACCATTTCTTTCTAAAAAGGAGCGTAGTTGTGAAGACACTGCCTTTTCTAGTATTTTTGACAGAAAGGGTAGATTTGAGATTGGCCTGTAATTGACACATATGGCAATATTATGACACATATTGACAACCTTCAACACATATGTTTATTCTTTGACTAAGAAGAGATGATCGCGTTCACTCGCGCAGCTATAAAGTGATCTGTGTCATGCCACATTAAAGAGCGTCAAAACGGCATTTATCGTTTGAATTTCATGATAAAATGGACTGAATAATATGTTCGTGTGGGAACTCGGATTGAAGTATGTTTCGCACGTAAAACAAGCCGACTGTTAACTGTTAAAGATACCGTTCTGTACCGTTCGGTACACACGTGCACCGTACCGGAAGCCCTGTACCGAAACGGTTCGGTACAAATACATGTACCGTTACACCCCTATTGACTTTGCACTCTTGTTGAGTGGTTCTTCTTTTACTGTGGGGAATTGTGGATGAGGGGCCCTGCAATCCTACAGTACCTGTCATGCCAGAGCCTGTTCACATTACGGCCACCAAGCCAGAGTCCCTAGCCGTCATGGTCGCCATGCCAGATTCAAGTCACGTCAGGGCTGCTTTGCTAACGTTTCTTAATGTTGTGGCCCCCATACCAATGACCACCAAGCCAGAGCCTCATCACATCATGGCCGCCAAGCCAGAGCCCCCACGTTAGGTTTTGGGTTTGTTCATGTTCATGCTTGGATGTCTTTTATTTTGTAATCAGACTTCAGGTGTGTTGGACATCGGCTGCGGCTGGATGTAACCGATCGGCGAGAGTAGCCGCGTGCACGTGATCGCTGTCATGCAGTGAATCCGGCCAATCGTGGAACAGCGGTGTCGTCATCAGCGCTCGTGCAGTCGCTCTGGAGAAGCTGCTCAGAATGCACCAGCTGGCTGCTCTCGAATCGCTCTCACGGCACTTTGTTGACATACGTCACAGTCACGTGGCATTGTTGCTGCCTCAAGTCAGACAACTTTTCTAACCGGCATGCACTGCTTCAAGTCAACAGCCGATCGGTCTGCGCATCGCTGCATGAAGTCGAACAAGCCTATAGTCGTGTTTCCTTGTCATGTCATGTCATGTGATTTTGTCATGTGTTTCCCTTGGTTCATGTGTTGTGTTGTTCTCATTGGTTAATAAAACTGCACCTGGGTTCAGCAAACTTGCCTTCAATGGACTTTGTTACAATTTTGATAATTAATGTTCCGGGTATGTCTTGTAATAGTGCCAAAAAACATCAGTCTAACAATAAACAGACCCACCAATATCACATTTATTAATTTCTCTTCTTTAAAAAAAAAAAAAATATTCAGAATAACAAGACGCAGATCACCTATTAACACAAGCTGAAGATCATTAAACTGAACACACAATGAGCCTCAAGAAAACATTATCATACATTAAAGATCATTAACAATGAAATAATTAACAACTTCATCCTTCCAAACAAACATCTTCACCTTTTGGTGTGCTGAAAATAAAGTGTGGTTTTATTTGTCAGTGTTTGGCGGTTCAGGGCTGGGATTCGTCTTTGTCACTTCCTTCTCTTTCTTTGTGCTGTCTTTCTCACTGACTCCTCCGTTTTCTTTAGCATTCGTGTTTATGAGAGGAGAGTTTTCAACCGCAGTTACTTTTTTATCCTTTTGGTGATCTTCAGGGAGCTTTCGTTTAAAAAACCCACACTACACACAAACACACATATACAGATTGGCTTGAGAATTTGAGAGGTGAATGATGATCAGGTGTGAGGCGATTTGATTGGTTCTTACCTTCAGCAGCATGATCAATATGATAATGAGCAGGATGAACCCGCACCCTGCGCCAGTGCAGACGATCAGCACTTGACTGGGTGGAACAACAAACTCCGCCCTCACTGCAATCTGAGAGGAACAGAGAGAAACTTTTCAAATGTTGATCATCTTTAAATGATGGATGAAGGAGTGAGATGTGAGTACCTGTGATTTGTGAGGGTCGTCCTGCAGAGTGAAGAAGAAATAGTTAGAAATATGACAGACCAGTGTCTGTATCTGTAACACTGTAACAGTGACATCAGTCATGAACTCATGAACATGAGCTGCAGGTATGTGGTGTGAATTCAGACTGACACTGACAATCACACGCAGCTGCTCGCCTGTAGATGGCAGCACAAGCACAACATCAATTATGGCAAAGGTACAGATTTCATTGGCTCGTCACCTTCAGGCCGGTTGACGTCTGGTTGTAGCGGCTCCTGTTGTAGTGGAGCTCGGCGCTGATGTTGAAGACAATATCCTCTCTGAACTCGTGGAAGGAGTGTTTCTACAACAGCAGAAACAGAGTCTGGTTTTAGAGTTATTCCCTCTTAAACTTGTGTTTGTTTGTCTGTGTTCGTCACTCACGCTCTCGTATTCCTTCACGTTCTGGAGAGCTGCGAGTGCCGTCAGGATGAAGTGAACTTCTGAAGATTTCTGCAGATCAAACTGAGAACACTCGAACTTCCCGCAGTGACCGTCCTGAAACATCGACACAACACTAAGAGCTGAAACACTGACTCCAATAAACCAGAGAATCAGATGAACTAAACAGAGATGAAATCCAACAGACGAAGATGTTTACTGTGACTGCTCAGCATCGGATCTTAAAGGGATCGTTCTCTCAAAAATGATCCTTCTGTCATCGTTTATTCAGCCTCATGTTGTTTGAAACCTGTATGACTTTCTTTCTTCAGTGGAAAACAAAAGAAGATATTTTAAGAAATGTTGTTTGAACACCAATGTTTTTCAAAACATCTTTTTTGTGTTCAGCAGAAGAAAGAAAGTCATACAGGTTTAAATGACATAAGAGCCAGTAAATGATGACAGAATGATCATGTTTTGGTGAATGATCCCTTTAACAGCAGGTGTAAAAGGGTCTATGATCTCTTACCTCTGGTTTGCACAGCACTGAGTTCTGTAGAGAAGAACAGAAGATGTTAATGTTAACACATGCTGGGGTGATGGTATGAGCTGATGAATGAGTGACGCACCTCCTGCATGCTGAAGTTCAGACGGGTTAAAATCACATGTGTAATTTGACAGGGCAGGCTGAGCTTGAGCAACACCGGCAGACCTTTAATACCCAGATTCTCCACCTGTGAACACAAACACACAGACACACAGCAATCTGATCACATCAAGCCCAAAAACAGCACAATGAAGCTGCAGATGTGTGTTTGACTCTCTGACCTTGTAGATGATGTTGAGAGGTTTTGGACCTCTGTCCTCCAGAGAGAAGTTCAGATATGTCACAGCCACTCTGACAAACACACAATAACTCAATAACTTCTCAGTCAATCATATGATTTTCTGTCATTTTAATATAATGTTAACTGCTGATAGTACAACTGGTAATAACACAGTTTGTTTTTCCAGAAAATCCATTAAAACAGAAAGCGAGTGAGAGGAAGACAGAACATTTAGAAAGACATTTAGATGTTGAGTCTTCAATCATTCAGCGATGAAGAACAGATCAAACCGAAAGAGAAGAAAAGAAGTTAAATAAATGCGCTCACAGACTGATCGCCAGATCAACGGCAAACTGAACAGGGACGCTTTTCCTCACCGCCGTATCGCTGATGTTTCCATTGTTATCACTGTGAACAAACATACAGAATTTACTCATGAATGAACATGAAGTCAATATTCTTAACCTTTATATCCTGGATCATGAGCCCAATCTCTGCTGAACATTACTGAAACAGCCCTGAAAGCAAACAAATCTGTCAAATTCAGCCTCATTCACCTGTTAGCAGTGATCATCATCTCCATCCTGTCGGCCCAGTCGTAATCCCATTTCACCACACGAAAGGTTGCCAGAAACTGAGTCTAGAAGACAGTAGAAATCACAGATGATGGTAGCATTGCCAAGAGAATGATTGAAAAACTTCGTTATTATACCTCACATATCTGGCCTCTAGGTAAAGGTAATTTGTGGGTTAAACTGAAATGACCCGTCTGTCATGATGACATACAATATGCACACCCTCAAGTTCAGCACCGATGTGGAAATTGTGGCTCCACTAGACACTCATCACGTGCCCTGGACTGTCTGGCACAGGGACAAACATATCGAAAAGCTGAACCACTTTGCAAAATGGTTTCGGCCTGCTCCAGTTCAAGCTCCTACTCAATGAAACCCCCCTGCTATTATCCATTCAATCAACACCAATTCAGCAGGGGTTTCTACAGAAGTGTCTGCAGAGACCATGTCAACTAGACTATCCCCTGTAAAGACCTCATCGACACAACATCCTCAACAAACCCATCTCCGGCGTGATGACTCCGATCTTCAACCAGATGGAACTGGACAAATATTCTGAATATTCCGATCTAATATGACCTCTGACCTGTAATGTTGCCAGAATCATAATCATACACTGTTTGTTCGTTGGCCAGAGGAGAACTGGCACCCCGACTGAACCTGGTTTCTCCCAAGGTTTTTTCTCCATTCTGTCACCTGACGGAGTTTTGGTTCCTTGCCACCGTCACCTCTCTCACCTTTGCTTAGTTGGGGACGCTAAATATTCAACTATGTTACTGATCTGCCCGCATTGACACTATATGATAATTGAACTGAGCTGGATGACATCACTGTTTTCTCCAGAGCGGCTGTACAGCCGAATCTAATTCTGTTGCATTATTTTCCTGGTAACACTGTAAAGCTGCTTTGAAACAATCGGCATTGTAGTAAGCGCTATATAAATAAAGGTGACTTGACTTGACTTAAAGTCTCGCTACTCAATATGGCCACTTACAAATGTTTTCTGACACACTTGCCCCTCCAGCTGCCCTCTCTGAATTTGTTTGGACATGGAAGTTCTGCAATCAACGTTATTGGTCTTATACATGCGCCTGTCCAGTATGGAAATAAGGCTCTGTCCAACTTCCCATTTCACATTACGCACCATGGCAGCAAAATATTCGGACTGGACCTATTTATGAGTCTGGACTTTTCTCTGCTGGACAACAAGGGGGCTCAAATTCTGACTGTCAGCTGTACCTGGCAACTAGAATGGTCAACACTGTTTGAAGGCCTTGGGTGCTTAGCTGCATTCACACACTAACCTCTCTTGTATCCCATGGTGAAATTGCCATTCCGCTGGCATTGCGTGAGGAAGTCACAGCAGAACTCGGCAAACTGCAAACAGAGGGCATCATCGAACCTGTCAACACCTCCCCATGGGTGTCTAATTTGACAGTGGCTAAGGAAAAATCTGGCAGCCTGAGAGTTTGTGTGGACTTAAGATCCATCAACAAGGCAGTAATCCCAGATCGCTACCCTCTGCCGACAATCGAAGAGCTGACTACACTTAATCACTTGCTCGCTTAATAAATAAACTGCAGCTGGTCCAAAACGCAGCAGCTCGAGTTCTTACTAGAACCAGGAAGTATGACCATATTAGCCCGGTTCTGTCAACACTGCACTGGCTCCCTATTAAACATTGTATAAACTTTAAAATCTTGCTAATTACTTACAAAGCACTAAATGGTTTAGCTCCCCAGTACTTGAGCGAGCTCTTAACACATTATACTCCATCACGTCTATTGCGGTCTCAAAACTCTGGCCAGTTGATAATACCTAGAATATCAAAATCAACTGCAGGCGGTCGATCCTTTTCCTATTTAGCACCTAAACTCTGGAACAGTCTTCCTAGCATTGTTCGGGAAGCGGACACACTCTGTCAGTTTAAATCTAGACTAAAAACACATCTCTTTACTATGGCATACACATAGAACATTATCAATTTGTATTATTCAAATCAGTTAAATGATTGTTTTAGGCTGCATTAACTAGGTCAGCTGGAACTGGGAACACTTCCCATAACACCTGATGTACTCGTTACATCATAAGAAGAATGGCATCTACGCTAATGTTAGTCTCTCTGTTTATCCCGAGGTTTCCTGTAGTGTGCCGTATCCAGATCAGATGGTGGACCTGCTCCTAGACATGACCAACTCATCCCTGAAGTGTCTGCAGAGACCGTGTCCACTAGACTCTCCCCTGTGACGCCTCCTTCCCTTCCCCTCTATACAGATAAAAACACACATGCACACATACGTATTCAAACACGCTTGCCTACAGGCTGAACACGTAATGCTTGCGTACATGCTGTCGCCGTTTTCAGGGATTCGCTTTTTTAATGGTTTGCGCGGGGATGATGATGGTATAGTTTCAAAACTAATTCAAACCTATTTCATGGTTTGCGTTCTCCGGCAAACCAATTGCTGTTGTGGTGCGGATGGTGTCCGGAACGCATTGCAACGCATCTGTGTTGCAAAAAGCGCTATATAAATGAAGGTGACTTGACTTCACTTTCATGGCTCAACAATTTTTTTCCAAACTTGACCTATACCAAGGTTATCTCCAGGTCCCTCTTCACACAGACAGCAGAAATCTTACTGCATTTGTTACACATTCTGGCTAATTCTGTTACACGAGGATGCCTTTTGGACTCAGTTCAGCCCCTAGCTGTTTCCAAAAAAATCATGTCCACCACCCTGGCTGGTGTCCCTGGCACTGCCCATCTACCTTGATGATGTCCTTGTCCATGCCCCGAACGAAGTGATTCACCAACAGCACTTAAGGGCCACTTTTGCTGCCCTCAGTCAACATAAACTCCAATATTGAGGCTATACATCAGGTGCCAGGTGCGAGCGCTGGCATGCCTACCTTTATGGACGAAAATGCACCCTTCAAAGCGACAACCAAGTCCTCACTGCACTTATGTCTCCTTCTGGTTCTGGCCACAAACCCCTCTGGATTAACCGACCGCCTGCTAGCTGTCTCACGTCACAGAAGTCAGATAAATCCCAACACATAGAGACTCTCTCACCTAGATATTATCACATAGAGACTGTGTCTGTTCCCCCGAATTAGTAAATACAAAAAACTCTCAAACCCATTTAAGGGAAAAAATGTAATTGGTTCAACAAATAAACAACAGATATAATACAGATGAACAAATGATAAAGCTCGGGTTGCTGAATATTAGATCCCTTCCCTCAAAAGTGCTTATTGTTAATATGATTACTGATCATAACCTAGATGTGCTGTGTTTGACAGAAACCTGGCTAAAACCTGACGATTACATTACTTTAAATGAGTCCACCCCCCAAGATTATTGTTATAAACACGAGCCGCGTCTGAAAGGTAAAGGGGGAGGTGTTGCTGTAATTTATAATAATATCTTCGGTATTACTCAGAAGTCTAGTTTCAAATATAATTCCTTTGAAGTTTTGGTGCTTTATGTAACGTTATGTAGTGAAATTGATAAATCCCGTTTGACATTTGTGCTGGCTACTGTATACAGGCCACCAGGGCACCATACAGACTTTACCAGAGAATTTGCTGATTTTCTATCAGAGTTAGTACTGGCTGCAGATAAAGTCCTAATTGTTGGTGATTTTAATATCCATGTAGATAATGAAAAAGACGCATTGGGATTGGCATTTAAAGACATTCTAAACTCTATTGGAGTAAGGCAACACGTGTCAGGACCCACTCATCGCCGTAATCATACGTTAGACCTAATACTGTCACATGGAATAAATGTTGATTCCATTGAAATTCTGCAGCAGAGCGATGACATCTCAAGATTGATAATATTAGGGAGAAAATTATAACTATGCAACCATCTACTACAGTATCACATCAGACAGTGCATTGTAGTGTCACTGAGGAAAAATTCCACTCATTCACTGCTATAGGAGAAGAAGAATTGGCTAAACTTGTTAAATCATCTAAATCAACAACATGTATGCTAGACCCTATACCGACTAAGCTACTAAAAGAGATGCTTCCAGAGGTCATAGATCCTCTTCTTAATATCATTAATTCATCTTTGTCATTAGGATATGTACCGAAAACTTTTAAGTTGGCTATTATTAAACCACTTATTAAAAAACCGCAACTTGATCCTACAGAATTAGTCAATTACAGGCCAATCTCAAATCTACCCTTTCTGTCAAAAATACTAGAAAAGGCAGTGTCTTCACAACTACGCTCCTTTTTAGAAAGAAATGGTATCTGTGAGGATTTCCAGTCAGGATTTAGACCGTATCATAGTACTGAGACTGCTCTCATCAGAGTTACAAATGATTTATTCTTATCATCTGATCGTGGTTGTATCTCTCTGTTAGTGTTACTCGATCTTAGCGCTGCATTCGATACTATCGACCACAACATTCTTTTGAATAGACTCTCAAATCAATTTGGCATTAGTGGAATTGCATTGGCATGGTTTAAATCATACTTATCTGACCGTTATCATTTTGTAACAGTAAATGAAGAGATGTCACACCGAACACAAATTCAGTATAAAGTACCACAGGGCTCAGTGCTAAGACCGTTGCTTTTCACCCTGTACATGCTACCCTTGGGAGATATCATTAGGAAGCATGCTGTTAGTTTTCATTGTTATGCTGGCGACACTTAGCTATATATTTCTAACACTTGATGGCTGCTGTGTTAAGTCCTCGTTGTCAGTTAGGAACCTGGGTGTGCTCTTTGATACCAATCTTTCTTTTGAAATCCACGTTTCTAGCATCTGTAAAACTGCATTCTTCCATCTTAAAAATATATCTAAATTATGGCACATGCTTTCAATGCAAAATGCTGAACAGTTAGTTCATGCGTTCATGACCTCAAGGCTAGATTATTGTAATGCTCTACTGGGTGGTTGCCCTGCTCGCTTAATAAATAAACTGCAGCTGGTCCAAAACGCAGCAGCTCGAGTTCTTACTAGAACCAGGAAGTATGACCATATTAGCCCGGTTCTGTCAACACTGCACTGGCTCCCTATTAAACATCGTATAAATTTTAAAATCTTGCTAATTACTTACAAAGCACTAAATGGTTTAGCTCCCCAGTATTTGAGAGAGCTCTTAACGCATTATACTCCATTACGTCTATTGTGGTCTCCAAACTCTGGCCAGTTGATAATACCTAGAATATCAAAATCAACTGCAGGCGGTCGATCCTTTTCCTATTTAGCACCTAAACTCTGGAACAGTCTTCCTAGCATTGTTCGGGAAGCAGACACACTCTGTCAGTTTAAATCTAGACTAAAAACACATCTCTTTACTATTGCATACACATAGAACATTATCAATTTCAATGATTCAAATCAGTTAAATGATTGTTTTAGGCTGCATTAACTAGGTCTGCTGGAACCAGGGAACACTTCCCATAACACCTGATGTACTCGTTACATCATAAGAAGAATGGCATCTACGCTAATGTTAGTCTTTCTGTTTATCCTGAGGTTTACTGTAGTCAGCCGGATCCGGGCCGTATCCAGATCAGGTGGACCTGCGCCTAAAAATGACCACAACGCAGCCCTGAAATGTCAGCAGAGACCGTGTCAACTAGACTCTCCTCTGTGACGGCCTCACCGACACGACATCCAGTGGCACTGATCCTCAACAAACCCGTCTCCTGCGTGATGACTCCGATCTTCAACCAGATGGAACTGGACAAATATTCTGAATATTCCGATCTAATATGACTTCTGACTTGTAATGTTGCCTGAATCATAATCATACACTGTTTGTTTATTGGCCAGAGGAGAATTGGCACCCCGACTGAGCCTGGTTTCTCCAAAGGTTTTTTTCTCCATTCTGTCACCTGATGGAGTTTTGGTTCCTTGTCACCGTCGCCTGTGTTGCCTTTGGCTTTTGGCTTGCTCAGTTGGGGACACTTAAATTTCAACTATATTACTGATCTGCCTGCATTGACACTATATGATAATTGAACTGAGCTGGATGACATCACTGTTTTCACCAGAGCGGCTGTACAGCCGAATCAAATTCTGTTGCATTACTTTCCTGTTAACACTGTGAAGCTGCTTTGAAACAATCGGCATTGTAAAAAGTGCTATATACACTGAACAAAATTATAAACGCAACACTTTTGTTTTTTCCCCCATTTTTCATGAGCTGAACTCAAAGTTCTAAGACTTTTTCTATGTACACAAAAGGCCTATTTCTCTCAAATATTGTTCACAAATCTGTCTAAATCTGTGTTACTGAGCACTTCTCCTTTGCCGAGATAATCCATCCACCTCACAGGTGTGGCATATCAAGATGGTGATTAGACAGCATGATTATTGCACAGGTGTGCCTTAGGCTGGCCACAATAAAAGGCCACTCTAAAGTGTGCAGTTTTACTGTATTGGGGGGTCCGAAAACCAGTCAGTATCTGGTGCGACCACCATTTGCCTCACGCAGTGCAACACGTCTCCTTCGCATAGAGTTGATCAGGTTGTTGATTGTGGCCTGTGGAATGTTGGTCCACTCCTCTTCAATGGCTGTGCGAAGTTGCTGGATATTGGCAGGAACTGGAACACGCTGTCGTATACGCCGATCCAGAGCATCCCAAACATGCTCAATGGGTGACATGTCCGGTGAGTATGCTGGCCATGCAAGAACTGGGATGTTTTCAGCTTCCAGGAATTGTGTACAGATCCTTGCAACATGGGGCCGTGCATTATCATGCTGCAACATGAGGTGATGATCGTGGATGAATGGGACAACAATGGGCCTCAGGATCTCATCACGTTATCTCTGTGCATTCAAAATGCCATCAATAAAATGCACCTGTGTTCGTTCTCCATAACATACGCCTGCCCATACCATAACCCCACCGCCACCATGGGCCACTCGATCCACAACGTTGACATCAGCAAGCCGCTCACTCACACGACACCATACGCACTGTCTGCCATCTGCCCTGTACAGTGAAAACCGGGATTCATCCGTGAAGAGAACACCTCTCCAAAGTGCCAGACACCATCGAATGTGAGCATTTGCCCACTCAAGTCGGTTACGACGACGAACTGCAGTCAGGTCGAGACCCCGATGAGGACGACGAGCATGCAGATGAGCTTCCCTGAGACGGTTTCTGACAGTTTGTGCAGAAATTCTTTGGTTATGCAAACCGATTGTTGCAGCAGCTGTCCGGGTGGCTGGTCTCAGAAGATCTTGGAAGTGAAGATGCTGGATGTGGAGGTCCTGGGCTGGTGTGGTTACACGTGGTCTGCGGTTGTGAGGCCGGTTGAATGTACTGCCAAATTCTCTGAAACGCCTTTGGAGACGGCTTATGGTAGATAAATGAACATTCAATTCATGGGCAACAGCTCTGGTGGACATTCCTACAGTCAGCATGCCAATTGCACGCTCCCTCAAAACTTGCGACATCTGTGGCATTGTGCTGTGTGATAAAACTGCACATTTTAGAGTGTCCTTTTATTGTGGCCAGCCTAAGGCACACCTGTGCAATAATCATGCTGTCTAATCAGCATCTTGATATGCCACACCTGTGAGGTTGATGGATTATCTCGGCAAAGGAGAAGTGCTCACTAACACAGATTTAGACAGATTTGTGAACAATATTTGAGAGAAATAGGCCTTTTGTGTAAATAGAAAAAGTCTTAGATCTTTGAGTTCAGCTCATGAAAAATGGGGGCAAAAACAAAAGTGTTGCGTTTATAATTTTGTTCAGTGTAAATAAAGGTGACTTGACTTGACTTGACATGTACTGCTGGACTGACCATCTCCAGCAGTATGATTTTATGATACAGTACACATCAGGGAGAGATAATGTATAGCCGATT
This sequence comes from Coreius guichenoti, assembly GCA_039654105.1. Taxonomy (NCBI): domain Eukaryota; kingdom Metazoa; phylum Chordata; class Actinopteri; order Cypriniformes; family Gobionidae; genus Coreius; species Coreius guichenoti. Next base: position 52,244,273 of record CM077170.1, read on the forward strand.
TGCTGTCCCGTTCTGTGTCATCACCCATTGCCTCCTGTCATGTGGTTGAGGACAAGGATCTTATTCAACTTCTGCTTTCACCCCTCTTGGCTTTTGTGTTCTTGGAGGAACTCACAGAGGAGTCAGCTGCTGATTCCACCCTCTCCGCTGTCTGCAAGTACACTATATTGCCAAAAGTTTTGGGATGTCTCCCTTTACATGCACATGAACTTTAATGACATCCCATTCTTAATCCGTAGGATTTAATATGGAGTTGGCCCACCCTTTGCAGCTATAACAGCTTCATTCTTCTAGAAGCGCATTTGTGAGGTCAGGCACTGATGTTGGACGAGAAGGCCTGGCTCGCAGTCTCCACTCTAATTCATCCAAAAGGATCAGCAAACTTGCTCATCCATGTCTTTATGGACTTTGCTTTGTGCACTGGTGCGCAGTCATGGACTTATTGCACAGGTGGCAACCTATCACGGTACCACGCTTGAATTCACTGAGCTTCTGAGAGCAACCCATTCTTTCACAAATGTTTGTAGAAGCGTCTGCATGGCTAGTGCTTGATTTATACACCTGTGGCCATGAAGTGATTGAACACCTGAATTCAATGATTTGGAGGGGCGTCCCAATACTTTTGGCAATATAGTGTATGTCCTAAATGGCTGGCCAGCTCAAGTCACAACAGATGTCCAGCTGTATGCCAGAGTGAAACATGAATTGTCATGCTGGAATGATACATGCTTGGCCCATGGACACTGTGTCATTATTCCTGCTAAGCTCAGAGGACGAGTGCTGGCCATGGCGCATGAGGGTCATCTCGGCATAGTTAAAGTGAAACAGCGTTGTAGGGATCTTGTATGGTGGCCAGGGTTGGACAAAGACATTGAGAAGCTTGTTCGGGACTGCACTTCATGTCTTGTAAGAGGGAAATCTGGCCCACCAACCCCACCACCACTGGGGAGTCACCAGCAAAACTGATGCTGGGACGAGAGCTGGAGTTACCCCTACACAGACTTCGCCCTTCTACTCACGGTGAAAACCCTGGTGTGAAAGCCGGGGTGCGCAGGCTACAGCTCAAAGCACAGGGCAGATACAATGCAAAGAAAAAGGCCTGTCTGTCTGTCTGTGTGTCTTACTGTGGTGCCGCTGCGGTACACTGGTAGATTTATACTGCAGGTGGTTCTGTTCGTAGCACCACTGTCACGATCACCACAGCTGCTTCGAGTCCGGCTGGGCTGTTTGTTGAACACACACACACACACACACACACACATTTATAGAATCATTAAATGCCAATTCACACAGACTGACACCGACCAATACGGACAATCACCAGATTACAGTACGTCAATTTTCAGACATTCCACAACCCAAAAGACATATACACTGATTTGACAAAACTCGACAAAGTGTCTGTAGCCGTTGGACGACGTCTGTTGGTGCAGTGTGAATTGGCCTTGAAACAACACAACATTAATACATTAAAGTTATTTAAATGTATATTTAGATATTTAGAAAATTCTTCGGTAACACTTTATTTTAAGGTGACGTAGTTACACGTTAAATGTACTTACTATAGTACTAACAGTAAATTATGCATACTTACAAGTAACTAACCGTAAACCAAACCCTAACCGTACCTCTATAGTAAGTATATGTAGTTAACTAATATTACTCAGTACATATTTGAGTAAGTACAGTGCAACTACGTCACCTTAAAATAATGTGTAACCAATTTTTATCTTTGATTCTTTGACTTATATCTTTATCGAAAAATTAAACTGAATATCTCAGATTGTAGAATTAGCACCATTTCAGTTTATAAATTGGAATTTAAATTCTCGATTCAATACTGAATGACACAGCTCTGTGTAATATCAGTGTTTTACAGGAAATTAAATAATTTTTTTGCAGTATATGCAAGTCATACTTAACATATTAAAAAGTGAGAAGAGTAACTTAAGTAGTAGAATGAAATCTGGTTAATTGTCTTGTCTATTGAGAGTTTATCAGTCCACTCATATATAGAGGGTATGCAGTGGGGAGAACAAGTATTTGATACACTGCCATTTTGCAGGTTTTCCTACTTACAAAGCAGGTAGAGGTCTGTAATTTTTATCATAGGTACACTTCAACTGTGAGAGACGGAATCTAAAACAAAAATCCAGAAAATCACATTGTATGATTTTTAAATAATTAATTTGCATTTTATTGCATGACATAAGTATTTGATCACCTACCAACCAGTAAGAATTCTGGCTCTCACAGACCTGTTAGTTTTTCTTTAAGAAGCCCTCCTGTTCTCCACTCATTACCTGTATTAACTGCACCTGTTTGAACTCGTTACCTGTATAAAAGACACCTGTCCACACACTCAATCAAACAGACTCCAACCTCTCCACAATGGCCAAGACCAGAGAGCTGTGTAAGGACATCAGGGATAAAAACTGTAGACCTGCACAAGGCTGGGATGGGCTACAGGACAATAGGCAAGCAGCTTGGTGAGAAGGCAACAACTGTTGGCGCAATTATTAGAAAATGGAAGAAGTTCAAGATGACGGTCAATCTCCCTCGGTCTGGGGCACCATGCAAGATCTCACCTCGTGGGGCATCAATGATCATGAGGAAGGTGAGGGATCAGCCCAGAACTACACGGCAGGACCTGGTCAATGACCTGAAGAGAGCTGGGACCACAGTCTCAAAGAAAACCATTAGTAACACACTACGCCGTCATGGATTAAAATCCTGCAGCGCACGCAAGGTCCCCCTGCTCAAGCCAGTGCATGTCCAGGCCCGTCTGAAGTTTGCCAATGACCATCTGGATAATCCAGAGGAGGAATGGGAGAAGGTCATGTGGTCTGATGAGACAAAAATAGAGCTTACAAGAGAGTACAACCCCAAGAACACCATCCCAATCGTGAAGCATGGAGGTGGAAACGTCATTCTTTGAGGATGCTTTTCTGCAAAGGGGACAGGACGACTGCACCATATTGAGGGGAGGATGGATAGGGCCATGTATCGCGAGATCTTGGCCAACAACCTCCTTCCCTCAGTAAGAGCATTGAAGATGGGTCGTGGCTGGGTCTTCCAGCATGACAACGACCCGAAACACACAGCCAGGGCAACTAAGGAGTGGCTCCATAAGAAGCATCTCAAGGTCCTGGAGTGGCCTAGCCAGTCTCCAGACCTGAACCCAATAGAAAATCTTTGGAGGGAGCTGAAAGTCCGTATTGCCCAGCGACAGCCCCGAAACCTGAAGGATCTGGAGAAGGTCTGTATGGAGGAGTGGGCCAAAATCCCTGCTGCAGTGTGTGCAAACCTGGTCAAGAACTACAGGAAACGTATGATCTCTGTAATTGCAAACAAAGGTTTCTGTACCAAATATTAAGTTCTGCTTTTCTGATGTATCAAATACTTATGTCATGCAATAAAATGCAAATTAATTACTTAAAAATCATACAATGTGATTTTCTGGATTTTTGTTTTAGATTCCGTCACTCACAGTTGAAGAGTACCTATGATAAAAATTACAGACCTCTACATGCTTTGTAAGTGGGCAAACCTGCAAAATTGGCAGTGTATCAAATACTTGTTCTCCCCACTGTATTTCAGCTGATGTTTTGATTTTAATGCCAAAACCATTTTCAGAATGTTTTTTTTGTTTTTGACAGTCCTTAGTTTGATGTGTGGACTGCAGTACCTTAACAGTGTCGAATTTTGAGAGTGAGAGTCCTTCTGGGTAGTGCAGCACTATGCTGGTGTTGAAGGAGTCGTCGCCTGGGTTGGCCAGCGATAAGAGGACAGTGAAATGAGCTTGATTCACCACCAATAATGTGTCGTTCCTGCAGAACAAACCAAACACACAATCTTCATCACATTCTCAAGTTTAATTTCAACAGACAAAACAAAAGCTGTTGAAGCATGGGGAAATTCAGAAGCATTTACAATCATATTTCACATTAATATAATTTTGGATAATTGGATATCATTTTATTTAATCAGTTGTTTCTCACGTAAAACTGAAGTTCAGCTTCAGATCGGCCACACAGCTGTTGTTTGAATTACAATTCCTTTGAAACGGTGCCTAGTCACATACAAAACAGAAACTTTTATAGAGCTTTTGAATGTTGCAGAAACTTTATACAGTGAAGCTGAAGGACCTTAAGAGTTGACTGATATTGATCTGATATTTCTAGACAGAGAGAGACATGAATTTAACAAGCCTAGAGTGTATAAATAGAGATGTCTGAAGCTCAGATCACCTCGACAAACTCCTCTGTCCTGCTGTGGATGTCAAGAATAGCTGTGGAGTTTCCAGAAAACATCTCAGTTTGTGAGAAATTCATTCGTATCTTCAGAGGAGACATAGTGTCTGCAATGGAACACTAAAACAAACAAAACATTTGCTGTTAAACTAAAGCTGCAGAGATTGGCTTAAGCTGTGATAGACGAAACATACCAGCATGAAGATGGGGAAGCTGAAACAGGAGATCCCAGAATCCAGCAGGACGAACTGCTGCAGAGTCCTGGACGATGAATCACTCTGATCGAAGAATCCTCGATTCATTCCTCTCATCACGTCCACATTCAGGTTCAGAGACACATTCAGGTTCTTCTTGAGAGATCCTGAGAGACATGAGAGAGTAAGACAGGGAGGCCATGCTCTTCATGTGACAGAGACTCTTTGAGATGTCATTGACGTTACCACTGCTACTGGTCCGCTCGGTCACTGTGAAACACGAAGTGAGATTAAACGCATTAAACACTTTGTCACTCGGGCATTCAAAGTCGATCACACTGAGTTCATTGGGACTGAAGCTGAGCTGCGCAGATACAGACATCACAGGCCGAGCCCTGAGAAGAGAGAGAAAAGAGTAAATAGCCAATGAGACTAACTGGGCCTGGAAAAACTTGACCAACTCAAACTGATAGTTAGTTTGTTAAAATCATTGCATTTAATCTCCAAACTAAAGGTTCAATTAAAAACGGGCCACTGAAGTGACTGTACTCAAACAGAGCCAGAGTTCATAAATGAGTCCTAATGTTGAGACTGTAAGAGAATCTTCACATTATTTTGTAAATGTGTTGTGAAATGTCCTACTTGAGCAGCACAATCCCTCCTTTTGCTCCGATCACAACATCTGTCAGATTATCACCGCTCATGTCCATCTGACCGGACAGAGACACTCCAAACTGCTGCAGACCGGGCAGAACCGACCGCGCTAGGATCCGCTAAACACACACACACACACACACACACACACACACACTGAGTGTACTCAGACTTAAGCCCAAAGTATACTTCAGTTTTAACAGTTTTAACAGTGATTCCCAAGCCTTGTCCTGGACTTAACCAAGCACTGCACATTTTAGACGTCTCCATGATTCAAACACACCTGATTCAACTGGTTAGTAAAGACTCTAAGGCCTCAGATGGGTGTGTCAGATAAGAGAGACATCAAAAATGTGCAGTGTTGTGGGTACTCTAGGACCAGGGTTGGGAACCACTGCTCTAGGTCAGGGGTTTCCAAACTCAGTCCTGAAGGGCAACTGTCCTGCAGATTTTAGCTTCAACTTGACTCAACACACCTGCCTGGAAAGTTCTAGAATGCCAAGTAAGACCTTGATTAGCTGGTTTAGGTGTGTTCATCTTGGGTTGGAGCTAAATTCTGGAGGACAGTGGCCCTCCAGGAGCAGGATTGGACATTCATGCTATAGGGCAGAGTTCCTCAAATCCGGTCCTGGAGGGCCACTGTCCTGCAGAGTTAGCTCAAACCCTGATCAAACTCACCTACCTGTGATTTTCTACTGATCCTGAAGACCTTGATTAGCTTGTTCAGGTGTGTTTGGTCATGGTTGAAGCTAAACTCTGCAGGGCATTGGCCCTCTAGGGCACGATTTGAGGAACCCTGCTCTAGGGTATGCACACAGTGTCACTGTACACATTTATCCTGTAGTGTCTGTTTATCTGTCATCATTCTGCCCATCTGGGATTGTGGGTTAAACTGGGCACAAACACAGTGTTTGGGATTGAGGGAACTAAAGCAAACTCTCACCTGAGGAGGGTGTTCAGGGTTTATGCCATGTGTCCTGTCACCCAGGTAGATGTAGACGACTCCCTCCCCTTCGTTCTCAAGAGGTGCCCCAACTGCCACATCTGACAGGCTGTCTCCATTCAGATCCTTTAGTGAAGCCAAAGATGCCGCAAATCTGCCGGTGTTTGACTCATTCAGCATCTTCTGAAAATACTACAGAGAGAGAAAGAGAACAGAATCTTTATTCATCGGCACATGACCAGCAACAATACAATGCATTTCCATGACTTTCATGTGATAGATCGGCATCAGGAACCTATTACAATGGCAATCCCAATGAGTAACTTAATGGTGATGACTAGCAACCTTCCATTCACAGGCCCTGAACATTAACCACATGTGTTTCTGTACTTATTAATGGAGAATGTCGTGAATCTGTCCATACCTCCCCTGATAAAACGTAGACGTACAGCCTCCCTTCTGTCCTCGGCCGAGACTGGTGAAATAACGGAGCTCCGACCAGAAGGAAATCTGAGTCTCCATCCGAGTCCACATCCAACAGACTCAGAGATGCTCCAAAATACGATCCAATCTGATGACAAACATGAATCAAAATTAATGTAAATGTATACTAGCATATGCTCTATATAGTCTCTTCACTGAAAAAATAATTATGAAAACATGTTCTACTTTACAAATGCAAAGGTCTATGTAGAAATAATTTTACTCTTTTTCTCAGTTGGATATGGCATTTAAAGGCCCATATTATAAGTGTAATGCTTGTTTGTTGGGGGTTTTTGTGTAATGCTAAACCTCATGAGAGTGTGTGTTTTGATGGTGTTTGCGGATTTATTCCATGTCTTATTGGGTGAACCGTAGGATTTGGGAAGCCCTGCTCCCGCCAGTGGAGAGTGTTAACATCATGTCAGACGGTTTTTCTTCACTAACTTGTTCTCCGGTGATGTTCCTCGTCACCATCCATGTGCTTTCATTCTTGGTGAAGAGGGTCACCAGACCCATGTGTTCGGCCCGCGGCGCCCCAGAGAACAGAAGGGAGACGCCGCCTCTCATTCCCAGAACAGCAGAGTAACCTGAACATTATCAGCGTCATTAAAACATGCACAGACACTTCACATCAGACACGGAAGTAACAACAGCTTCAACATACCCATGTAGGAGTCTTTACTGACAGCTGGATCCTTAATCTCGGTCTCTTTGAATCCAGATCCTGATCCCGTCACTTCATACAGAGATCCACGCCAGTCATTAGATCCAACCGAGCCCACAATCACAGAGTCCTGAAACAAACGCAGCAGTCTCAGCTTCAGTTGCAGCACATTTACATGTTACATACAATATTTCTAAATACAGCTCGTACGATCTGATTGGCTGCTTTACACAATTTCCAGGAGTTTGTGTGTGCAGGTTCATATTTGCGACATTTGTGAGGTTAGTGGCATTGAGTCTTTGAAAGATGTCCAGAGTTTTAGTTTTTTATGTTTAGCAGCAAATAAACCAGATCAGTGCTGCTCTGGTTTTACTTCAGGACCCAGATTTTACATTAAGTGGCCCATTAGTGATTATTGTATCGTAAATGTAAACAAAAATGTTGATTAAACATATATGTGACCCTGGAGCACGAAACCAGTCATAAGTCTCACGGCTATATTTGTGGCAATAGCCAACAATACATTGTATGGGTCAAAATTATCCATTTTTCTTTTATGCCAAAAATCATTTGGATATTAAGTAAATATCATGCTCCATAAAAATATTTTGTAAATGTCCTACTGTAAATATATAAAAATGTATTATTATTAGTAATATGCATTGCTAAGGACTTCATTTGGACAACTTTAAAGGCAAGGCAAGTTTATTTATATAGCACATTTCATACACAATGGTAATTCAAAGTGTTTTACATAGAAAAGGTATTAAAATAATGATAAAATAATCACAAAATATGCATAAGAAATAAAAGTCCTTAATCACTAAATTTGGGGCGCCCCTGTCTGGTATGGGAGAGATTGAGAGTCAGGTTTGTGATTTTACACTAGAAGTTTTTGGTTCTCTCTCATGGTTTGGTATTCTTTGGTATTACTTGTAAGATTGATAATAATAGGAAAAAAATTATAACCATGCAGCCGTCTACTACAGTATCACATCAGACAGTGCATTGTAGTGTCACTGAGGAAAAATTACATTCATTCACTGCTATAGGAGAAGAAGAATTGGCTAAACTCGTTAAATCATCAAAATCAACAACATGTATGCTCGACCCTATACCGACTAAACTACTAAAAGAGATGCTTCCAGAGGTCATAGATCCTCTTCTTAATATCATTAATTCATCCTTGACATTAGGATATGTACCAAAAACTTTTAAGTTGGCTATTATTAAACCACTTATTAAAAAAACGCAACTTGATCATACAAAATTAGTCAATTACAGGCCAATCTCAAATGTACCCTTTCTGTCAAAAATACTAGAAAAGGCAGTGTCCTCACAACTATGCTCCTTTTTAGAAAGAAATGGTATCTGTGAGGATTTCCAGTCAGGATTTAGACCGTATCATAGTACTGAGACTGCTCTCATTAGAGTTACAAATGATTTACTCTTATCATCTGATCGTGTTTGTATCTCTCTGTTAGTGTTACTCGATCTTAGCGCTGCATTCGATACTATCGACTACAACATTCTTTTGAATAGACTCGAAAATTATGTTGGCATTAGTGGAATTTCATTGGCATGGTTTAAATCATACTTATCTGACCGTTATCAGTTTGTAGCAGTAAATGAAGAGATGTCACACCGAACACAAGTTCAGTATGGAGTACCGCAGGGCTCAGTGCTAGGACCGTTGCTTTTCACCCTGTACATGCTACCACTGGGAGATATTATTAGGAAGCATGGCGTTAATTTTCATTGTTATGCTGACGATACTCAGCTCTATATTTCTTCACGCCCTGACGAAACTTACCAATTCACAAGATTAATGGAATGCATAGCTGATATAAAAAATTGGATGACTAGTAATTTCCTGCAACTTAATTAAAAAAAAAAAGAATTTTTAATCATTGGACAAAAAAACTCACAAGTAGTAACCTAGAATACTGTCTAACACTCGATGGCTGCTCTGTCAAGTCCTCGTCGTCAGTTAGGAACCTGGGTGTGCTCTTTGATACCAATCTCTCATTTGAAAGCCACGTTTCTAGCATCTGTAAAACTGCATTCTACCATCTTAAAAATATATCTAAATTACGGCACATGCTTTCAATGCAAAATGCTGAACAGTTAGTTCATGCGTTCATGACCTCAAGGCTAGATTATTGTAATGCTCTACTGGGTGGTTGCCCTGCTCGCTTAATAAATAAACTGCAGCTTGTCCAAAACGCAGCAGCTCAAGTTCTTACTAGAACCAGGAAGTATGACCATATTAGCCCGGTTCTGGCAACACTGCATTGGCTCCCTATTAAACATCGTATACATTTTAAAATCTTGCTGATTACTTACAAAGCACTAAATGGTTTAGCTCCCCAGTACTTGAGCGAGCTCTTAACGCATTATACTCCATCACGTCTATTGCGGTCTCAAAATTCTGGCCAGTTGATAATACCTAGAATATCAAAATCAACTGCAGGTGGTCGATCCTTTTCCTATTTAGCACCTAAACTCTGGAACAGTCTTCCTAGCATTGTTCGGGAAGCAGACACACTCTGTCAGTTTAAATCTAGACTAAAAACACATCTCTTTACTATGGCATACACATAAAACATTTTTAATTTATATTATTCAAATCAGTTAAATGATTGTTTTAGGCTGCATTAACTAGGTCAGCTGGAACCGGGAACACTTCCCATAACACCTGATGTACTCGTTACATCATAAGAAGAATGGCATCTACGCTAATGTTAGTCTCTCTGTTTATCCCGAGGTTTACTGCAGTCGGCCGGATCCGGGCCGTATCCAGACCAGATGGTGGACCTTAGCCTGGACATGACGACCGCATCCCTGAAGTGTCTGTAGAGACCGTGTCAATTAAACTCCCCCCTGTAAATGCCGTATCGACACGACATCCTCATTAAACCCGTCCCCGGCGTGACGACTCCAATCTTTCGAATAATCCTACGAATATCTATTGATCTAATATGACTTCTGACCTGTAATGTTGCCAGAATCATAATCATACACTATTTGTTCGTCGGCCAGAGGAGAACTGGCACCCCGACTGAGCCTGGTTTCTCCCAAGGTTTTTTTCTCCATTCTGGCCCTGAAGGAGTTTTGGTTCCTTGCCACCGTCGCCTTTGGCTTTTGGCTTGCTCAGTTGGGGACACTTAAATTTCAACTATATTACTGATCCGCCCGCATTGACACTATATGATAATTGAACTGAGCTGATGACATCACCGTTTTCTCCAGAGCGGCTGTACAGCCGAATCAAATTCCGTTGCATTATTTTCCTGTTACCACTGTGAAGCTGCTTTGAAACAATTGCCATTGTAAAAAGCGCTATATAAATAAAGGTGATTTGATTTGATTTTGATTTGGTTCAGTGGGAGCATGTACAGGTTGAACAGGAGCGGTGCAAGAATTGACCCTTGTGGGACTCCATATGTCATGGGTGTCCACTCAGACTTATGGTCACCTATACTCACATAATAACCTCTCCCTTCTAAGTATGACCTGAACTATCCCAGAAAGCCAGACACAGTTTTCCAGCCTGTCAAGAAGTATGTTGTGGTCAACAGTGTCAAATGCAGCACTGCGGTCGAGTAGCACCAGCACTGATAATTTGCCTGTATCAGTATTGAGGTGAATATAATTTATTATCTTTATGAGCGCTGTCTCTGTGCTGTGATGCGGTCGGAAGCCAGATTGAAAATTGTCCAAATATTCATTTGATCTGAAAAATTTGTTCAGCTGATTGAAAACAACTTTTTCGATTAAGGGAAGATTTGAGATTGGTCTATAGTTGCACAATATGGTGTTTTCCAGATTTTTCTTATTTTCAGGAGGGGCTTAACTGCAGTTTTCAGGGAGTTTGGAAAAGTCCCAGAAAGAAGTGAGGCATTTACCACTTCTAGGAGATCAGCTTCTAAACAGTTAAACACACTTTTGAAAAAAGAAGTGGGGAGTGTGTCAAGGGCGCAGGTTGAGGTTTTAAGATGCTGTACCAATTTCTTCCAATATTTTACTATCAATTGCCTCAAAATCAGACAGTGACTAATTTCTGAAATTGTGGAGGAGTCTGTCTGATCTCAGCACAGCACGAGGATGTGCTTATTGTCTTTCTGATATTATTGATCTTCTCAGAGAAGAAGGAGGCAAACTTACTGCATTTGCTGTCTGAGAGCAATCCACTGGGAATGTGATTTGGGGGGTTTGTTAGTCTCTCTACAGTAGCAAAAAGAGTCCGGGTGTTGTTTAAGTTGCTGTTTATAATATTTGAGAAGAAGGCGATTTTCTCAATATTTTTTTGCACCCTCAGATTCCAGATTTTCAAATAGTTGTCCCAAATATTGTCCTATCCTAACAAACCATACATCAATGGAAAGCTTATTTATTCAGCTTTCAGATATTATATATATTATTATATAATATATTATATTATATCTCAATTTCCAAAAATTTACCCTTATGACTGGTTTTGTGGTCCAGGGTCACATATATTCATTTATATTACCATGAATTGCATAGACACAATAATACATAAAATTATTAATATGACAGACAGAATATGACATTTTTTTGAACAATTTTGCTTTCTAAATATTTTTATTATTATTATTTATTTAATTTAATAATTCATATTGCTTTTAGCACAAACGGTGAACATTTCTCAGTCAGCTCACTAGTTCAGAGGTTCAGCCATTTCTTCAGCTGTCGTAAATGTTCCAGGGCACTGATACATTCACTAACTAAACATTCCCACAATGCACCACAAAAACCAGGGCACATCGTTACCTATTTACAAGTTGACAAATCGGCAGCATTTTATGGAACTACTATTCCTTATAAGAAATAATAATGTATTACTTGTATATGTCATATTTCTGACCTTGTGGTAGAGGACACTGAATCCACTTTGCGATAACTCTTTCTGCCTGTCTTTGCTGTGTGTGTCCTTTGACCCTGAAACCACGAAAACTCTTAAAATCATCTGTGAATCATCATTAGTTACTTTTATTTAAAAAGTTATACCGTATGTCCATTTTCTTTACGCTTGCATTTCACCTTCAATGTTGTAGATCTTTTTTTGCAGGTTGTCCAGAAGTCCTTCAAGTCCACTGTAGTCTTGAATGTAGAAGGTGTTGTTCTTTTTGGGTTCTGAAGCCATCTTAGTGAGTGTGATTAAGCTAACACGTCCCACCTGACAAACAAAAACACCATTAAATCTGACAGTGCAAAAACACTTTTAATAATAATGTGTATTGAAACACAGCTTAATATCATTTACTGAACTTGAATGTTTGTTATTGAAAAATGGAAACAAACTGAAAACGGACTGCTAATCTGTGATGAATTAGTACTTGAAGTACTTGTCATTTAAAGCCAAAGTGTGTCATTTCTGCACTACTAGCAACAATAAATTGCACAAATAATGACTTTCCTAGTCTGCCATTGGTCAGTCAATCATATAGTCCTGCCACAAACTCATGTGATTGGTTGAGTCAGAAGTTGACATGTCAGGCCGCGCAAACAAACCCATGATGTGAAAGCATCACAGAGTTTCACTCTTCAGGAATTAAACTACCAGTGACTTACAGTGACTCTGAACATGACACACCACAAACTATCTGAACATACAATGTAAATGACAAGCTTGAGCTGTAAGGAAACTCACCGCAATGATGTAGCGGAGGATCTTTTGCTCATCACATCTGTTGAGGATTTTTTCTCTATCCAGATCACTGGGCTCTCCATCTGTGATAATCACCAGGGCTTTCTGAGCGCTGAGATCGGCTCCAGACAACGCGTTATTCAGGAGATTCTTTCTGGTGATGTAATAAATCATAAATAATGACATATTAACAGCTTTCAGTCTCCACATCAATGTGCTTCTGTAGTTTCCATACCAATGTGTTTTTAATGTATAATTTAAAGAACAACAAAAATCCAACTTCAGCAACAATGGGCCTCATTGATGAATCTTTCGTAAATATATGAGTAAATTCTGAGTGATTTGCGCGTTAAACAGACCTTCCCGAAAACTCTCCTCCAGATTTACAAACACCTCGTAAACATCGGATTTGATAGTTAAACTTGTGTATGTCAATGAATTTCATGAGGCCGAATGTGTTTAACAGACCAGAACAAAAAAGCAAAACTACAGAAATTTTCATTTTGATTTTCATTTGTTCACTTCAAGACTTTTCTCTTTCAGTGTAAATTCAGTGAGGATTCATAAACATATGAAGGTTTCACTCACAAGACATAGTTGATTGCTCTGTATGTGTTTGTGAGATCTTTCATGTGTGGCTCTTCCATGAGTTTGTGTTCAGCGGAGCCGTCTTGATAGTCGTTGAAGTCAAACACAGTTCTGATGTCTTTTGAAAACTGGACAGCAGCAAACTGACACACAGAAAGACAAACAACACACACACACACACGCCGTTAACATCATTAGAAAACTATAGACCATTAAATGTCGATAATTTCCCCACCTGTTTTTTTTTTTTTTTTTTGAAGTTGCCAGCCACTGCCAGCATTATTGATCATTTCACAATATTTTCATGGCCCCCAGAATATTTGTTTGGGACCCACTTTATATTAGGTGGCCTTAACTACTATGTGCTAACATTTAAATTAATCATTTGATTATTGTGTACATACATGTTTTTACATTGTACTTTTTTACATTGTAATTTTAAAAATTACTTGCATGTAATTACATCTGTAATTAATTTCTGTAATTACATTTATACCACCTCAATATCAGTGTTTTGCAATACAAAATGAACACAATAAGTACATTGTACATATTTTTTGATGTAAGTACATAGTAGTTAAGGCCACCTAATATAAAGTGGGACTTTTGTTTGTATAAATATCTGAACATGCAATATGTCAAAAGAAAGAACAGAGCCTCTGCTTTTAAACAAACAAACAAAACATTTTATTCTAGCTGCATGCATTCTTTTTTCATCAACACTTGAATGTGGGTAACTTTCATAAAAAAGCAACATTTTGAGCAAAATTTTTCAAAGACTACAACATGCATAAGCAATGCATTTATCGCTTGTTTCTGCTTCTTCTTCGCCTGTGTTTTGATCAGGAGATTCTGTACTCTTTCATAAGATGTGTCATAGCGCCCCCTACCGTATAACAGTGAAAACACGGAAAGCCAGAAAAGTCCATCAATGGCAGGGAAAGAGTTAATAGTGATGAATTGATTTACCTTTATGGATGAGTTTGAAAGTTTTTTCATAACATCTTTGATGAATATTTTGTTCATTTCAAACTCGCGTGTTTTCATACTGCTGGATCCATCAAAGAGAAACACTAGATTGACTTCTCTCTTTGTGCATTCTGCAGAAATATCACAAGATATGGAAACACATCGTTACGCCAACTTCTTTTAGCAATCAAACCATAAATTATTGACAAGATGGCCAATAAATCCATATATTTCCCAAGTTTTTAATGTTATATCTTTAATCATGTCTTTAGTCTTTCACCATGTTGTCAGTAAAAATTACCCCAACTAGGGCTGCACGATTAATATTTTGATTGTGATAACGATTTCTGCTTCTCTTGATTAATTAAAAATAAACATTGCTATATTATATAACAAATTATAAAGCACTTACCAAAACCTTCCATTACCAAAAGTCACATTAATAGTAAGTATTGTTCAATTTACTCTTATCAATACAATCGTTGCCAATAAAAAAAAGAAATTGTATTAATTTCCCATTTGATGAAGCTATCATAGTTTGTTAAATGAAGTCCATGTACCACCTACAGCCTATTAGGCCAAGTGTAGGCTGTTAGTAAAGAAGACGGGATACATGAAATGGCCTTTATTACATGAGCCCTTTTGATAATTATGTTTTTTTTTCAAATGACAATTATTGTGATTAACAATCGCGATTATAATTTTTGAGCAAAATAATCATGATTATCAGGTTAACCATTATCGTGCAGCCCTAACTCCAAATGACGTTACTAACTAACAAACCAACACATGGATTAAACTTTTAAAGATTGAAATAGTTAAACTACATTAAGTGCTAAAAGTGTCGGTATCAGCTGGTTTCTGGTACTCGTCAGACCTTGGTAAGCGGGGGTAAAGTTTGAGACAGCCTGTAAATTGCTGTTGAACTGGTAGCAGACGCCGTTCAGATACGAGTTTCCGTCACACTCATTAGGAAGATACGGACTGCAGCTCTGAGAAAGAGACACAATCACATCTGAAACATCAGGAGAATCAATATAAACATTAACAATTGACTTGCCCAAAAAGTATCATTCTGTCATCATTTACTCTCCCTCTGTCAGGGGTTGCTGTGTGATAATCCAACGAATGAGATGAGTGATGTAGAATTAATGAATAGAGACTTTTAATGATAAACATATACCACGCAACTAACATAATGTTAACATGAGACTATAAACTGAAGAAACCGAGGGCTTATATACATAGAGGATGATAATCAAAGAACAGCTATGACCAGAAACTAAACAAGACAGAGAAACTAAATATGACTGTGACATGACTCCCCCCAACCCAAGACAGACAACAGAGACGAGGCAGAGGAACTGGATGGATTTGACAGTGAGAGAGGAAGGCTGGGCAGGACCATCCACGATGAAGGACACTTGGTGCTGGACGACAAAGATGACTTTGAACTGGGCTTAACTAGCAATGACTTAGAAGACTTGGTACTGGACTTATCCAGCAATAACTGAGACGACTTGGGGCCAGTAGTGACTGTAGTGTAGCAAACACCTCCTCATTCAGCTCATTACATAATAATTCCTCTTGAACCCAGCTCATAGTACTAACCTCAGCGACGGAAGTGTAGGCGGAGCTCCAATTCATGCCGACGAACTCCACTAACACAACCGCAACGACAGACACTGATGCCGGTTCACACACCTGGACAGACTCCGCGTTGGGCTCGGAATGAAAACAGCCTCTGGCGATCATTCTGGCTCTGATTTCATGGCGGGCTCTGGCTCTGAGTCAGCGGTGGGCTCTGGCTCTTGCTCCGTTGCCGGCATGGCTGATGGCTGGCTGGGCTCTGGGTCCGGACTGGGGCTGGCGGTGTCCTTATCGGTGAGGCAGATGGTAAAAGATGAGTCTTTCTGCACCAGCACCCACTCCACATACTCGGCGAAGCTCCCTCGAGGACCATCCACGGGCAGGCGTGCACATAGCGAGAGGTCGGGACAGTGAGTGAGGAAGTCAGATTGAGAAAGTACTCTGTGTGATCCTCGAGGGAGCGATTTCCCTGCTCTAGCAGAAGCAGGTGGACTGTGGGGATTTACATTATAATTGTAGCCGTTTAAATCTTGTCTGAGGTCTCGTGTTCTGTCAGGTGTTGCTGTGTAATAATCTAACTACGAGATGAGTGACGCAGAATGAATGAATAGAGACTTTAAATGAACACCAAGAGATAAACATACACCACGCAACTAACATAACGTTAACATGAGACCATAAACTGAAGAAACAGAGGGCATGTATACACGGAGGATAATAATCAAAGAATAGGAAAGAGGTGAGACTCGAACACAAGCAAATACAGACAAGGAAACCTATGATCAGAAACTAAACAAGACAGAGAAACTAAACATGACCGTGACACCCTTATGTTGTTTCATTCTTTCTTTCTTTCTTCTGTGGAACAAAATGAGAATTTCCAAAAACTGTGCTGGACTGAAGCTTCCAAACTTCAAAAACAAATGAAAAAGCACCATAAAAGTACCATTTCAAGTCATGTGATGTTGCGTGAGGAACAGACTGAAGTGTTTATTCAGTCATGATCCTTTTGAAGCAAAACTCAGTTCTCTTCACTAGAATTGCCTAGAAAACCACATTTTCACATTCACCTTTTGTGTGTTTCATTAAAGAAAGAGAGTCGTGGATTTGGAAGGACATGAGTGTGAGTAAGTGATGATAGAATGAATATCAGGGACTGTTTAAGAAGTTTTAGAGAGTTGCCAATATTCCTCCTACACAGTAAATTCCCCGGTGTTGAATTAACCCGCTCAGTGTTCATATGGGAACCACCAGCAGGGTGTTAAAGTAACACTGAAGCAGTGTTAGAGTTAATGAGATACTTAAGTGATTAACTGAGTGATGATTGTTTGATTATTGAAGACACCTGATGATAATGAGCAGAATCACTGAAGGAAAGAGAAACACAAGAATTTCAGCCACAGCCTTAGATGAAATCAACTGAAAAGACATTCAGGCCCCGTACACACGGAGGCGCCTTTAGCTGTCCGTCCTCCGAATGAGACATTAAACCGAGGTCCTGACTCCCTGTGGTCATTAAAAATCCCAGGATGTCGTTCAGAAAAAGAGTAGGGGTGTAACCCCAGCATCCTGGCCAAATTTGTCAATTAGCCTCTGTCCATCATGGCCTCCTAATCATCCCCATATACTGATTGGTTTCATCACTCTGTCTCCTCTCCACCAATCAGCTGGTGTGTGGTGGGCGTTCTGGTGCAGTATGGCTGCCGTCGCATCATCCAGGTGGTGCTGCACATTGGTGGTGGTTGAGGAGATTCCCCCCTTCTATATGTAAAGCGCTTTGAGTACCCAGAAAAGCGCTATATAAATGTAACAAATTATTATTATTATTTATTATTAGCTGTATACGTAAAAATTTTGTATCGTATCGGCATTTCGTCCAGACGGATCCGGCGTTTTGGGAGGCTGAAACCGCTATTTTTACGGTCCCAGAGTGGATAAATCTGAAAACGACACCCTTGCATTTTCGTGTATACAGCCAATCCATATATTTTGTGATATGATGATGTCAGCACCCCACATCTTGACCATAGACTGTAAAAAAATATGGACGTAGTGTCCGTGACGTCACCCGTAGGTTTCTGAAGAGCATTTTTGAAGCGTAAAGTCGGACGTTGCCATCTTGGCAGCGCGTCACTCCCGGATAACTGACAATAGGCAAAGAGGCTGTGGGTGGAGCCGAGGTGACGTGATGGCTAACAGACAGCAGACAAACGGCAATCCACCTGTCACTCAAGAGGCCACGCCCTTAATTATGCAGAACTTTAAGGCTTAATTTAATTTAAACGGATGAGTTATAAAATAATTCACCCCCCTCAGAGTTGTCATGAAGGGCAACATTAGCTATACAGACCAAAACCACTTTTTGTACCAGGCTGTAAACACGTTTTTTTCCTGCTGTAAAGTTTGGCATTTTAACATGGGTATCAATGAGATTCTGCTCCCTTCTGGAGCCTGTCTCTAGCGGCCAGTCGATGAATTGCAGTTTAATTCACTTCCGTATTGGCTTCAAGAGAAACTGGGGAAGTGCGCATGCGCATGCTCCAAGTCTTCTTCTCAGTTTTTAGTGTATCTCTGTGGCAGAATTACAGCACCACATACTGGTCTGCCATGTATACTACATCGTTTTGAGTTGGTTTCAGTGATTTTGTGTGTACGCAGATATTTCTTGAGACGAGGAGAAAAAGCTCTGGCTTCGTGTGGATGTGGCCTAAATATTTCTTATTACAAACCAGACTGACTTTATTTCTGTCATTTGTCTACAGTTCTTATTGAGAGTTAACAGAGGTTTAGATGTTGATAATTTATTGAAAATGTTTGGTCACCATTATGGATATCAGTGTTTCCTTCAGTTGGGCAGTTTGACTCTTTGCTTTTTATGTCAGTTTGTTGTTTCTGTAACAGTGTTTACCAAAACACATAATTTGTGGCAAAAGAAGCCATCATAAAGAAACATGATTGACTAGTGTCATCACTGATTGAAAGTGGTTACAATACTTTCTTGCCAAAGATCAGGCATTCTGATTTTTAAATACATTGTGAGAAAAAATACTACTCACTCACTCACTCACTCACTCACTCACTCACTCACTCACTCACTCACTCACTCTCACTCACTCACACACACTCACTCACACACACACTCACACACACACACTCACTCACTCTCACACACTCACTCACTCACACTCACTCACTCACACACTCACACTCTCACACACTCACACTCTCACACACTCACACTCTCACACACACACACACACACACACACACACACACACACACACACACACACACACACACACACACACACACACACACACACACAAAATGAGAAATTGAACAGGTGTTCCTAATAATCCTTTAGGTGAGTGTATTTACACCAACAATACTTTCTTGCCATAGATCAGTCATTCATAATTCTGTGGAAAAAATTTTTTGTAGACGCACACATCAAAAATCAGCATATGAATCTCAACAATGGTGACATGCTTCATGCAGCAATGCATGCTGGGAGCCACCATAGTATAAAACTCATGGCTCCCAGCATGCATTGCAACATTAAGTATGTCACCATTGTTGAGATTCATATGCTGATTCTTGATGTGTGTGTCTACAAAAAAATTTTTCCACAGAATTATGAATGACTGATCTATGGCAAGAAAGTATTGTTGGTGTAAATACACTCACCTAAAGGATTATTAAGAACACCTGTTCAATTTCTCATTAATGCAATTATCTAATCAACCAATCACATGGCAGTTGCTTCAATGCATTTAGGGGTGTGGTCCTGGTCAAGACAATCTCCTGAACTCCAAACTGAATGTCAGAATGGGAAAGAAAGGTGATTTAAGCAATTTTGAGCGTGGCATGGTTGTTGGTGCCAGACGGGCCGGTCTGAGTATTTCACAATCTGCTCAGTTACTGGGATTTTCACGCACAACCATTTCTAGAGTTTACAAAGAATGGTGTGAAAAGGGAAAAACATCCAGTATGCGGCAGTCCTGTGGGCGAAAATGCCTTGTTGATGCTAGAGGTCAGAGGAGAATGGGCCGACTGATTCAAGCTGATAGAAGAGCAACTTTGACTGAAATAACCACTCGTTACAACCGAGGTATGCAGCAAAGCATTTGTGAAGCCACAACACGCACAACCTTGAGGCGGATGGGCTACAACAGCAGAAGACCCCACCGGGTACCACTCATCTCCACTACAAATAGGAAAAAGAGGCTACAATTTGCACGAGCTCACCAAAATTGGACAGTTGAAGACTGGAAAAATGTTGCCTGGTCTGATGAGTCTCGATTTCTGTTGAGACATTCAGATGGTAGACTCAGAATTTGGCGTAAACAGAATGAGAACATGGATCCATCATGCCTTGTTACCACTGTGCAGGCTGGTGGTGGTGGTGTAATGGTGTGGGGGATGTTTTCTTGGCACACTTTAGGCCCCTTAGTGCCAATTGGGCATCGTTTAAATGCTACGGCCTACCTGAGCATTGTTTCTGACCATGTCCATCCCTTTATGACCACCATGTACCCATCCTCTGATGGCTACTTCCAGCAGGATAATGCACCATGTCACAAAGCTCGAATCATTTCAAATTGGTTTCTTGAACATGACAATGAGTTCACTGTACTAAAATGGCCCCCACAGTCACCAGATCTCAACCCAATAGAGCATCTTTGGGATGTGGTGGAACGGGAGCTTTGTGCCCTGGATGTGCATCCCACAAATCTCCATCAACTGCAAGATGCTATCCTATCGATATGGGCCAACATTTCTAAAGAATGCTTTCAGCACCTTGTTGAATCAATGCCACGTAGAATTAAGGCAGTTCTGAAGGCGAAAGGGGGTCAAACACAGTATTAGTATGGTGTTCCTAATAATCCTTTAGGTGAGTGTATATTAACAACGAATAACCAGTTTTGGTCAGTGATGTGTTTAACCAAACATTTTTCTTTATGATGATGATGAAAAACAGATCAGTTTTGTTTCTGGCTTTTTTGTAACAAATAATATGTTTTGGTAATCACTGTTACAAAAACCACAAACTGATATAAAAAACCAAGAGTCAAACTGCCCAACTAAAGGAAACACTGATATCCATAATGGTGACCAAACATTTTCAATAAATCATCAACATCTAAACCTCTGTTAACTCTCAAAAAGAACTGTAGACAAATGACAGAAATAAAATCAGTCTGGTTTGTAATAAGAGAGATTTAATGTCTTTTCAGTTAATTTCATCTAAGGCTGTGGCTGAAGTTCTTGTGTTTCTCTTTCCTTCAGTGATTCTGCTCATTATCATCAGGTGTCTTCAATAATCAAACAATCATCACTCAGTTAATCACTTAAGTATCTAATTAACTCTAACACTGCTTCAGTGTTACTTTAACACCCTGCTGGTGGTTCCCATATGAACACTGAGCGGGTTAATTCAACACCGGGGAATTTACTGTATACAATTTACATCAGTATGACAATCAATAAAAGCAGAGAGCATTCCTGCAGTGTTTCCCGCTCCTCAGTGGACACAGAACAGACTGTGATCAGAAGTCAAACGCTGAAGTGACTGATGAAGGAAGCTGCTGAACTTACAGTCAAGCGTCCGACAGCAGCAGGCGACACAGCAGCAGACATGCCGAAGAACCGGACGCTCTCTGGGCCTGTCAATCATCACCAGAGAGAGAGAGAGACCACAGTATGACAGGACAAACTCAAACCACAGTTAGATGATGAACAATGATAGTCAGCAGAAAGTCCATGACAGAGAGTGTGTGTGACGGTGATACCTGTCCAGTGCAGCGGTCTGCAGGACTGAGGATCTACTGTGCAGCTGTACATTTCACCTCTTGGGTTTCCTTTTAATGGGGCTCCCACGATGATCCTGCCCAAAACACCCACACAATCAATCAGAAAACACCTAGCAACCATGTGCAACACCCTAGCAACCAGTGTGTGTGTGTGATTCACTCACTGTTTCCTGTTTTCAAACTCAGACTGATAAACGCTGTAACCAAAGAAATCTTCTGCCGTGCCGTTGAATCTCAGTGGATGTTTGGTGTCGATATTGAAGGCCTCTGAAAGAGACGCTGGAGAAGCGAGAGAGACGTCAGGAGACCTTTGTGAGACTTTTTCTTAATGTTTCACTGAGTTTCTCTTCCTGTTTGACAGTGTTTCATAAGACGCTGAAACAGCCAAAACTAGAACCACCAAACTGAACGACCAGCTTCACCAGCACTAACCAGCACCATAGAAACTCATTCTAGCTCTGGACGTTCAGTCAGTATGTCTGTCTATCTAACGGACAGACACGTGCACAGACAGACAGAAGTAAGCATCATTCATCTGCAGTCTGACATTAAATTAAAGAAACAACCATTACAATCAATGTGCAGCAACATCAGGAGAAAAGAGCAGTGTGTGTGTGTGTGTGTGTGTGTACGTACATGTACACATGTGAGTTCCTGTCAACATATGTATAGCCACACCACAAAACCACCACACCCTGTTCCCAACACACACACACACTCCATCACCTCAATTTAATGAAAAAGTTAACGTAAATTTAAAGAAACCACACACATCTCGCACACACATGCATACAAACACTGATCTAAATGAACACATCAGCCTTGTGTTGCTCATTACAATGATTACAGACTAATGAAAATGCAAAAACAAGGAAATTGAACAAAATATTTTACCTTTTTATCAATTATTACAAAATGATAATGTACTTTCTGAATATTGTGAATCTTGAGGGCATCTCTTACCCCACATGAACAGAATCCAGCCGAGTGTCTCCATCCTGCTGCTGCTCGTCTGTGTGACACACATCTTCCTGTTCATTTCTTCATGACAAACTCGTTTCCTCATTAATACTGTTTCTCACCCTCGCAGGGCGTGTGTGTGTTTCTCACAGATCGAACAGCAGCACTGTGGATACATTAAGTCATGATGTTTGCAATCATACTCATCACTGAGAAACTAAATCTGACATGAACATCATGTTAGAGATAACCGCACATCACAGGAAGGGTGTTTTTAACACACACACACGCATACATACATACACACACACACACACACTCTCTCTCTCTCTCTCTCTCTCTCTCTCTCACACACACACACACACACACACACACACACACACACAACACGGATGTTATTTAGCAATTTAGCAAGTATGTTGTGCAACAAAGATCCACACAAACCTTAATACACACACAGACACACACACAGAAGCAAAGATGATGGCAATAGAAAAATGGGGGGAAAGCAGGTAAAAATGTTTTCAGTGGAAGCCCAGCTAACAAAAATATGTTTTAAGAACGTTTTGCTTATGTTCCCATTATAAAAACATTATTTCTGAATGTTCCCTGAAAATGTTTTTCTTGGTTATGCAAACATTAAGGAAACATTCCATTGTATCATTCTGATCTGATCATTATTATTCAATCAGTATTATGATGCTGCTGTTGCCACCAAATTTTGAAAAATAAAAACATGTTCATTATGCACAGTAACTTGTTTAGCAGATACATTTGTATAAAGCCACATACAAATGAAGAAATACACAAACATTGTAACAAAGAAGCGAAAATATAAACCGTGAAGTTATATTAAACATTTTTATTGAAAAAAAATGTTGTGAAAAAATTGTTTTTCTTTTTTTTGGCTGTCACTTTTTCTGTAGAATAGCACAATGAAAGTATCATAACAGTGGTCCATCTGTTTTCAAGTTATCTGCAGTCGCTGTATGATGCTTTGTGTAAGAAACAGACAAATGCATGGCAGATTTGAGGAATATTATGTGAGAACTAATGCAGTCCTGAGCTTAAAGATCACAGTGTAACAAATATATATGCATGTATAGTGTGTGCGTGTCCTCCAACTGAATCCAGACCATGCTACACCTCCAGATCCGTGTAAAATCAGTCCTGGAATCTCTGCAGCATCTCACAAGTCTTCTTGCCCAGAACCTCGCTGATCTTCTTCAGGCGTCGATCGGATATGGGTCTGACGTAACTGTCGGGGAGAATCACGGCCGTGCCATCCTGCACCTCGCCCATGACCAGCAGGGGGAGCTGGTGGTGCTGTGTGATGTTGGGGCAGGGGCAGCTCCAGTCCATGCGTGTCAGCAGCACCTCCAGGTGTTGCGTTTTAAAGAGCTGCAGACCCATCTTCTCATCACGCAGGACCTGCTGCAGATGGAATCGAGCGATTCCCGAGTCCAGCTCCTCGATTAGTTCGGTGAGCCGTCCGACGATGGCAAAGTCACTGCGGCAAAGACTCGCCACTATCTTTCCTCTCGGCCGGCAGTTTTTACACGGACGCCGCTTTGGTTGCGGGCAGTTGGCTTCACATTCTTTACGCGTGCGGAAGTTGTTCTTGTTTCCATGGCAGCCGCTGTAGACGAATGCCATGCACTGCTTCATGAGGCCGTTGTAGGCCCAGCGAGCCTCCCAGTGCTTACAGGGGCCCTGAACGGCCGGCAGTGAGCACAAGCCCAGCCCCTCGCGTTGACATGACGCGCGGCATTCCTCGTACGTCTCAAAGCGGTTGCGGCCGCCCTCGCAGCCTCCATGTGCAAACGAGTGGCAGGAGCCTCGGGCTGCGTCGTAGAACCAGTCTACTCGCTTCTCACCGCACTCGCCTCGCTCCACGGCCGCCAAGCAGTCAGCCGGCGAGAATGGCCGTCCCAACGGCAAGCCTGCCTCAGGGTCATCGTAGAAGTCCTCAGTGTTACGTCTGACGACGGAAAGTGGGTAATCGGCTCGCAGCGCACCTGCCGAGTTCCGCGCGATGCAGGTGTAGATTCCGGTGTCCCACATCTGGGAGTTATACACCACCAGCTGACCGATGTTGGTTATGACGACGTTCCCATACATCTGGTCCGGCCGCATGACGATTCGCTCATGCACCTCAGACTGCTTCTCCCAAGTGACGTCGGGCTTCGGGTGGCCAATCACGTCGCAGTGAAAGCTGGCCGTTCCGCCCAGGTAAATGACCTGGTGCTGCGGGTTGGAGTAGAGGGTGGGCGGAAAGGGCTCAGAGTCGGCAGCAGTGGGCGTGGGTTGAGCCGTGGTGTCCTGCGGCAGAGGGCTGGCGTTCGGGCCGGACAGGTGATAACGACAGGTGACCACGGTGAGCGTGACGCCCTGAATGCAGGCCTCTGCATCCATGTAGCAGCGGTTGAAATACGTGAGGCCGTCGGAGGCGCACGTAAAGCTGGGTTCGCTCTCGCAGCGGTCCTGACATTTGCATACCGGCTGCCCCTCCCACACGTCACACACCGCCCCCTGCTGGCTGCACACGAACTCATCGCAGCTGGCCACGCCTCCTGCCGGAACACCAGCCCCAGACTGGCCGTCATCACCGTCAGAGAAACGGGACGCCACGCAGCTCAGCAGGCCGCACACGTTAGTACAGCACTTCTCAAAGGCAGCACAATCCTGCAGAAACACAAACACACGTTAGTACAGCGATTCAATTAACTATTGTATGTATATCCTACTTTACCCGTATACATACTCACTTAAAGTGATATTTACTATATAGCAAATCTCGAATATATAAATTAATTTATTGGCCAACTCTAAACTGCTCAAAGATATTCAGATATGATAAACATTAACATTATGAGTTTCTAAAAAGCTTCCCTGAAACAATGTGCATTGTGAAAAGCACTACACAAATAACACTGGCTTTATTCCCAGCTAACGGGGAACATTCTTGCAATGTTCTCTCAACGTTATGAACAAACGTTCTTCCAGTAACGTTAATAGAACATTCGTTCAGTGTTA
>CM077170.1:52272593-52287593 GCA_039654105.1 Coreius guichenoti
GAGCCGAGCGGAGATCCAGAGCCGCCAGAGAACCGCATGAGTGTGACGTCCAGACGCTCCAGATCCAACACGCCTTCTGCTGTCTGTCCCGCGGGGGGTTACGAACGGGACGAACAACTGCACAAACGTCGTTAAGAGGCTGTTTTCTTCAGAAGGGCTGCTGTGTGGCTTCTGAGCCTCATGAAGCTCCTCTCTTAGGCTTTCATATGCAAAGCCTGCTGGGAAAGCAAGTGAAGCCCAATATCTGATCGGGTCTCTTTGTCCTGTGAGGAGCCTCAGGCCTTTCATTCGCTGACCGCGGCCGTGACTTTTGACCTGAGCGGGTCACGGCCCTCCAGACCTCCAAATTGAGCCCGACTCTCACACAAACCTCGAAATGCTCCATTCAACAAGCAGCTCTGATTTATGAGGACATCTCAGAGCAGCTGATTGGCTCAACTGGTCAATGTTTCTGCACTGAATTAAATCACACCGAGCCTGGTTTCTCCCAAGGTTTTTCTCACTAGTGTCCACTGGGCAGTGGAGTAGTCTGTGTATTTGTGTGTCATCTGAGGCCAAAGTTTGATTCTGACAAAAGAGAACATGTTTTTGACTAAGATATTTGATTTTGACCTGGAAGTTTGAGGTTTGTACAAGTTGGTGTGTAGTTATGCGATTGTGTTTATAGTTGTCAGAAAATGATAAACTGTTTCATGAAATATGTTAGCAATCAAGAAAAACTGTAAAAGCAGAGGCTCTGTTCTTTCTTTTGACATATTGTATTAATGTTATGTCCCCTCCATGAAAGGGTACACAGCAAGGCGAGATTCTGTGACCGTGTCAAAATTCATTGAGAAGCAATATATTAACTGACCCCGTATTTGGCAATATAACTGATCAGACTGTCCGAAATGCTGCTAAATCATAGTCTTCTAGCAGCATTTTGCCACCAGAGTATCCATGAGTCCACAATACACAAATATGCTAACTACTTGCCTTTTCTGTGCAAAGGAACATCTGTTGGATGTCTGTCCTCAGATTAAAAGATAAAACACAAAATGCACAAAGATAAAATCCAGTTTATAAAGGAAAAGGGAATATGCTTTGGATGTCATGAGTTAAGCCCGTACAAAAAGTGCCAAATCTGTAAAGTCTGCAGTCAAAAACACCCAATAGTACTTCACATAGGAAAAATGGAAAAGGGGACAACTGTTGGAGAACCACAAATCCCTTCCAATGCTTGTGGTCACATTGGGGCCGGTGAGAAAGAAAGTGTACTATCCATTGTGCCAGTGAAGGTTAAGGCAAATAAAGGAAACAAAATAGTGCAAAAGTATGCATTTCTGGAAAAAGACCAACTTTCTGCTGCGACCTAGGGCGTAGGTTTGGTTTGAACATTGAGGGGGTTGAAGTCTGAATCGTTTCATGAGATTTGTTTGTTTGCTTATTTATTTTTGCAAAATGAGACTTTAAAGCTCTTGATTTGAACTTGTACTTGGCCTTATGAAAAAATGTAACATAGTTGTTGTAATTGTTTAACTATAGCATGTTACAATAAGGATATAATTACAGGTAAGGCCATTGATGGCTCCTCATTACCATGCTTATAGGCCAATGTTAACTTTTTTCTTTCTTTTTTTTAGCTATAGCATTTGTTAATGAAAATAGCAGCCTACACATAGAAACTATAGCTACAACATGCCACAGTTGTAATATAAATCTTTAGTGAAAAATATATTCCCTTAACAGATAATCTATTATAAATTCTACAAGGAGTTAGTCAAAAATTTACCACAATAAATACAAAAGAACATGATAAAGTCTAGTAAAGATGGGGATTGTCATGTTTAGAGTTTATTTTTGATCAGTTTTTCTGTTCATGTCTGAGTTTCTAGATTAGTTTTCTAGTTTGTTAATTAGGCCACATTCACACGAAGCCAGAGCTTTCCCTATCCGATCTTTTTTTTCCTCGTTCTAAAAAAAATTGCGTAAATACGGCGTTGTCTCAAGAAATATCTGCGTACACACGAAACCACTGAAACCGACTAAAATAAACTAAAAACTGCTGCGATTAGATCCTATTTCATCTTTATTGCAACCAACTGTGACAGTAGTTTAAAAAGCTTTCTAATTAATGTTGGTGCAGGATGATGTTTTCCCCTCTTTTCATCAGTCTTTATAGTTTATGTGGCTGTTTTAGGTCATGTTTGACTTTCTCCATAGCGTTTTAAAGTGGTAAATTCTCAATAGAATTCAAATGTGTTGCACATTTTATCATCCGCGGTGCGATAGTAACGGATCAGACGTTTGGAGCGTGCTGGTGATACCGTGATTCATGCTCCACTCATGCACAATTAAATAAACCAGGCTTCAGCCATATTGTGCAGATAACTGGTCCGTTCAGTTCGTATAGGAAATTTAGTGCTTATAAAAGCTCTGAACGTGCAATGTATATAATTAATTAATAGCCTGATTTATGTTTCCATTAACATACATTTCCATTGGTATAACCCAGACCACTAGACGGGTTTATGGACATTCATGTCCATTTACAAAAAATTTTTATAAGCTTATAGCCTATATTACATTATCATATATTCTGCCATATAAACAGAATTAAATAATAACTAACCCCTACGGGTCTGAGCCAGTTTGGGGCTCTTTAGAAGTTTTGACATGCTCTGACATTTGTGCTTTTTCAGTTGCTTATAAACACATTAATAGCAAAAGTGTCATTACACTGTATTCAGCACAAACTGGGCTACCATAAAATGTGAGCAACATGTATGTACATACTTGTATTTTTGAGAGAATAACATTTATGCGTGGTCATTGAAAAAACAAACAATTAAGTCACTGAAATAAGGCCACAAAAAACAGTAAATATGTGTCCTCAAGACTTTTGACTAATGGATGTTGTTGCCTAGTGTTTTTGCTTCAAACTGATGTGAAAATCATACAGAATTGTGCTCTCTCATTCACATAAAACAATATATTGATTTAAATTTTGTAAGACACTTTTTGTTTACAATGGCAATATGCGTGGGGGTGTGAATGATCATGAATAATGCTGTGATTCACACCTGAAGACAAAAGAACTCTGTCTGTCGTCTGCCCATGTGTTGATCCTCAACGGGTCTAATCTCCATCTCCTCTCCTGCAATAGACATTCCCAGTACCAGCTAAGTCTTCTGCCATCCGTTCTCCCTCTTCTACCCTGCATCATCCTGTTAACCAGTCACCGTATCCTGATCCGCACCTGCAAACAGAAGCAAGCATTATCTACCAACTAAGTCACCCTCAGACTCTGCTTGTTCAGACTCACTTGTGCTGCATTTCCATTCTGCTCCATTCTCTGCTCAATAAAACCAGTTGAAACGTACTCACCTGTTTGTCCTCTTCTGTGTGTGTGACAATATTATTACAATTTAAAATAATGGTTTTCTATTTTAATATACACTCACCTAAAGGATTATTAGGAACACCTGTTCAATTTCTCATTAATGCAATTATCTAATCAACCAATCACATGGCAGTTGCTTCAATGCATTTAGGGGTGTGGTCCTGGTCAAGACAATCTCCTGAACTCCAAACTGAATGTCAGAATGGGAAAGAAAGGTGATTTAAGCAATTTTGAGCATGGCATGGTTGTTGGTGCCAGACGGGCCGGTCTGAGTATTTCACAATCTGCTCAGTTACTGGGATTTTCACGCACAACCATTTCTAGAGTTTACAAAGAATGGTGTGAAAAGGGAAAAACATCCAGTATGCGGCAGTCCTGTGGGCGAAAATGCCTTGTTGATGCTAGAGGTCAGAGGAGAATGGGCCGACTGATTCAAGCTGATAGAAGAGCAACTTTGACTGAAATAACCACTCGTTACAACCGAGGTATGCAGCAAAGCATTTGTGAAGCCACAACACGCACAACCTTGAGGCGGATGGGCTACAACAGCAGAAGACCCCACCGGGTACCACTCATCTCCACTACAAATAGGAAAAAGAGGCTACAATTTGCACGAGCTCACCAAAATTGGACAGTTGAAGACTGGAAAAATGTTGCCTGGTCTGATGAGTCTCGATTTCTGTTGAGACATTCAGATGGTAGAGTCAGAATTTGGCGTAAACAGAATGAGAACATGGATCCATCATGCCTTGTTACCACTGTGCAGGCTGGTGGTGGTGGTGTAATGGTGTGGGGGATGTTTTCTTGGCACACTTTAGGCCCCTTAGTGCCAATTGGGCATCGTTTAAATGCCACGGCCTACCTGAGCATTGTTTCTGACCATGTCCATCCCTTTATGACCACCATGTACCCATCCTCTGATGGCTACTTCCAGCAGGATAATGCACCATGTCACAAAGCTCGAATCATTTCAAATTGGTTTCTTGAACATGACAATGAGTTCACTGTACTAAAATGGCCCCCACAGTCACCAGATCTCAACCCAATAGAGCATCTTTGGGATGTGGTGGAACGGGAGCTTCGTGCCCTGGATGTGCATCCCACAAATCTCCATCAACTGCAAGATGCTATCCTATCAATATGGGCCAACATTTCTAAAGAATGCTTTCAGCACCTTGTTGAATCAATGCCACGTAGAATTAAGGCAGTTCTGAAGGCGAAAGGGGGTCAAACACAGTATTAGTATGGTGTTCCTAATAATCCTTTAGGTGAGTGTACTTTAAAATATAATCTATTTTGGTGATGTAACACTGAATTTATCATCATTACTCCAGTCTTCAGTGTCACATGATCCTTCAGAAATTATTCTAATATGCTGATTTATTATCAATGTTGGAAACTGCTGTGCTTCTTGATATTTTTTTATAACCTGTGATACTTTTTTCAGGATTCTTGGATGAATAAATGGCTGATGAATTCAGCTTTGCATCACAGAAATAAATGATATTTTACAGTATATTAAAATAGAAAACCATTATTTTAAATGGAAATTTTCTGTATTTTTGTTTAAATAAATGCATGCTTGATGAGCATAAGAGACTTCTTTCAAAAACATTAATTCGAATAGTAATGTGTCCAAACGTTTGACTGGTACTGTATTTATAGCATCTGAGCAGACATTTGCTAATAAAAGCTGTGTTGATGTGACACTAGGCTATTTTACAGTAAACACTTCATAATCTGTCCAAAACAGGCCAAAGAAATCTTGTCTAAACAGTCTTACGTCTATAACATTTTATGTAGCGTATTTGTTATACTATAGAGCCTATAAATGTTAATCTGCAGTTTAATACGCTGCTAAAACATTTTATTTCAGTATTTATTACATATTTCAATCGATTTCACTCATCTCAGTATATCAATATAGTTTGGGAAAAGCCAATATGGCATGTTTACTACTGTAAGTATGTGTAGTAACGACTGCGCGCCAGCTCCATTCATTCACACAGAGACACGCAGAACATGCAGGATTCATATTTAAACAGTAACAATATTTGATTTACATTATTTAAAACCTGACATTTCAACGTTTCTTTAGACATATGTATCATGTTTGTGTGACAAGTATTCACTAAGTTACAGTTCATTTTCTGACGAGTATCAGAATGAACTTTATTGAAAGAGAGGCTGCAGATCGCGCATCATGTTTGTTTTCTTTATTTTGCAAAAAGCACAACATTTTGTTTTTATTGTGAGTGTACACAAATAAAAGTAGACACTTAACTGTTCCGATTGATGTATGACCAAAATCGACAGAGTATGTTGAGTCTCTTTCGCACTGATAAGAAAAAAAGCGAGGTGGTCACACCGGCGTGACCGCCGACCCCTGGGGGTTAAAGCATTATTTATTTGCATCAAACAACTCTGATGGTTTTATCATAATTATCATTATTATAACTATTGTTGTTATTGTTACATTTAATTTATTACCACACTTTAATATGTGAATTATATTATAAGAAAACTAAACACATTAGTGTTGTGTAACTACTATATCTCTGACAGGCTGCAATTTCATCTAATGATACTGGGTTTAGATAAAGTTAGTTGACCAGTAGAGGATGAGCGTATGGCTACCTCTCAGGTAGCATGCCAACATGCCTTGCTGGCAGTGTTTTACAAAAGTCCTTGTTGGGAAATGTTTGGTTTAATGCTCAATTGTAAGTAACTGTTATTTTCAGTTAATTGCTGAAGAAATATATGTTGAGGTCAATTCATTTGTAAAAGAGGCTGAACTGTAATTTATTTTGCTTGAGCCAGTTGCTTCGCAAAGTGATTCACTGTTTCGAAGTGTTCAAAACGCCACACGCTGGTGACCCCTGCTGGTCAGAACAGTGTAAATGCAACAAAAATTCAGGCCAGACATGCATAAAAACAACTTTTACAAACACATTGTAAATGTTTTATTGAAAGTAAAATCTATCAAATGCAATTATTTCATCATCTAATAAGATTAAATATCAAGTGTCTGTATAATATGTGTTCTTTTATCAATTTTGAGGGCTTGTTTTGTTTGTTCTATGAATGGCTCTTATGACTTTTAACTACTATTATTCTTTTAATTATACTAATGTCTCATTAAAACATCCACAAATGTATAAAACTGATTCATGAGATTCATCAGAGATCATGTAAAACCCATAGACACTTGTTCAATGGTTCTCAGTGAATCTGCATGATTCATGGGTTCACAGAGATCATCACTCCCAAGTGGTGAACCATTGACGTTTCCAAACGTTTCGAAACAGTTATGACATAACAAAGCCTTGTTTACTGAAATCACATGACTTTGGCAGTTTTGATCCATTGATTTGTAAAGGTTGCGAAGCTTCATGAAGCAGTGTTTCAAGATCGCCCATCACTAGTAGAAGGACTTTCCTTGTTCTCTATATGCTTAATGCATATTTATGTCAGTGTTCCCTTCCTGTTCCAACATGACTGCGCTCCAGTGCACAAAGCGTCGGTCCATAAAGACATGGATGAGTGAGTTTGGTGTGGAGGAACGTGACTGGCCTGCACAGAGTCCTGACCTCAACCCGATAGAACACCTTTGGGATGAATTAGAGCGGAGACTGCGAGCCAGGCCTTCTCGTCCAACATCAGTGCCTGACCTCACAAATGCGCTTCTAGAAGAATGGTCAAAAATTCCCATAAACACACTCCTAAACCTTGTGGAAAGCCTTCCCAGAAGAGTTGAAGCTGTTATAGCTGCAAAGGGTGGGCCAACTCCATATTAAACCCTACGGATTAAGAATGGGATGTCATTGAAGTTCATGTGCATGTAAAGGCAGGCGTCCCAAAACTTTTGGCAATATAATGTATGTTCATGTTTTTGATCTCCCTAAAATCAGATTCATAGCTAGCATTTATTCAAAGAAGCACATGCCGTTATAGTTGCCAATATAGTTTTGTGCTTAGGCCTTTTTGCAAATGTTTCAATGAAGTTTAGCTGTTTTAGAGTGTTTACTCATTTTGAGCCAGTTTTTTTTTTCGTGTGTGGAAAAAGCACCAATTAAATGCCATGAATGTCGTTTATATGTCATGAGTGTACACAGATAGATTAATAATCACTTTAAAAATATGTAAAAATTAAAAACTGCATTAATTAGTGCTCTTACATACAGCTATACAGCTGTGGCACCACTGATTGGACAAACACAGGTGTTACAAACAAGGGAACTGATGAGTAACCATGGTGACAAACTAGAACGCAATGAGTAACCTAGGATACAAACAGTGGTGGGAAGTGGTGGGAAACTAAGAATAAAGGAGACAGGTGACTGAAGATAAACAAACTAAGAGTCCATGAAAATAAAACTAACTGAACATAATCGTGAACCCACCCCCCACCCCGGGAAGGCATGGCCTTGCGCCGTAAAAATGGCTGAGAAAGTGATTTCGGAGGTCGACGAGGGACTGGTGAGGGAGGAAGCCCCAGTTGAAGGAACCAGGGTGGCAGTGATGGTGGTAGGAACCAGGGAGGAGTGGCCAGGTGGTACACCAGAGCACAGCCAGGATGAAGGCCCACAGCGGACTCGATGGAGGGAGGAACCATGGTGGAGTCTTGTCTGACGACGACCAACGGAGAAGAAGCTGTTGACAGTAGAGCCCTAGGCACAGACGTAGAGCACATGGGACCTAACGAGGCCACGATGGAGCCGCAGCGATTATTGTAACGTTCAAGATTAATAAACGAACTGTGATCAACTTAATTGTCTTGGATTTTAATGGATATAACAAAGGAATCAACAAAAAAATATCTAAAAACTTCCCCAGTGAACCCAAGAAGTGTTTAAGGTTTGATCGATTGCTCCTGTCTGCCTCCTGTTTGCCTTGCTGCTGAGTGTTTTGTGTCTGTAGCTCTGTACAGCTTTGTTTTTGAATCTCTATTTGATATCATTCCTTGTTGTTTATACTGCTAAATATAACTTACTCATCACCATATATTGTTTAATATTGCCTATCATATTAAATTTGACCGCTAGCTTTTAATCTAAATCACTATCATAACGCATTAGCATTTTGCTAGCCTGTTGTAGCTTGCCATCTGTGCATCGGGGTCTTCTGTTTTATCTATTATCAAGATAGCTTTGTAAATAATCTTCCTCATCAGTTTCATCTCCTCAGCATCCCAGATAGCCTAGAGGAACTCGATGTTGCAACAGAAACTATTGACTCTCTCTTTTCCAGCACTTTACACACAGCTGCTCCTCTGCGCTTAAAGAAGATTAAAGAAAATAGTCCAACGCCGTGGTACAACGAGCACACCCGGGCCCTTAAAACAGCAGCCAGAAAAATGGAGCGCAGCTGGAAGAAAACAAAACTGGAGGTTTTTCGTATTTCGTGGAAAGAGAGCATGATTGTGTACAGAAAGGCCCTAAAAACTGCTAGATCTGCTTATTTCTCGACTCTCTTAGAAGAAAACAAACACAACCCTAGGTATTTATTCGATACAGTGGCTAAATTAACAAGAAATAAAGCTTCAACTTCTGACGTTTGTAAACAGCACAGCAGTAATGACTTTATGAACTTCTTTACTTGCAAGATTGATAATATTAGGAAGAAAATTATAACTATGCAGCCGTCTACTACAGTATCACATCAGACAGTGCATTGTAGTGTCACTGAGGAAAAATTCCACTCATTTACTGCTATAGGAGAAGAAGAATTGGCTAAACTCGTTAAATCATCAAAATCAACAACATGTATGCTTGACCCTATACCGACTAAACTACTAAAAGAGATGCTTCCAGAGGTCATAGATCCTGTCCTTAATATCATTAATTCATCCCTGACATTAGGATATATACCGAAAACCTTTAAGTTGGCTATTATTAAACCTCTTATTAAAAAAACTCAACTTGATCATACAAAATTAGTCAATTACAGGCCAATCTCAAATCTACCCTTTCTGTCAAAAATACTAGAAAAGGCAGTGTCCTCACAATTATGCTCCTTTTTAGAAAGAAATGGTATCTGTGAGGATTTCCAGTCAGGATTTAGACCGTATCATAGTACTGAGACTGCTCTCATCAGAGTAACAAATGATTTACTCTTATCATCTGATCGTGTTTGTATCTCTCTGTTAGTGTTACTCGATCTTAGCGCTGCATTCGATACTATCGACCACAACATTCTTTTGAATAGACTCGAAAATTATGTTGGCATTAGTGGAATTTCATTGGCATGGTTTAAATCATACTTATCTGACCGTTATCAGTTTGTAGCAGTAAATGAAGAGATGTCACACCGAACACAAGTTCAGTATGGAGTACCGCAGGGCTCAGTGCTAAGACCGTTGCTTTTCACCCTGTACATGCTACCACTGGGAGATATTATTAGGAAGCATGGCGTTAATTTTCATTGTTATGCTGACGATACTCAGCTCTATATTTCTTCACGCCCTGACGAAACTTACCAATTCACAAGATTAACAGAATGCATAGCTGATATAAAAAATTGGATGACTAGTAATTTCCTGCAACTTAATTCAGAAAAAACTGAATTTTTAATCATTGGACAGAAAAACTCCACAAGTAGTGACCTAGAATACTGTCTAACACTCGATGGCTGCTCTGTCAAGTCCTCGTCGTCAGTTAGGAACCTGGGTGTGCTCTTTGATACCAATCTCTCATTTGAAAGCCACGTTTCTAGCATCTGTAAAACTGCATTCTACCATCTTAAAAATATATCTAAATTACGGCACATGCTTTCAATGCAAAATGCTGAACAGTTAGTTCATGCGTTCATGATCTCAAGGCTAGATTATTGTAATGCTCTACTGGGTGGTTGCCCTGCTCGCTTAATAAATAAACTGCAGCTGGTTCAAAACGCAGCAGCTAGAGTTCTTACTAGAACCAGGAAGTATGACCATATTAGCCCGGTTCTGGCAACACTGCATTGGCTCCCTATTAAACATCGTATACATTTTAAAATCTTGCTGATTACTTACAAAGCACTAAATGGTTTAGCTCCCCAGTACTTGAGCGAGTTCTTAACGCATTATACTCCATCACGTCTATTACGGTCTCAAAATTCTGGCCAGTTGATAATACCTAGAATATCAAAATCAACTGCAGGCGGTCGATCCTTTTCCTATTTAGCATCTAAACTCTGGAACAGTCTTCCTAGCATTGTTCGGGAAGCAGACACACTCTGTCAGTTTAAATCTAGACTAAAAACACATCTCTTTACTATGGCATACACATAAATCATTTTTAATTTCTATTATTCAAATCAGTTAAATGATTGTTTTAGGCTGCATTAACTAGGTCAGCCGGAACCGGGAACACTTCCCATAACACCTGATGTACTCGTTACATCATAAGAAGAATGGCATCTACGCTAATGTTAGTCTCTCTGTTTATCCCGAGGTTTACTGCAGTCGGCCGGATCCGGGCCGTATCCGGACCAGATGGTGGCCCTTAGCCTGGACATGACGACCATATCCCTGAAGTGTCTGCAGAGACAATAGCGTCAATTAAACTCCCCCCTGTAAATGCCGCATCGACACGACATCCTCATTAAACCCGTTCCCGGCGTGACGACTCCAATCTTTCGAATAATCCTACGAATATCTATTGATCTAATATGACTTCTGACCTGTAATGTTGCCAGAATCATAATCATACACTGTTTGTTCGTCCGCCAGAGGAGAACTGGCACCCCGACTGAGCCTGGTTTCTCCCAAGGTTTTTTTCTCCATTCTGGCCCTGAAGGAGTTTTGGTTCCTTGCCACCGTCGCCTTTGGCTTTTGGCTTGCTCAGTTGGGGACACTTAAATTTCAACTATATTACTGATCTGCCCGCATTGACACTATATGATAATTGAAATGAGCTGATGACATCACCGTTTTCACCAGAGCGGCCGAATCAAATTCTGTTGCATTATTTTCCTGTTACCACTGTGAAGCTGCTTTGAAACAATTGCCATTGTAAAAAGCGCTATATAAATAAAGGTGACTTGATTTGATTTTAACAGCAGGTGTTTCAGCAACATCATACTAACCTTTAAATGACGTGGTAACATTTTATAATAACGTTTAGTTGTAAGTCACTTATAATTTATTAGTTAATGATGAACTAATAATTTACAAAACACGACTATACGTTTATAAATGATTAATAAGTGTAATGCTTACAATTATGTTGTAAGTTATCTTAAATAAGAAGATTTGTAAATGACACAAAACACGTTTACATGTGATGAATAGTTTACACTTTAGATTAGGGGATGCAGAAAGCTTTGTAAATGATTTATTCATGCGTTTATACATCATGTATAACAGGTGTTGAACACTTTGTAGTGTGTACTGCAGTGTAAGTGCTGACTGGTGAGGGTATAGATCGCTGTCTTCTCTGACACACACGGACTCTTTAACCGCTGTGACGCAGACTCTCCTTGCTTTGAGTGAACTCTTGGTACTTCTAGCTGATGTGATCCTGATGATCTGAGTGATCTGTTAGGTTTATATTCAGTGAGCATATCTGAAATGTGTTGAGGTCATAGGCCATTGAGTGATTTATAAACAACAGTATTTTAAAATCAATTCTGAATGTAACTGGGAGCCAGACCTGAGGACTGGTGTGATATGTTCATATTCTCTGGTTCTGCTCAGTTCTGTATGAACTGCAGCTCAGAATTAGTCTTTGACGAAAGATCCTGTGAACAAACGCATATGAACACACATAGACGCCTTGTTTTAAAATAAGCTAAAATTGCGAGCAACTTCCTGTCGTGTCTGAGTGTGTGTGAAAACTGAGCTACCAAACTGTGTATATTTCAAAACAGATGCTGTTCTTCAACTTCCTGTTCATCTGAACACAATCACTGTTTCCACACTTCAACACTTGATAATCATAAATGTTTCCAGTGCTCAAATCATCATATTAGAATGATTTGTGAAGGATCATGTGACACTGAAGACTGGAGTAATGATGATAAATTCAGCTTTGATCACAGGAATAAATTACAGTTTCAGGTCACTGAAAACCTGACAAGTAAAACTCTGCTTATCTTACAAACAAATTTTAATTTTGTACAGTTAATGTTTGTGGCGAGGGGGGCGTGGTTTGTTGTGGAAAATTCTAAGTCCCCAATGTCTTCAGTCCAGCATTTGAAGAAAATCTCTCAGAGTCGAAGTTCCAGGTCTTAGAAGATGTTAACTTTATTGTAGAAACAACAAAGTGAGATGCCAGCTGAACATCTGATCATCTCATTCGCAACTCACACTTTTATACAGTTTTAATCAATGATCTCATTTGCAGGTGCTCTTCTCCCTTTCTCTTCTTGGAATCTCCCAAGTACTCCCCAACACTTTCACCACAGTTACTTTATTAATTGGCTATCTTGTTCTCTTTGTAAGGGTGGCCGACTGCCAACTTATCTACATCAAAAACATATTTTGATTGTCCCACAAAGTGATTTTTCCTCATTATTTTTATCAAGAGAAGAACACATTAAAGGCCACGTGAACCACAGATGGCAACTGCATGCAACTTCAAATAGAATCCCATTCTTTTCTGTGTGACTTCTCTCAGTCATGTAGGCCATGAGGCCTCAAAACACTTCTAAGCAAATTAATTCTACAATTGTTTTCTATATGATAAATAAAATACTCCATCAGGCTCAGCGGCAGGAGAGAGAGTCGGGAGACAAGCAGAGATGGTCCTCACTGCAGAACACGAGATCCAGGGGGCGGGGTTGGCTCCAGATCCAACTCCTCCCATTTTATGTACTATTACTGCAACAATGGAGTTCAAGTCAAGTCAAGTCACCTTCATTTATATAGAGCTTTTTACAACACTTCAGAGTGCTTCAGAGCAGCTTTACAGTGATAATAGGAAATTCATTTTGTTTTAGAAGAAAAGCTAAAGTAAGTTTTTGATTGATTAATTTCCGTTGTAAAAACTGATTAGTTATTTAATTTGGCACCACTTAAACAACACCATCCTCAGCTAAAACAGAAAACCCCCAATGCGGACCCCATCCACACGGCAACAGCACCTGGTGGCCGGAGAACGCAAACCATGAAATAGGTTTGAAATAGTTTTGAAGCTATACTATCATCATCCCCGCGCAAACCACAAAAAAGGCGAATCCGTGAAAACGGCGACGGCATGTACGCAAGCATTACGTGTTCAGCCCATAGGCAAGCGTGTTTGAATACGTATGTGTGCATGTGTGTTTTTATCTGTATAGAGGGGAAGGGAAGGAGGCGTCACAGGGGAGAGTCTAGTTGACACGGTCTCTGCAGACACTTCAGGGATGAGTTGGTCATGTCTAGGAGCAGGTCCACCATCTGATCTGGATCCAGCCGACTGCAGTAAACCTCGGGATAAACAGAGAGACTAACATTAGCGTAGATGCCATTCTTCTTATGATGTAACGAGTACATCAGGTGTTATGGGAAGTGTTCCCAGTTCCAGCTGACCTAGTTAATGCAGCCTAACAATCATTTAACTGATTTGAATAATAGACAGTTAACAGTTGTATACACAACGGCTTTCTTCTTCCACAAGGGAGTTTGGCATCACGGCATTTGTTTCCAGGCGGACCGTTAAAGAACGCAACACACACGTCTCCCGGACATCCTGTAGAATTCACACAACCAGATGACGACTTCAAAAATCCTGAAGTGTTTCCAGTTAAGTGTGCCATATGCATCAGATGTTCAGCGAACGGTCTGAGGCTGAGACTACACCTACCCCAACCCTAAACCTACCCCAACTAACCCCCTGGATCACGATCCAACCCCGCCCCCTGGATCTTAATCCAACCCGCCCCCTGGATCACGATCCAATCCCGCCCCCTGGATCTCAATCCAATCCCGCCCCCTGGATCTCAATCCAACTCCGCCCTCTGGATCACCTGTTCTGCAGTGAGGAGCTACTGGACAAGCGGGGTGTAAGTGGGTCAAATGACAAACACCTGTGTCTTGTTTCAGTAATTGCCGTGAAGAGACCTCGCTGAACCACGCCCCCCTTGCCACAATGTTGTCATTACAGGCGAAGAGCTGACGTGTGTGTGTTTGTTCCCCTGGCCGGTTTGGCATTCCCTCTCACAGGTGCTTTTGACCTGAGCGGGTCACGGCCCTCCAGACCTCCAGATGGAGCCCTCTGCCCTCACCGCAGAGCGATTCTGGATCCGTTTCTGCAGAGCAACTGCATGATCCGATGGTGACCAGAGTCATTTCACCTTTACGTGTCTCACCGATGACGTGCATTCATTCTCACGCCTTTGACACGCTTCGTTGGGGGTTAAAAGACACTTACTGTTCAGTAATATTATTGCTTTGCCGGCATTCAGAACTGAATAATGACAGTGCTGCTTAAAGCTGAATATGTCTCATATTTGATGAATATTAACACTGTTTGTGAACAGTTCAAGATAAGAAGGACGAAGAAGTCAGGGTGACGAGTAATCCAAGTCTTTATTATAGTCCAAAATGCACAGAAAATAAATCCGGTGGGGCTCTCTGTCTCGCACAACAATCAAAACTCAAATAATCTGTGTCTGTGTGAACGGGCACGTTCAAGCTCAAGCCGGTGCGCAACGTT
>CM077170.1:52297593-52300093 GCA_039654105.1 Coreius guichenoti
CCTCACTACTAAATATTCCACGCTCAACTGTTAGTGGGATTATAACAAAGTGGAAGCAATTGGAAACAACAGCAACTCAGCCACGAAGTGGTAGGCCACGTAAAATCACAGAGCGGGGTCAGCGCATGCTGAGGGTCACAGTGCGCAGAAGTCACCAACTTTCTGCAGAGTCAATAGCTACAGACCTCCAAACTTCTGTGGCCTTCAGATGAGCTCAAGAACAGTGTGTAGAGAGCTTCATGGAATGGGTTTCCATGGCCGAGCAGCTCATCCAAGCCTTACATCACCAAGTGCAATGCAAAGCGTGGGATGCAGTGGGGTAAAGCACGCCGCCACTGGACTCTAGAGCAGTGAGACGTGTTCTCTGGAGTGACCAATCACGCTTCTCTGTCTGGCAATCCCATGGACGAGTCTGGGTTTGGCGGTTGCCAGGAGAACGGGACTTGCCTGACTGCATTGTGCCA
Organism: Coreius guichenoti; assembly: GCA_039654105.1. Lineage (NCBI taxonomy): Eukaryota > Metazoa > Chordata > Actinopteri > Cypriniformes > Gobionidae > Coreius > Coreius guichenoti. The sequence continues at coordinate 52,298,058 of CM077170.1, forward strand.
AGTGTAAAGTTTGGTGGAGGGGGGATTATGGGGTGGGGTTGTTTTTCAGGGGTTGGGCTTGGCCCCTTAGTTCCAGTGAAAGGAACTCTTAATGCTTCAGCATACCAAGACATTTTAGACAATTTCATGCTCCCAACTTTGTGGGAACAGTTTGGGGACGGCCCCTTCCTGTTCCAACATGACTGCGCACCAGTGCACAAAGCGTCGGTCCATAAAGACATGGATGAGCGAGTTTGGTGTGGAGGAACTTGACTGGCCTGCACAGAGTCCTGACCTCAACCTGATAGAACACCTTTGGGATGAATTAGAGCGGAGACTGCGAGCCAGGCCTTCTTGTCCAACATCAGTGCCTGACCTCACAAATGCGCTTCTAGAAGAATGGTCAAAAATTCCCATAAACACACTCCTAAACCTTGTGGAAAGCCTTCCCAGAAGATTTGAAGCTGTTATAGCTGCAAAGGGTGGGCCAACTCCATATTAAACCCTACGGATTAAGAATGGGATGGCATTAAAGTTCATGTGCATGTAAAGGCAGGCGTCACAAACCCTTTGGCAATATAGTGTATCTGCAGGGGTTAGACTCCGGCCACACACTTGGCTTTGATTGATTTTGCGGCGTCTTGTGTCTGCCGTGGACAGTGTCACACACTTCTGTCTGTTTTACAAATACAGACCCTGAACTGGGAGACATCAATCGTGTTCATTGTGTGTGTGTGTGTGTGTGTATGTGTGTTCAGGTGTGTGTTCATGCGATTGGCCAGTATCGGCGTGCTGCTCTTCTCTCTGTGGGTCCAGATCACGTCCTGTGGAAGTTCAGACTGTCCCTGTGGCTACAACCATGATATCTACCCTGTACGTCACACACATACACACACACACGTATATTGGTGTCTGTCCACGCGTCTCTAATGTGTGTGTGTCATGCAGTGCTGGGAGACTCATATCGGGCAAGAGATGTATAAGCTCGTGATCTTCGACTTCCTGATCATCGCCGCCGTCACCATCTTCGTGGAGTTTCCCAGGAAGTAAGCCCATCTTTTGCACGTCCACAGGAGCGCTTGAGAATCAGCTCAGGTGTGTCTCTGAGAGTTTTCTCGTGTTTCAGGATCATCGTGAATCACTGCGACTGCGGGCTGGCCAGGTGGTGGGGTCAGCAGGAGTTCGCCGTCCCTCAGAACGTGCTGGAGATCGTCTACGGTCAAACCATCTGCTGGATCGGGACCTTCTACTGCCCTCTGCTTCCCGCCATCAACACCGTCAAATACGTCCTCGTCTTCTACCTCAAAAAGGTCACAGTACATGTTGTTTTAGGTCCTCAGTTTAAAGGTGCGTGTCTGCTTTAAGACGTCAGTGTGAACGCCCTCTGCTGTGACCCCGTCATATGTTGCTCCAGGTGTGAGCGGGCCACTGTCTGCTTTAACCAGCTGCTCATTGACTCCCACAGGTGTCTCTGGTGACCAACTGTCGTCCCGCCACGCGTCCGTTTCGAGCGTCCAGCTCCCACTTCTTCTTCCTGGTGGTGTTGCTGATCGGTTTGGCTCTGGCGTCGGTTCCCGTCACCGTCAGCATCGCAGAGTGAGTCCCGCATCACCACACACATCAAACACGCCGTCGGCGTCTGGCCGCTCGTTTCATTAAGCTGTGTTTCAGGATCCAGGCGTCGCGGGTGTGCGGCCCGTTCGTCAACTACAGCACGTCATGGAAGGTGGTGCCGCACGTGATTTCCCAGCTGCCCCTGGGCCTCCACTCCTTCCTGCTGGCGCTCGCCTCCGAGGCCTTCGCCGTGTCCTTCTTCGTCATCACGTGGTGAGGAGCATCTCACGCGTGTGCAGTCAATCGCTTTTCACACACTCTGTGCTTTATCTTTGATCCTTTAAGTGTGCAAACTACTCATTCTATTTTACAGTCTCATTTTAATTGAAGTTTTAAAAGCTTGTGCCTAATTTGGTGTTCTGGGTCAAAAATGACCCACCTACAAGAAAACTCTCATTATGCTTTATTATCCCCAAATACTGGATTCAATCTTTTAGTTAACA
>CM077170.1:52305093-52315093 GCA_039654105.1 Coreius guichenoti
CAGTTTCCTGCCAGCGAATCGCAGACCCCGTCCTTCTTTGTGGGCGGACCCATGGTGATCGACAACTTGGCTGAATCGTGCCAGCAGGCCCCGCCCCCTGCTCCTCTGACCCCGGCTCCGCCCCCCTCCACCCCAGCATGCATTGCAGGTCCGAGCTTCGCTCCTCAGGGCTCTGAGACGTCCTTCGACTGCAGCCACTGCGGAAAGTCTCTGCGCTCCCGCAAGAACTACAGCAAACACATGTTCATCCACTCCGGTACGCAGAACACATGAGCCAGGTGTTCTCTTACACTAGCACACGCTTCAGGCGGTGTGAGCGGGCCTTGTATACCGTCCTTTATACCTGCTCTCTCGCATTAATAAGCCAGTGTGCAGTGTGTGTGTGTGTTAGTGATGCACGGTTCGCGGTTATATCGGGCGGGCCAAGTAATAAAAAATAACATTCCAATTAATTACGGGTGGATGAGAGATAAATCATTGTTTGTTTGATAAAGACATTTTGCGAGCCCAGTGGGCGAATCATTCCGGTTGCCGTTTTCCCACACGCTTTCAAAACAATTCCTCACGTGTACTCACGGGGGAGCCGGAGCTCATTATAATATGCAAAGCATATCCAATCATAGCAGTGGGCATTTACTTCCAAGTCTTCAGTGCGGCACGCCCATAAAAACCGAGCGTTCCAGGAGAGAGGCTCAAAACCAGGGTAGAAAATAGCCTATTACTTATTCATTATGATGTTTTTGAATGTAAAAACCATGCGAACATCATAAGCTGACCTCAGACAACAGTATAAAAAAAATAAATATAAAAAGCCAGTTCGTGACCCCTTTAATATATGGACAAAAGTAGGAAGTCACAAAGTCTCGTGAAAAACAAACACTTTTCTTCACTTACCCAGAAAGCAACAGCAGAGCTGCTTTAATAATCCCAGGAGCTGTCGGTCAGTTCAGTGTGAGACTACAGAAGAACAATGGCACATTTAATAAGAGCAGAATATTTACATTTTCACTATAAAATGAGGTTTTTGCACATTACTGCTGTTAATAAAAGTTAATTTCATCTGCATATCAACTCAAACTCAGTGCTTCACTGTTACATTTCCAATAAACAAACATGGAATATTATTAATAACTGCACTTATTAACAAAACAACGCAAAACAATAGTAATTTTGTGATTTAAATTAACTTGTGAGTGATGTGATACTCAAATGTTAGTCTGGAACCCTGCATAAGTGTGTGTGTGTGTGTGTGTGTGTGTGTGTGTGCAGGTCAGAAGCCGCACCAGTGCAGCATCTGCTGGCGCTCCTTCTCGCTGCGGGACTACCTGCTGAAGCACATGGTGGTGCACACGGGCGTGCGGGCGTTCCAGTGCTCCGTCTGCAGCAAGCGCTTCACGCAGAAGAGCTCGCTCAACGTGCACATGCGCACGCACCGCGTGGAGCGCACCTTCACCTGCGGCGTGTGCCACCGCGCCTTCACCCACCGCACGCTGCTGGAGAGACACGCCCTGCAGCACCAGCACCCCACGCCCATCAAACCGCCCACCAACCACATGGAGCAGGGCGGGGCCGGCGGGCCCGGCTCCACCTCGTAGAGCCCGCCAGAGCTTTAACACACTCACGAGACCTCATAAAACACACAAACCTCATGGAGCGACTCGCACTAAACGCAAACACACAGTCCTGCGCGTGTGACGCCAGGACTTTAGCGTCCGTTTCAATGTTCTGCGTGTTTCTTAAGTGTTTTCATGGACTCATCAGAAACCACAATGACCTCAGGACCTGAAGAGACTTCAGAGCAGATTTATTACCTCCATTTTTATTTCAACATCAACCTCCATTTTTACATTTTTTTATCAAGTATATGCATAAATCTTAATGATATTTTTATGGTGACATGTTATGTAAGAGTTTTCTGTTTGGCTCAAATGCTGCGCGGGATTGTGGGATCTCATATTCTACTGGCTTTGGTTTGGTATCTAGCATGTGCTCGCTTTACGCTGCATGAGGCTGCATTAAACGCTTGTGACGTTTCTCCGCCTGCGTGTCCTTCCTTTATTCATGACGTCTGGCGGGAGATTCAGGCCGAGCAACTACCTTTCATTCTGGAAATAATAATGTGTGCAAGCTTGAAATTCACCACAGAATCATGACCTTTATTCTCAGAATTCTGTTTTTTTCGCCACAGTTTAAAAAAAAAAAAAAAAAAAGTTAAGTGAGACTTTTTATCTCACACTTCTCGCAGTTCTGACTTTTTGCCCATCAGAACTGAAAAAACTAAAGTCAAATGCAGGGTTTCCGCGGGTCTTAGTTTGACCTTCCACAGTTTAAGGCCTTAAAAATGTCTTAAATTGGATCAGAAAGTCTTAAATTCAATATCATGGCATTAAATTAGTGCCCTATGATTGGATGGTGAAATTGCAGAATCCATTCATAAAAACAGAATTTACTGTATAATGCAGAATGACACGGAATTTATCAAATTTTGGATGAATAAATCAAAAGTCGGTCTGAACACTTAAAGGGCCAGTTCACCCATTAATTAGAATCCTGTGATCATTTCCTCGCCCTAATGTCGTCCAAACCCGTCAGACTTTCCTTCCTCATATAAAGCCGTCGAGTCTCTTCAGAACATCTGGAATAATCCGCTTGATCCGTACGGATCAGTTTCACCATCTCTTTATGAACTTTCTGAAGCGTCAGTGGAAGTTGCTTAGACTGTCAATGGAGGACAGAAATCTTTCCCATTTCATTACAAATATCTTCATTTGTGTTCGGAAGATGAACGAGAGTCAGTCACATTTAATCTGAGTCCAGAAATTAAAACAGAATAAACTATAAAACAGATTTCATAAAGCCGTACATTAAATCGCATGCGCTGCATAAATGATGTTCTTCCTCAGGATTTTTGTTTTCCAGAACAAATATCAAAACATCCTTAAATCAAGACACATTTACTGACATGCAAAATGAAGAAATGAACACAAAAGTGAGTTTATGCTCAAAACAAGAACAAATATCTGTCATTGGGTATGAACATTACTAACATTTGAATTAAGTTTATTTTTATGAACACATTGGCAGGTATTGGATCTTGTTTCAATCATAAAATCACTTTCACAAAATCACAAAGTTTTTTGTAAAATTAATAAAAAAAGTTATGGAGATCTATTGGAAATTGTATTCTCAAACTTTGAAGTGTCAGTTTATTCCTTACATTTTCTTTAATTGGTCTTAAAAAGCTCTTAAATTTACCTCCATAAAACCTGCAGAAACCCTGAAATTACATTTTTTTAAATATCTTTTATTTTTATTTTGACTCCTTAATTTTTACAAAATCGAGCTTCCATATTAATGAGCAGAATTCTAGCTCTATATAATAAAGCATCTTTGTTGGCATGTCTGATTCTGGGAAGAGCCCGTATATTATCCATGGAATCGCTCCTGGTTCTTTAAGTTTCATTAAACTATTTAAAACAAGGCTTTAAGAATCTTCTTGCACATTTAGTACAGAATCTGAACCTCTTTTCATTAACAATATGACTATACTCAGGACTATTTTCTGATTGAATCTACTTCTTCTACTTAGTTTATTTCAGTTGTAGTTTAATTTAAACAGTTGATATATAACCTACAGTGTCATATTTGTGGCATCCTCCTCAGTGAAATAAGTTCCTCCAGAGCTCTTCTGGACTCTAAACTTCAGCTTCATTCGTACATAACAGATAAAGAACATAAATATCTGTAGTTTGTTTGCAGTCCAGTCAGATACAGTAGATTATAGCGCATGCGCACCACTCGCGTCTAAATGAGTCGACTCCTTCAGCGAATCGCCATGGATTCAGTCGCTGGTGTCCGTTTGAAAGAATCAACTCCTTCAGCGAATCGCTAGGGATTCAGACGCTGGTGTCCGTTTGAAAGAGTCGACTCCTCAGATAAACTAGAGTTGAGTCAGTCCAGTGGTCGGGTTCAGTTTGTTTGTCAAGTTTGGAGACGCGGAACACGAACGATGGGTGAGCTGCTCAAATCTGCAAACACCAACAGAGAAACAGCGTAACCTCTGCTCAAAAACAGCTCAAATACAGCTCAAAAACAGCTCAAATACAGCTCAAAAACAGCTCAAATACAGCTCAAAAACAGCTCTGATCGCTGGGGTTAAGGTGGTGGTTGAGAGCTGCCTTATTTTGAGTGTTTTTGAGTATGTTTGTTGTGTTTTTAAAGTAATTTGCTGATGAGAAGCGACGGATTCCGTTCGGAGAGAGAGAGAAAGTGTGTGAAAGTTCACAGCTTTACCTGCGCAGTCAAAATGATTCAGTGAAACGAGTTTAGACCAAAGATTAACACAAATAATTAAGTAAATATAGAGAAAATGAATAAGTAAACAATAAAATGTGTTTTTAATAAATAAATAAATATAAAAAATAAATAATATATTCAACAGCACAACAACAAAAAATGAATGTAACTTAACAGATACTAAATGTTTTCCCAGTAATAGTATAGTATACAATTTAATGAGTGTTATGTAAAAAAAATAGTGCTGTCAAACGATTAATCGCATCCGAAATAAAAGTTTGTGTTTACATAATGTGTGTGTACTGTGTATAATTATGTATATTTGAATAAACACACAATAAATATTTGTGTGTATATATATATATATACACACTCACCTAAAGGATTATTAGGAACACCATACTAATACTGTGTTTGACCCCCTTTCGCCTTCAGAACTGCCTTAATTCTACGTGGCATTGATTCAACAAGGTGCTGAAAGCATTCTTTAGAAATGTTGGCCCATATTGATAGGATAGCATCTTGCAGTTGATGGAGATTTGTGGGATGCACATCCAGGGCACGAAGCTCCCGTTCCACCACATCCCAAAGATGCTCTATTGGGTTGAGATCTGGTGACTGTGGGGGCCATTTTAGTACAGTGAACTCATTGTCATGTTCAAGAAACCAATTTGAAATGATTCGAGCTTTGTGACATGGTGCATTATCCTGCTGGAAGTAGCCATCAGAGGATGGGTACATGGTGGTCATAAAGGGATGGACATGGTCAGAAACAATGCTCAGGTAGGCCGTGGCATTTAAACGATGCCCAATTGGCACTAAGGGGCCTAAAGTGTGCCAAGAAAACATCCCCCACACCATTACACCACCACCACCAGCCTGCACAGTGGTAACAAGGCATGATGGATCCATGTTCTCATTCTGTTTACGCCAAATTCTGACTCTACCATCTGAATGTCTCAACAGAAATCGAGACTCATCAGACCAGGCAACATTTTTCCAGTCTTCAACTGTCCAATTTTGGTGAGCTCGTGCAAATTGTAGCCTCTTTTTCCTATTTGTAGTGGAGATGAGTGGTACCCGGTGGGGTCTTCTGCTGTTGTAGCCCATCCGCCTCAAGGTTGTGCGTGTTGTGGCTTCACAAATGCTTTGCTGCATACCTCGGTTGTAACGAGTGGTTATTTCAGTCAAAGTTGCTCTTCTATCAGCTTGAATCAGTCGGCCCATTCTCCTCTGACCTCTAGCATCAACAAGGCATTTTCGCCCACAGGACTGCCGCATACTGGATGTTTTTCCCTTTTCACACCATTCTTTGTAAACTCTAGAAATGGTTGTGCGTGAAAATCCCAGTAACTGAGCAGATTGTGAAATACTCACCTTTCTTTCCCATTCTGACATTCAGTTTGGAGTTCAGGAGATTGTCTTGACCAGGACCACACCCCTAAATGCATTGAAGCAACTGCCATGTGATTGGTTGATTAGATAATTGCATTAATGAGAAATTGAACAGGTGTTCCTAATAATCCTTTAGGTGAGTGTGTGTATATATATATATATATATATATATATATATATATATATATATATACTGTATGTATATGTATATCATATAAATATTTTTCTTATATTTTCACAATTTTCTTAAATATATGCATGTGTGTGTGTATTTATAAATGCATAATAATTATACACAGTACACACACATATATTATGTAAACACAAACTTTTATTTTGGATGCAGCGTGTGAGGCATTTCCTGAGAATGTTTATGTAGTTTGTGGAGGTGAACAGTGTGTGTGTGTGTGTGTGTGTGTGTGTGTGTGTGTGTGTGTGTGTGTGTGTGTATGTGTGTGTGTGTGTTTCTACAGCCTCAGCAATGGCAGTTCAGGTGTGTCGCCGTGGTAACCGCTTGGCACTGCACATGCTCAGTAGGAGTGTGTCTCACAGCAGCGTGTCCGTCGAGACCCTCAGTGAGCTGGACTCGCAGACACACGTGCCGTTTTCCCGCTCCGCCATCGGGACGTTCTTCCAGGAGCGTCCCCTGCTCACCAACCCGTTTACCCAGGATGCACTGCTCCGAGCCTACCTGCAGCGCCACCTGCCTGTGCAGGAGGTGCAGGGCGACCTGCTGCGCTTCGGTGAGCGCCTGGTCGCTGAGATCGAGGCGCTGGGCCGCCAGTGTGAGCTCCACCCGCCCGCCCTGCAGCGCTACGACGCGTGGGGGAGCCGCGTGGACCGCATCGTCACCTGCGACGCCTGGGCGCGCCTCAGACGCATCTCTGCGCAGGAGGGGCTGGTGGCGGCGGGATACGACAGGACGTACGGAGAGTGGAGGTCAGAAATCACTCATCTGCATGTGTTCCTCGCATCCCGCCGGCAGCTTCACTAGAGTGTGTGTTTGTGTGTGTGCAGTCGTGTGTATCAGATGAGTAAGATGTACCTGTTTGCTCCGTCGGCTGGACTCTACACCTGCCCGCTGGCCATGACGGACGGAGCTGCTAAAGTCATCGAGGTAAAACACTCCATCACTCACATATACTGTGTAATGTCAACTATACACAAGAGAATCAGGACACCTGACCGTTACACCAACAGGGACTGTAATGACACTCGGCCGTGGAAACCCACTCCGCGGAGCTCCCGCCGCACAGGTTCTGTGCTGATACAGTGTGGATCTCTTCAGCAGCGCGTCGGGGTCTGTTACGGCCCGCGCGCCTCAGCACTCGTGACTGGTTCGCTCTGTTGATGCTGTTACAAAACGCTTCCACTTTCCAGTAATACCACTTACAATATATGGAATATCTAGCAGGGATGACATTTCACAAACTGACTGCAAAGGTGGACTCCTCTCACAGTTCCTGAGCTCTTCAGAACGACCCATTTGTTTGTAAATGCATGATTTCATACACCTGAATTCCCAGTGTCCCAGTACTTTTGCCCAGATAGTGTATTATCACCTAGCCATATATTAAACATTGTTTAGAACAACCGACTTTACCCACACACATACCGTACACTCATGTAAAGTGATTTTTTATATATATATATATATATACTGTATACTATATAGCAAATCTCATCTGCTTGATTGTTTATATCAGCACAAAACTTCCAGCTGTAATCTGATAAATGTGACTATAATGCAGTGTTATTTGAGTTTTTATTTTAGGTTTATTGTAGTTTTATTCATACTTTGAATTTATTTTTATTTTTATATTTTTAGTTCCCTTTCTGATGGGAATTGGGTCCTAGGACGCTTTGGGGAACGCCTCCAGAGTGACCGGTGTCTGAAGCACGTGTCTAAACGTCTCAATAACATCGGCCTGTCGTACACGTCAACAACTTCTTTTGTCTTCAGGGTCCGTTTGTTTATGTGCGTGTGAAGACGATCACTCAGCCAAGCGTGTTTTCACACTTGGGTCCTCTTTATAAGAACTGAACTCAGACTCCTTTAAGTGGACCAAGAGGTGAACCAAGTGAAAAAGGACCCACGTTCACACTGTCCCTGTACCTGAAAGAGGACTCAGATCCTTTTTTGGTCCACTTAAGTAGGAATGTGGTCTCAGACCCCTTTGTGTTCATACTGTTGCCTTTTGGATCTAGTCCAGTTCAGTGTTTGATGGATGACCTCTATGGCCTTCAACATTTGATCCCATTCACTTACATTGTTTGTGCCTCAGTAATCAAGATATTTGTTTGTAAAGATAATAATTATTATTATTTTTTTAAAATGACATTGCTACAAATGCTGTTGAATTAAGTTGTTTATCTTTTTACACAAAAATATATATTTTTTTACAACACTACATATTCTTGCACTAGCTATATCACACATCCACCTTTGAAAATAGCAATTATTTTGAATTGTTTTCCTTGAATCATGTTTATTTTATTGCAGAAGGCAATGATAACATCAGCATACAAAAAATAAACAATACAATAAAATAATAAAAGAAAGATGCAAATTAAATAAACTGCTTTAAATTTTCCAGGTAAAGTATAGGTATGCCTAAAAGCAGCATTGAAGTAAGAAATGGAATGAAAAAAAAAAACTGCATATTCTTCACTGTATGACGTACTCCACTGATTCTTATATTAGGGTGGTAATGCAGATGTTTACATTCACTTAAGACAAAACCACGCGTTTATGTGAAACTTGTGTGTTTTTGACACTTTAAAATAAATGCAATAAGACGCTAAAGATTCCGATTAGTACACGCGCTGTGACAGCTGGCTTCTGTGCATGCGCTTTAGGTGTGTGTGCTCGTAAAACCATTTTAAACTGGCAAGGCGCGCAGCCGCGTCTCTCTTACACAGTTCGGAAGCGGTTGAAATTGCAATAAACAAGTGTAGGTTGTGAACGAATAATTTGTAGAGATTTGCCAGAAGAAACATCCATGATGAATGGCCGATTTGTACGGAGGCATCTGATGACCAAATTACATTGGAATTCGGAAAAATCAAGTGAGCCCAGAGTGGTTTGTGTTCAGATTGCGTGTTTTTAGTGAACCGTACCCAGACCACCTCCCGAGATGACCTTTAAAGGGGTCTGATATCGTTTTTCGAACCGCGCTCACCCCTGAAAAGGACCAAGTGTGAAAACACCCTAAATCAGGTCGTGTTTCTAGGTCTCCTCTCGTTTGAGAGTGGTTTTCCTGAGCCCTCCACTCGTCAGGGGTTTAGTGTCCCCTGAAGTGACAGACAGGATATTCCTTATCCTTGGCCATGTGAAAGTATTCGTAAGAATACCAGGCCCTAAGCTCTGCCCGTGGGGTATGCAGCCCTAGGGAATAGAGTCACGACAGCCGCTGGTGCGTATCGCCTAGGACGGGGAATTGTGACTCCGGACCTCGCTCTGTGGAGGCATTGACTTTATGTCAGCTGTTACGGCATTCATTCCTTCATGGCGGAGTGGGTATTTGTTCCTCAAAAAGTCCTAGGACACAGTGCGAGTTCCCATTCAAATGGGAACCGGTTTCAAATGTTGGGCTGTGGCTGACCGATGGTATTGAGAGGTTTAGACACGTGCTTCAGACACCGGTCACGCTGGAGGCGTTCCCCAAAGCGTCCTAGGACACAGTGTCTCATTCCCCTTCTCAGGGAACCAGGGTTACATTTGTAACCGAGACGTTTTCATGTTTAATTTTTAGTAATTTTGTTATGTGCTTTTGTCTTTTTTTTTTTATTATTGCTATTTAGGATGAATTTATTTTTATTTCAGTTCAAGTTTTAGTTATTTTTTTTAAATTTCCAGTTAAGTGCTTCAACTTAAACTTATTTCACTCTTTTGCCAAGGCAACATTTCTAGTTTTCGTTTAGTTTAAGTCTTTCAACTAATATTTATATTTAATTTTAGCTTTATCTTAATTAGTGGAAATGTTTTTAAATAGTTGTAGTTTTAGTTAATGACGAAGCAGATATTAAGATATAAGCATTAACGTTATGATTTTCTGTAAAGCTGTTTTGTGAAAAGCGCTGAGTTCTGACGCTAGATGAAACGGTTGCCTTTCGATTAGTAATCAAATTTACTTTGTTTAACAGCTCTGTTTATTTATTTATTAGAACTGGTGACCAGAGACGTAAAAAAAATGAAGATGGAGAATGAGAGCTCGGACGCTCAGGCACTGGTGTTCTCAGAGCCGTCAAAATAAAAGTAAAAGTGTCCTTCTGACACTTCGGCCGAACAGAAAAACTTATCAACCGA
>CM077170.1:52320093-52322593 GCA_039654105.1 Coreius guichenoti
TAACCTTTAGAATAGTGAATATTTTAACTGGTGGTGCTATAGAGTTGGTCCTAGAGATTCCAAATTTGGTCCAATTACTATTGATGAACATTTCTACAACTTTGCCAAATTTCATCATTTTCTCATGTTCCGTTCATAGGGCTGCCATAGACTCCCATTCGGGAAAAATAATAATAAAGTAAACTTACAGATACAATAGTTACCTAATTATCACAGCTTTAACTAAAATGTAAAATATAAAAATATAACCCAATTCCAAAAATGAATTGTCACGGCCGTGACGTAAAGAGGATCACATGCTCACGGATCGTTTGAATTGAGATTATTAATTGAGTAGGAAAGGATCTATTACAGAAATATAGCACCATATCTCGGGATTTAAACAAGGGAAAATAATAATCCAGTGGGTGAAGAATGTTAAAGATAATAAAAGAGAAGCAGCTGGAGCAGAAGTGTGATGAGCAGATCACTCTCCACCCGTAAATGAACCAGTTATCTTGTTTTTCACTTTACTGTACTGAGAGTCTAATGTGTATTTCATCACAAATCAAGTGCAAAATATAAATACAAACACATACTGCATGATGCAAATGTTGTATTATTTGACTCATTTTAATAACTGATATTTTGGATCAAAGGAATCCCAAGCTTAAAGTGTGTGTGTGTTTCAGGTGCTTAGTATTTGGGAGGGAACCACAAATGTGTTGTCTCTGGATGTTCTGCGCTCTATTGCAAAGTCCTCTGGGTCGGTTCTCCAGGCGCTCTTCAGTGACGTCGAAGTGAGAACAAACTCACACACTTTGTTTCAGTCCTGAATCATTATTGTTTCGCATTGATTGTAAAGTGAGCTGGAACTGCTGATGAACTGTGTGTGTGTGTGTGCAGGAGCGGCTGCTGGCGGCTGAAGTGTCTCCCGCTCTGCGTCCGGCGCTCACGTCTCTCCGTGCAGCTCTCTCGGCTCTGATGCATTTCTGTCAGGCGGCGGCGGCTCGACCCGCGGGATCTCTGGAGCTGTCAGCGAGAGATCTGGCCTACAGCCTCGCACGCGTCTACATGGGTAACACACACACCTTCACGTGTTACACGTGCAGCTTACACACACCTTCACGTGTTACACGTGCAGGTTACACACAGACACGTGTACATGTAACACACACGCATACATGTAACACGTGCAGGTTACACACAGACACGTGTACATGTAACACACACACACATACATGTAACACATGTGCAGGTTACACACAGACACACATGTACATGTAACACACACATACATGTAACACGTGCAGGTTACACAGACACACGTGTACATGTAACACACAGACATACATGTAACACGTGCAGGTTACACACAGACACACGTGTACATGTAACACACACATACATGTAACACACACGTGCATGTTACACACACACAGAGACACACACACTGTCTCAAAGACTGCACAGAAAACACGCCAATCTGTCAGACTTAACCATGAAACGCTGCTTTTGCCGCATTCACCTTAGTAATCTTCACATCTTCTCACAGTCGTATTCATCATAGTAGAGCTGTGTGATAACATACACTATATTGCCAAAAGTTTTGTGACGCCTGCCTTTACATGCACATGAACTTTAATGACATCCCATTCTTAATCCGTAGGGTTTAATATGGAGTTGGCCCACCCTTTGCAGCTATAACAGCTTCAACTCTTCTGGGAAGGCTTTCCACGAGGTTTAGGAGTGTGTTTATGGGAATTTTTGACCATTTTTCTAGAAGCGCATTTGTGAGGTCAGGCACTGATGTTGGACGAGAAGGCCTGGCTCGCAGTCTCCGCTCTAATTCATCCCAAAGGTGTTCTATCGGGTTGCAGGCCAGTCAAGTTCCTCCACACCAAACTCGCTCATCCATGTCTTTATGGACCGACGCTTTGTGCACTGGTGCGCAGTCATGTTGGGACAGGAAGGGGCCGTCCCCAAACTGTTCCCACAAAGTTGGGAGCATGAAATTGTCCAAAATGTCTTGGTATGCTGAAGCATTAAGAGTTCCTTTCACTGGAACTAAGGGGCCAAGCCCAACCCCTGAAAAACAACCCCACACCATAATCCCCCCTCCACCAAACTTTACACTTGGCACAATGCAGTCAGGCAAGTCCCGTTCCCCTGGCAACCACCAAACCCAGACTCGTCCATGGGATTGGCAGACAGAGAAGCGTGATTGGTCACTCCAGCGAACACGTCTCACTGCTCTAGAGTCCAGTGGCGGCGTGCTTTACCCCACTGCATCCCACGCTTTGCATTGCACTTGGTGATGTAAGGCTTGGATGAGCTGCTCGGCCATGGAAACCCATTCCATGAAGCTCTCTACACACTGTTCTTGAGCTCATCTGAAGGCCACAGAAGTTTGGAGGTCTGTAGCTATTGACTCTGCAGAAAGTTGGTGACTTCTGCGCACTGTGACCCTCAGCATGCGCTGACCCCACTCTGTGATTTTACGTGGTCTATCACTTCGTGG
>CM077170.1:52350093-52357593 GCA_039654105.1 Coreius guichenoti
CGATAAACATCCTCATCAGCCTCTTCTTCCTCCGGTAAAGTTCATGTGTGTGCGTGACCTTCTGCAGCTCTTTCAGATGATTTGACCTTTCAGCGTGCCTGCCTCTGACCTTTGACCTGCCGTTAGCGCACAGACGCTTCATCACACTGCTGGTCTTCAGAGCGTTTCTCACTTCAGGACCGAACGTGACATGAATCGCTGACGTGCACTTAAAACAGGAGCTTTAGAAGAAAACACTACTTCAGCCTTTCTACCTCAGGATTTCCCACCTGATCCCACAGGAAAATGCAACTATGTTACGAGCTGGCTATTTCACATAAGTTCATACGAATTATCCACCAGTTCGGCAAAGCGTAAAATAGTTATGACCTGCTGTGAGACTGTTGAAATGTATTTAATTGTGCTGTTTTTGACACGTTTTCCTGTGCGGTCGCTTGTGTTGTTTTGAGCTCGGCGGGGGAAACGAGTGCGGAGATGAGCAGTGAGATGGAGGTCAAGTGAATGATGTCTCTAATTCAGTAACTGGCGGAGAGACGGGATAAAAGTGCCCTGCACACCTGGGAAGGGGAGAGAGACTTTTCCCCCGGACGGATTATACAAGGGTTTTGTCCCTACGGGATTTATTTTGGTTATAAGAAGTCGGCACGCCGCCATGCAGCCAGCCCAACCATCGCCGCTTGCGGACCTTGTCAAGTCCTTGCCTTTGAAACAATCTGTATTGTAAAAAGCACTATATGAATAAAGGTGAAGAAGATCGCTTCCACCTGTTGGTGCTGGCGCAGTAGGAAGACTGGCGGGTCATCCAGAGCTTGCTTGGCTGGGAGGTCGCCCTGGACGCTTACGTGCCGCTGGTGAAGATTCATTGCTCGGCTGCCACGAGGAACGGCTGAGTGGGTCCAGTGCCACCGCCCAACGTCGCTGAATCAGGCCATCTGGCTGAAAGACCACCTGGTGGCGTGCCCCGGAATCGGCGAGCCCCTCACTAACATCTCTCTCTCCAGCCCCTCTCCCTCTCTTCCCTCTCTCTCTTGCCCGATCCCCGCTCCCAGGTCGCAAAGCAGCGCGCCCCCTCAAACCCCACAGCAGGGAGGAGTCGGTCTGGCCTCAGAGTTTTCCCAGGGGGTTAGATCTGGGACAGGAGGGGGCGTGTCGGAGAGCGCTGGAGCCTCCACTCCACATCCACCTTTCCTCTCTCTCCGCCAGTCTCTTGGCCATCCCTCTGTTGCCGGGGCGGCGGGAAGGCCTGGGCCGGCCTGCTGGAGATACGGGAACCTGGGTCATTTCCAGGACAGGTGTCCAGTGATGGAGGTGGGAATGTTGATCCGGGTCCTCGACTCCCCGTGGGCTGCCCTCGATCAAGCCGGGCAGTACCAAATAGCTGTGAGTATTAATGGGGGTAAATATCAGGCTTTGGTGGATTCAGGCTGTAACCAAACCTCCATTCACCAAAGCCTGATGCAGCAGAGGGCATTCGATACGAGCCGCAAGGTTAAGGTGAGGTGTGTGCACAGGGATGTGGTGGATTACCCTTTAGTGCCTGTCAGTATTCACTTAAAAGCATAGAGTTAAGGTGTTGGTTGATCCCCACTTTAGGCATCCGCTGATTTTGGGTACAGATTGTCCAGCATTTACACAATTATTGAGGTATGCAGATGCCTCTTGGGGACAGGGCTATGGACGGGAGAAGCCATGGCTCAGGCTGCGGACGCTGTTACGGGACCGTCACAGAGTTAGATGACTCTCTAATAGTCTCGTGATGAAACGCTTAAATACGTGTATGACCAGGTCCGCACCATCCACGGACAGCTACTCCAGCCTGATCAGCCGCTCTCCTATCCCTATTTTGCCATTATAAATGATAGGTTGTATCAGATGGCCCAAGACACCCAGACAGAAGAAGATAATCGTGAAATGCTTTTCCATACGGCTCATTGTAGTCCAATGGCAGGTCACTTAGGGGAGGCAAAGACACTAGCATGTCTCATGGCTGTGCATTCACGAGAACTTCCACCAGTGGTGTGCAGCTTGTACTAATGTCAGCTGGTTAATCCCCCGGCCATAACCACTGGTAGAGGTCCCCTTCGAGAGAATTGGTATGGACCTCATCGGGCCATTAGAATGTTCAGCATTAGAATGGACATCGCTTTGCATTAGTTTTAGTGGAATATGCAAAACGATATCCGGAAGCAGTGCATTTCTGCAAAGAGTGTGGAGGACGCGCTGTTTCGCATTATCTCCCGGGTTGGAATCCCCAGAGAGATTCTCACTGATCAAGGCACGGAGATATACTCTCCATGGAGAATTTGCTCCAGGCACAGGACAGACAAAGTCGGCTGTACAACAGGGGTACGTGAGAGCGTCAATTTACCCCGGGAGAGAAAGTGCTTGTGTTATTCAAACGTCTAGTCTTGATTTATGAGGTACGGCGAACGGACAGTGGCGGTGCATCTCAAATGTATCACCTCAATCTCCTAAAACACTGGAATGAGGTGACATCAGTTGAGCTAGCAGTGACTGTTTCGGCAGAGGAAGATCTGGGACCAGATCTCGGGCTATCCCAGTCGATCCGCTCGCTCTGGTCCCAGGGGAGATCCTCTCGCCACTGCAGCTCACCGATGTTGCCAGGTTGCAGCAGATTTTGCAGACGTGTTCTCGCTCCTGCCCGGTCTCACGGACCTCATACAGCTCCACATCGAAACGATCCCATGGGTGGTGGCACACAGCCGAGCCTATAGTTTACCTGAACACAAGAAGAAAATGGTACAGGAGGAATTAAAGGCCATGCTAGAGTTGGGCGTAATAAAAGAATCTGATAGCGACTGGGCGAGCCTGATAGTTTGGGTACCCAAAGCGGACGGCTCTGTCCTTTCTGTGTCGATTATAGACGGGTAAACGCTGTGTCGAAGTTCGGCGCTTATCCAATGCCCCGAGATGATGAGCTGCTTGATCGGTTAGGTTTGGCTTGCTTTTATTCAACACTGATTTAACAAAAGGGTATTGGACAGGGAAAAACAGGGGACAGGGGGCTAGGGGAGGTTAGGGTTTGTCCCAGGTGTTCGGAGGAGAGGAGCAACTGGTGCTGTATCTGAGTCGAAAGCTCTCAAACAGAGAGACTAGATACAGCACCATTGAAAAAGAGTGTTTGGCATTCGTTGGGCCGTCCTCACCCTCCGTCACTACCTCCTGGGATGGGAATTCACTCTCTGTTAGGACCACGCACCCCTCCCGTGGCTCCACCGTATGAAGGATACCAACGTTTGGATCACCCATTGGTGTCGAGCTTTACAGCCTTTTAAGGTGGCCCACAGGCCGGGGGGCAGATGCTGTAGCCGACTTCCTCTCTAGAACTGAGGGGGGTAAAGCGGAGTCTGCAGTGGGGAACGAGTACGGGACGAGCGGTGAGACGGAGGTCAAGTGAATGATGTCTCTAATTCAGTAACTGGCGGAGAGATGGGATAAAAGCGTCCTGCACACCTGGGAATGGGAGAGAGACTTTCCCCCGGACGGATTATACAAGGGTTTTGTTTGTTGTGAGCAGCAGTGAGCCCTACGGGATTTATTTTCTTATACATTTTGAAGTATGTTATTTTGAGTATAAATAAAGACACCCTGACTTCTTCGTCATGTGCTTTTGAACTGTTTACAAGCTCATATTAATGAACAGGTTAAACGCAAATGACGACGTGCTAACCTACTAAACTGAAATCACCACGCTGAATTAAGAGACATTCGTGTCATATTGGAATGGATGATGTTCCTCAGTGAATCGCGTGAGTCCATCGCAGAATAAAGTCCCTGAATCATTGATGAGTTGTGCAGTAATCCAGTAGCGTCTGATAAGATCAGGAAGCGTCCGATGACGGAGGACAGGCGCTGATGGAGCTCAGAGCGGATAAAAGTCATGATGGCCTCCTTTATAAAACAAAGACCTGGAGAAGAACTCCTTCAGTGTTCTGTGCTGCATGTGGAATATATGTGCAGTATATTAATAGAGTGTGTGTGTGTGTTTCAGGTCATGAACAGTGAACTCTCTTCACTGCCATCAATCAGAACATTCCAGACCAGCTGAGGCCGAAGAGCTGCCTCTCTCTCTCTCTCTCTCTCTCTCTCTCTCTCTCTCTCTCTCTCTCTCTCTCTCTCTCTCTCTCTCTCTCTCTCTCTCTCTCTCTCTCTCTCTCTGTCTCTCTCTCTCTCTGTCTCTCTCTCTCTCTGTCTCTCTCTCTCTCTCTCTGACTCTCTCTTTCTCTCTCTCTCTGTCTCTCTCTCTGACTCTCTCTCTCTCTCTCTCTCTCTCTCTCTCTCTCTCTCTCTCTCTCTGTCTCTCTCTCTCTCTGTCTCTCTGACTCTCTTTATCTCTCTCTCTCTCTCTCTCTCTCAGTTTTCAGTGTTTATTTACCTGTGCTTTTTTGGCAGGATATAGTCATACTGAAAATGTTATCGTTTCACTAAAGATTTGTTTATCAGCCTTTCGCTCTACAGTACGACAGCAGGAGAGCAGATTCATCATCTTTATACAGAAAAGTGTATATTTTTATAAAAATATTTCTTTGTCTTTAATGTACTGTTCTTTCTCTTTCTTTTCCTTCTAGTTTATTGATTTGATAGTGACATTTATTCATTTACACTGCCAAAATCATCATCATCTTCCTCAGTGTTTCTTAAATCAAGACACATTTACTGGAGAAGAGAAATGACTGAAGATATTTTGTGAGTTTGTGCTCAAAACAAGAACAAATATCTGCCAATGGAGTCAGAAAAATCATCTTGTTTTCCCTTTGAATTAAGTGTATTTTTCTGACTCCATTGGCAGATATTTGTTCTTGTTTTGAGCACAAACTCACATAATATCTTCAGTCGTTTCTCTTCTCCAGTAAATGTGTCTTGATTTACGAATGTTTATATGTTTATATGTACGAGACAGAAACACTGAGGAAGAGCGTCATGTTTGCAGTGTGATCAGAAACTTTTCTGCAGAAAATGAGAACAATCATAAGAACTGAAGAATATTCGTGAAGCGGAGGTTTGACTTCGATGATGTTTGTGGAGGCGTCTGACCTGTGGACGGCCGTGTGTGTCGGAGCGGCGGCTCCCGTCTGGCCTCGGCCCGTCCGCTGGTGCGGCTCTGATCCGGCTCTTCCAGCGCTCGCAGCTCAAGGTGACTTTGCTCTGCGCTGTGCTCTCTGAGGTCCTGTAGTGGCTGCAGTGCAGTAAACGCCTTTAATCCGGGAATAAGGGAAGAGTGGAAATGAAACCGATACAGGAGGACAAAAGCATCAGTCTCTTCTGCGGCCCTGTGAAGCGTTTCCCGCGGGACGCACGCGAGTGTTTGCTTAGCATACGTCTGTAGTTAAGTAGATGGGGGAAGTCGGGCTGCGCGGTAATTATGGAACAAATTAAAACGAGGAAATGTATTTTAGTTGAGCTCCCTCCTCCGAGCGAGAGAGAAAGAAAAGAGTGGATGTGAAAATACAATCTGGAAACAAGAGAGCAATATCAAAGCACTCCCTCGCTCCCCGACGCAATTACCCAGCATTCCCCTTCATTAGCGTTAACTGATCGTCGGCGCCGGGCCGGACGCGCGCGACCTCTGACCCCAGAGCCTGTCAGCTTTATCCAAACAGGAATTATCAGGTCAGATTTCTCTGCTTTTTCTACTGTTGTTCAGTCAAATCAACACATGGACAAAATAAAAGACAAATATGACCCTGGAGCACAAAACCAGTCATGCGTCTCACGGGTATATCTGTGATAACACTGTATGGGTCAAAATTATCCATTTTTCTTTTATGCCAAAAATCATTAGGATATTAAGATCATGTTCCATGAAGATATTTTGTAAATTTCCTACCGTAAATATATCATAAATGTATTATTAGTAGTAATATGCATTGCTAAGGACTTCATTCGGACAACTTTAAAGGAGATTTTCTCAATATTTAGATGTTTTTGCACCCTCAGATTCCAGATTTTCAAATAATTGTATCTCAGCCAAATATTGTCCTAACAAACCATACATCAATGGAAAGCTCATTTATTCAGCTTTCAGATGTATAAATCTCAATTTCAAAATATTGACTCTTATGACTGGTTTTGTGGTCCAGGGTCGCATATTTAAAACTCTTTATTTAATTCCTGTTTTAAAATGTTCCTGTTTTTTTTTTAAAGACCTTGAAAGAGTCACACATGCTTTTGTTTTATCTCGCTTTGACTACTGTAACTCATTGTATATTGGATTACCCCAATCCTCCATGTCACGGCTAGTTGCAAACCAGGTTTTTAACTGGGGTTCGTAAACGAGAACACATTACTCCGATTAGTGTGTCTCTTAATTGGTTGCCAGTGCATTATAGAGTTGAACTCAAAATTTTGTTGTTTGTTTTTAAGTCTTTAAATGGTCTGGCACCTTCCTATTTGTCAGATCTTTTAAACGTGAATAAGTCAGTAAGATGCTTGCGATCCTCAGACAGTATTACACTGTCATATCCAAGATCAAGACTGAAGTTGCGAGGTGACCGTGTGTTTTCAGTGGCCGGTCCTGGGATATGGAATAGTCTTCCTTTATCTGTGAGGTCTGCATCGTCCATACATGAATTTAAATCGAAGTTACAGTCTTATCTTTTTACCCTTGCATATCATTCATTATAACTTTTGGTTTCTTTTAACTCAAATTTAGTGATGTATTTCTTTTTTATTATTACTGTGTTTTTTATTTTATTCTTTTCTCTGTACAGCACAGTGGTCAACTTTTGTTGTGTTTATTTGTGCTTTATAAATAAAAAAATTAAATGAAAATGTAACTGAAATAATGAAGGAATTATTGAGAAATTAATGAGAAAATTATTCATTTGTTTCATTTTAACAACATTTCAAAATTAAACGAACCATTTTAAATATCTGTTAATTTTTTTTTTAATCATTTGTAACCGATTCCTTCATTAAAACGAAATGACGTTTCGAAATAACGTTTTATAATGGGGATGTCAGCAAAACGTCCTGGAACATGTTTGTTACTGAAGTCACGTGATCAGTGATCATAACTGACCCAACATTACAACACAAGCTAACCTTTACAGGAGCTTTAGTTCACGTGTCAGGTATCATTATTATCAAACTTAGTTTAATATAGTGTAGAGTGGGGGAAAACGCCCCCCTACTGTTTTTCCCAAAATAACCACTAGATAAAATCAAGATAAGTTTTTGTAGTTGCTATGGACTACGCTGACCAGAGCGATGTAGAAGTTTTCACCGCAAAGCTTACACTGGGGACGTACCTGAGAGTAATCGGATTTCACGTTAAGGGATATAATTTTTAACAGTAAGAAAAAAAGTGTTTTAAAGCTTGTTGTTTTGCTTTGTTTTGCTTGTTGTTTATATGATATGAGAAGAGCAAGGCCTGTAGTTAGGGACTACTTGTTATTTAAGGAAAATATCATTATATTTTCAGAATGACATAATGTTTTTTCAAACCTAGTCTGTGGGGTAAAACGCCACTATCATAAT